>VZQC01009509.1:669124-746481 GCA_009823505.1 Rhizomys pruinosus | reverse complement strand
GCCCACAAGTCCAGCCGGGACCAGAGCAGACGGGAACGCGACCCTCCGCTCACCCGAGCGCGGTCCCTCTGGGCCGGGGACCCCGTAGACGGGTTCAGAGCGAGACCCTCTCCCAGCTGCCCCCCGCCAGACCACGCCTAGAGCTGTAGAACTGTGTACCTGGCCTGGCGCGTTATGGCGTCTCCCCTGTGACCCCGGTTCCCGCCCACAAGTCTAGCCGGGACCAGAGCAGAGGGAAACGCGACCCTCCGCTCACCCGAGCGCAGTCCCTCTGTGCCGGGGACCCCATAGACGGGTTCAGAGCGAGACCCTCTCCCAGCTGCCCCCCGCCAGACCACGCCTAGAGCTGTAGAGCTGTGTACCTGGCCTGGCGCATTATGGCATCTCCCCTGCGACCCCGGTTCCTGCCCACAAGTCCAGCCGGGACCAGAGCAGACGGGAAACGCGACCCTCCGCTCACCCGAGCGCGGTCCCTCTGGGCCCTGGAGAGTATTTTTCAATCACTAACAAGTCTTCTGAGAAGAAAATATTCTGCCATAAGTGAAATCACCTTGCTCAAACACAAGTGAAGCAATAATATTAAATTATTGTCATTAATTATAAATAAACAGGAAAAACATAATTTCAGGTTTCTTCTGACCTCTTTTTAAATTGAAAGCAGTAAGGTTGTAAAATCAACATACTGCCTCAGCCACCAAGAACTGTCAAGACAGTATGAACATAGACAGGAATTTGCCAGTCATGGCGGTCCACACTTGTAATCTTAACACTCGTGAGAATGAAAGAGGGCCTGAAGAGTTCCAGGTCAGCTATGAGACCCCGTCAGACATAAAACACAAAACCAGAAGAGCAAAATTCTGAACAAGTCACTGAATAGGAAGTGGCCAATAAGGGTGTGAACAATCCACAGGCTGTCGTCCCCAGAGAGCTATCCCAGCATCCTCTTCTCCTACTTCCCACCATTAAAACATAAAAATCCATCATACTGTTGAGCAAACTCTCCCAAAGAGAAGGGGAAGAAGAGGTGAAAATGTCCACAGCTGGAAAACCCCCGCAAAAACCTTCACCGACTTCGACCCCAACGACAGCAGCTTTCCACGCTCGTAGACTTAAATGGCTGCCTTTCCTTCAGCCTTGTCTTTGAGTCGCTTCCTTTTTCCTGTCTGTTAATGGATCCAAGTGGTATATGGACCTCAAAATTCCAGGCGTTGAGAACATGCGTGGCTCTCAACCCAGCACTGGAATCACCCGGGAAATGCTAAAAAAAGAAAACAATGATTCTGAAACTATGTTATATGCACTAGGATCACCTAGAAAAAGCCACATATACTAGTGCAGGCTTGGGAAACAGGAAAATCAGGAATTCAAGGACGTCTTACAAGACGTAACAAAAGCTCAAGGGCGGCCTAGGCTGAGGGAAGCCTTGTCTCAACCAGGCCTTCCTGCCACCCAGGAAGATAGAATCACTCAGAGAGCTTCTAAAACTCCCAAAGTCCAGGCTGAACTGAAGACCAAGTCCATTCTTTTTATCCAGAGGAGACACCCCGGCAACCCTAGCACTCCAGTGTGCTGGGGATTCTGATCTAAGAGGCCAGCTGTGGCCTGGAAGTAGGCATTTTAAAGAGTCTGTGGCAGAGCACTGCACTGGGGGCAGTACTGGGTGATGGGATGACCCTGGGGTGAAGAAGACGACTCAGGTCAACAGTGGCATGTGTGAGGCTGCGGCTGAGGTCCTGAATGGCTTGGAAGGACGCCATTGTTATTCTCTCTTGGCCATTTGTACAACTTACTACTCACCAATGCTGTTCTGGTGGCAACGATCTCCCCTTGAAAACTATATTTCCCAGCCTGAGCCAGGTAGATTGGGGTGTGGCTGCCGCCCAACCCAGGGGGAGGGTCTAGTAATGCTCTTTAGGAAAGGTATCTCAGCTAGTACACATTTGGCCTTTGCTTTTTTTCTCCTACCTGAAACAGGAGGTGACCCGATTTAGATGACCCTCTTACAACAGGTAGACACACTACGATGCTGAGCAGAAGCTCAGGTCTCAAAGCTACAGTGGGCTGACAAAGCACCCCAACTGTGTGCGAACGGAGAGAATGGCCTCTTCCTGTCCTGTTGCCGGGCCCGGAACTTGCCACATAGCTGAGGAGGCTCATCTTGAACTTCTGATCTTCTCGGCTCCATTTCCCAACTGCTGGGAGTACAGGTGTGCGCCACCACATCTGGCTCTTCATTTGTTCACACATCTTCCCTCCATGTCTCTGGAGGACATGCTGCCCACCTAAGTAAGGACACAGTGAAGCAAATCGAAGGAAGGCATCAGCAAGAAGAGAAAGTGTGAACTTCAAAAATGAACCCGGAAAGATGGCGCAGAGTGGCGGCACTGTGCGGCACGTGCGTGAGGGCCTGGGTGCTAACCAGAAACTACACAGAGGCTGGGCCCCTCCACGTGCCTGTGACAGCAACCTTGCATGAGTGAGAACAGAGGGATCCCTGGGGCTTGCTGGCCTCGAACCTGTGAGAGACGGCCATCTCCAGACACTCAAGTCAGATCAGGATGCCCTACATGCTTCAGAGACACACGCACCACACAGATGCTCCACACAGATGCACACTGCACACACTCACACATGCACACACAGATGCACACTGTACACACACATGCACCACACAGATGCACACTGCACACACTCACACGTGCACACACAGATGCACACTGCACACACTCACACATACACACAGATGCACACTGCACACACTCACACATACACACAGATGCACACTACACACACTCACACATACACACGCAGATGCACACTACACACACTCACACATACACACGCAGATGCACACTACGCACACTCACACATGTACCACACAGATGCACAATATACACACACACACACACACACACACACACACAAAGATTTAAATTTAAACCAAGATGGAGAAAGACAGAAACATGGTGCCGAGAACATCCCTGTCTGAGGGATTAACCTCTTCTAATAACCGTGCTGTCTTCCCTTCTCCATAGCCATCTGTTAGGTCCATGACTCTTTTAGTAGAGTATTACTGGATCTATTTACTTTCCAATCTTTGTGATTCCTGAATTAGAGCTGTGTCATTTATTTCAAACATACACAAGCAAAAACAAGAAACATGCAAATAAGCCAGGCCTGTGTTGTTCTAGCACAGGTTATGTTCTCTAATCCAAAAAGTGTTTGAAAGGCTTCCTTTCTTGCTAAAGACTGTTAGCCAACAGTGAATAAAAGGTTAACGAGACTGACTTCTGACCTTCATGTTCTTAGTACCTGGAATAGCTTAACACTATAAAGATCATTAAATGTTATGATGGCGCATGGTATGGGGGGCGGGCATGTGCGCTTGTGCCCCCACACATCAGGAAGGCAGCAGAAAACCCTTCCTTAGGAGGGGAATTTAAATGAGAAAACTTCTTCCTAAATTAAATGCATACCTAAGTTGAAACATAAAGATAAAAATTTACATGTTAATGGCATACTATGCGATATGCTGCTATATATACATGTTTCTGTGTATACATATATGTATATATACTGCATATACATATAATGTGTGTATGTGTGAAATCAGGTTAAACATGCCTCAAATGTGCCCTCTTTTTTCAAGATTTATTTTTTATTTTACTTTTAAATAGTAGTGGTACTGATTCTTTGAGGGTATCATACAGTGTACTTTGATCGTATCAGCTCTCCCCCACTTTCCCCTCCCCCATCTCCTCTCAGACCCCCTCCCAAGCTGCCCACTGTTCCATACTTCATGTCCTCTATTATTTTTAAGGCCCTGTTGAGTCCAATCTGTGCTCCCCGAATGCCCTTGGGTGCGGCCCGTGCCTGGAAGCCTGGTCTACCAAGCTGGCACCCACCCCTACAGAGCACTGGCTCCTCTCCCAGCAGGGCAGCCGCCCACCTCCACACTCCATGCTGAGCTTTTGCCTGGCTTGGGCTTGTACAGGTCTTATGTATGTTATCACAAGAGATGAGGGTTCTGATGTCCAATTACCCTGTCCCGTCCAGAAAACATAGCTTCTTCGTATTCCTCTGTCACCTCTGGCTCTTACTATCTTTCCAGTGTCTTGTTCTCTGTCGTTAATCAGTTGTGGATCTCTGTGTTAACTGCAATCTGCTGTAGGAGGAAGCTTCTCCTGAGAGAGTTTAGAGACCCACTAATCAATGGATATAACAAAATGTCATTAGGAGTTGGTGCAATGTGATGTCCTCTGAGCAGGATATAGTGGCAGCTTCTGCCCTACAGCCATCCTGTGACCTGACTAGCCACAGGATTTGGTCCTGACAATGGTGCCAGATACAGGCTCCATCTTGTGAAGTGGACCTTAAATCCAATCAGAAGGTGGTTGGCTCCTCCCAAAACGTTCATGCCATGGTTGTACCAGAGGGCATATCTTACCAGGCCAGTCACATTGAAGCTTACGGATTCACAACTGGGCAGGTGGATGACTCCTCTTCTCTTTTGGTAGCACACACAGCACCTTCCAGCTCTATGAAAGAGCAGCAGTAGAGGTGACGTTTCAAGGTCAGGATCAGCGTGATTTCTCTCTTTGAGCTATGACTCCTACATGCAGTGTATTCGGCAATAGGGTCTGACCATCCAGTCTGCAGGGCAGCCAAAAGCCAGTAGTGTTTCGTGATCTCTGGGACCTGCCTAGTCAACATCTCCAAAGATAGAGCCCATTCCTGGCACCGGCTTTTTATTAGCTAGCCTGTGGTAGGGGCACTGTGTCCCCCTCCCACCCCCTGGTACAGGGCAACTCTGTTTAGGCTCTTTTTATATGCGTGTATATTTTAAGAAGCTTCTATAGTAGTAGGTTTCCACCTGACTTTTCAAAAGGCTGTTAGCGTTATTTATCACTTCCCATACTCCCTCGTCCATCCTGCCATCCCCTCCCCACCCTGTTTAACCCATCCCATCCCACAATCCCTTCTCTCCCTCCCTTTATGTCACTGCACTACGTGTCCTCTCCCAGAAAGAACCTTCCCCCATGGGGGGGGGGGGAGGCTCCCTAACTAGTTTCCTGACTTTCATGGATTTCCCCAATTGAAACAGACATACCAAAAGAGTCAAAGTTAATGCGAGGAGAGTGAACACATGACTTCTGTCTCTCAGGGTCTGGGTTATTTCACTCATATGCTTGTGGTTTGAATGAGAAGTGTCCCCCATGAGCTCAAGCGTAGGAAGATCCAGTTTGAATAGGGGGCTAGTTCTCAGCTAGCACCCCTCAGGGCACCACGTGGATGGAGTCGGGATTTCTCTGACCCCGCCCCAAGGAGGAGCAAACAATGTGGCCTAGGTGCGTGGTGCTGGGTGGCACAACAGTGTGCAGTAGTGAGGAAGTGGGGGCCTGTGATTGGCTCTGGGAGCTGACGTCATTTGGTTTATAAAGGCCGGCTGTAGCGGACAATAAATCAAATTCTCCATTACCATCATTACAGAATTCCCGGGCGCCATTATTTTTTAGCGTGCATACTGGCCAAAGCAGGCCTGCATTTTGTTCAGGTGGCCAGTAGGTTGGAAAGAGGTTCTTGGACCACCAACCTGGATAGCTGGTGTGGTAAAGTGAATTGTGAGTAGACATAGGCTGAAGATAGGCAATCAGCCATCAGCCTGAAATTCCTGTCCGGGGGCCAGCAGTCCCTGGGCAGGTGGGAAAGGATTTCATTTTTCTTAACAGCTGAATAATATTCCATTGTGTTAATTGACAATCTTTTTATTACCTGTTCATTGTTTGGCAGGCACCCAGATTGTTTCCATTCCCTGGCTATTGTGGATAGAGGAGCAATGAACATAGATGAGCAAGTGTCTCCGTAGTAAGATATAGGGTCTTGGGTCTACCAAGAGTGGTAGAGCTGGATCATGTGGTAGATCAATTTCTGGCTTTCTGAGGAATCCCCACACTGACTTCCATAGTGGCTGCACCAGTTTGCACTCCAAACCTTTATATTTGAATTATGTGTATATGTGTCTGTGGGGTGGGGTTACGTGTGAGTGCAAGTCCTGAGGACTCCGGAAGGGGGCATCAGATCCCCTTGAGCTGGAGTTATGGGTGGTTGGCAGCCACTTGACATGGGTGCTGGGAACTGAACTCAGGTGCCCTGCAAGAGTGGTTCAAGCTCTTAATTGCTGAGCCATCTCTCCAGCCCTTGTCCCCTCATTATGGAAACCCTCCTAACAAGAGTCAGTCTTGCTAGAATGAGTTGATTTCTCACTGTAAGGTCTTGTTTGCTTAGTGTGCCTGTCTATTTCCAGGCAGGGTCTCATGAATCTCAGGCTGACTTGATGTCCTCCTTTTTCTATGTCATGAGTGCTAGACTGCAGGTGCTGTCCTGGAACTCACTCTGTAAACCAGGTTGGCCTTGAACTCACAAAGATCTGCCTGACTTTCTCTGCCTCCCAAGTTCTGGGATTAAAGGCATGTGCCACCACGCCCAGCTAATTACTTGTTTCTTAATGACTTACTTTGGGTAAGTTGTAGGTGTATAGGAATTTATCAATTTCTTCTAGATTATCAAATTTTCAGCATGTAATTGTTAACAATAATGCCTACTGGTCCCTTGCATTTGGGTGGCATCAGTTGTGATGGCTCGCTTCTCATCTCTGATTTCATGTCCTGCCTCCTACCCTGCACCCAGTACTAGGTGTTATTGAACACAGGTCCTGTACAAGTGTTCTACAACTGAGCTATGCCCTAGCTCTCTCCTTTTCTTAGACTGGCTAAGGGTTTCTCATTTTTTTTCAATCTTTTGGAAAAACCAGCTCATTTCCTTTAGCCTTTCTACATCTCTGTTTCATTTATTTCTATCTCATCTTTATTACTCCTTTAATTCTGGGTTTGGTTTGATGAGTATCTTAGCACCTTGAAATGCAGTCATAGGTTCTTTAGTTGATATCACTTATAAAAAGAAGAAGAAGAAGAAGAAGAAGAAGAAGAAGAAGAAGAAGAAGAAGAAGAGTCTCACTGCATAGCCCTGGCTGGCCTGGAACCGGCTGTGTAGAGTAGGCTGGTCTGGAACTCCCAGAGATCTGCCTGCCTCTGCCTCCCTGGTGCTGGGATTAAAGGCATGTGCCACCTTTTCAGCTCTGATTGTTTAGTTTTTATGTAGGTTTTGGTAGCAGTAGAGTTCCCTCTGAGTACTACTTCCTCCATAGTTCATAGAGATATTAGTATGTTGTATCTCCATTTTCATTTCTCAAGAAGTTTTTAATATTTCCATCTTAATTTCCTTCTTTTTTTTAAAATTTTTTTTAAATTTTATTTATTTCGGTATGTGTATCAATGTACTGTCTGCATGCAGGTTTGTGCACCGGTGTCGTGCAATGCCGCGGCGGTCAGAAGAGGGTCTCGGATTCCCCTGGAACTGGAGTTCTCCTGGAATTGGAGTTTCAGACGGCTCTCAGCCGCCATGTGGGTGCTGGGGATCGAACCCGGGTCCTCTGTAAGAGCGGTCAGCGCTCTTAACCGCTAGGCCATCTCTCCAGCCCCTTAATTTCCTTCTTAAGGCATTGGTTGCTCAACAGTAAACTGTATTTCCATTGTTTCCAAAGTGTCTCTTGTTATTTATTCTCGTTTTATTGCATTGTGGTCAGAAAACATACTTGATAGGATTTCAACATTTTTACATTTGTTGAGACTTGCTTTATAGCCTATCACATGATCAGTCTTGGAGAATGTTCCATGTGCTGATGAAGAGAACGTGTGCTTTGCAGCTGCTGGGAACGTTCTGTGGGTGTCTATTCTAGCTGCACTTGGCCTGAGGGAGCATCGAACACTGCTGCTCCTTTCTGGATCTTTCTCCTGCTGAAAGTGGGTTGATACTGTTTCCAACTATTATTGTGACGAGTCTTTATTTTCCTTAGAGCCATTACTACCTGCTTTAAATATGTAAGTCGATGAATGGTATCCCTCATCTGTGGATACTAGAGCCAATTACCTAATTGTATGGCAAACTGAGCAAAGTTAATGTGATCTGAAAACAACCTGCTCTTATATTGTGAATCCCTTAAAAAAATAATAATTAAAAATAAATCAATATGTAAGTGCTCTGGTATTAGGTGCACACGTATTTAGAATTATCACCTCTTCTTGACTTCTGAGGCATGACATAATATCCTTCCTTGTGCCTTTTTATCTCTATTGAGTTAGTGTCTATTTTATCTGATGCTAACTCCGGCCATGCCTGCTTCTTTTAGGATTCCATTTCATGAACTACCTCATGCATAAGCCTATGTGTGTGCTTAGCAGTGAAGTCAGCTCTGACTCAGCAACACATAGTCAGGTCTTGCTTTGCTTCTTGTTCGTTTTGGTCCATTCAGTCTGTCTTTTAGTTGGAGAATTTACTCCATTGACATGTAAATTATTATTGGGGTGTAAGATCTTATTCCAACTATTTTGCAATGTTTGTAATTTTTTTCTTCTCTCCCTCTTCCCTGACCCCTTTCTCTCTTTCTCACTTTCTTTCTCTCTCTCTTAACCTCTCTTTCCTTTTTTTGCAGTTTTCATTTGTAGCTAAGTGATTCACTATGGTAATGTGTTTTCATTTCTTATTTGTTACTTTTGGTTTATCTGTTCTGGATTTTTGATCTGTGGTTACCATGAAGCTTACAAAAAAGCACCTCTAGGGACTGCCTGGCAAAATGGCTCACACTGAGCAGGGCGTGGTGGCGCACGCCTTTAATTCCAGCACTCAGGAGGCAGAGGCAGGCGGATCTCTGTGGGTTCAAGGCCATCCTGGTCTGCATAGTGAGCTCCAGGACAGCTGGTGCTACAGGTAGACCCTGTCTCCAAAAGACAAAAAAAGAAAAGAAAATGCCATCTTCTTCCTCAGGGCCCCTGGCCCAGGCTTGGGAGGCCCCTGAGGATTTGGTATCAGTGGTAGCGGCATCTGGGCGTGGTCAGGGCTACGGGGCTCGCGAAGGGGAAGATGAAGACAAGGAGTGGATCCCAGTCACCAAGCTGGACCACCTTGTCAAGGACATGAAGATCAAGTTCCTGGAGGAGGTCTACCTGCTCTCCCTATTAAGGAATCTAAGATTATTGACTTCTTCCTGGGAGCATCCCTTTAGGATGAGCTGTTAGCGATCATGCCGGTGCAGAAGCAGACCCGGGCTGGCCAACCGGCCAGGTTCAAGGCTTTTGTCATCATTGGGAACTACAATGGCCATGTTGGTCTGGTTGTTAAGTGCACCAAGGTGGTAGCCACTGCAATCCTAGGGGCCACGATGTTGGCCAAGCTTTCCATGTCCCTGTCGGGAGAGGCTACTGGGGAAAGAAGATCGGCAAAGCCCCACATGGTGCCACGCAAGGTGACAGGCCGCTGTGGCTCTGTGCTGGTGCGCCTCGTCCCTGCCCCCAGAGGGACTGGCATCGACTGCTCCTGTGCCCAAGAAGCTGCTGCTGCTGGTATTGATGACTGCTACACACGAGCCAGGGGCTGCACTGCCACCCTGACCAATTTCACCGATGCCACCTTTGATGCCATCTCTTAAGACCTATAGCTACCTGACCCCTGACCTTTGAAAAGAGAGTCTTCACCAAGTCTCCCTATCTGGAATTCACTGACCATCTTGTGAAGACCAACACCAGAGTCTCCGTGTAGAGAACCCAGGTTCCATCTGTGACCACTACTTAGAGGGTTTTTTTGTTTGTTTGTTTTTATTTTTGTTGTTTTTTTTTTTTTAATGAAAAAAAAATAAAGTGAGCCTGGTGTGGTGGAGTATCTCTGAGTTCAAGGCCAGCCTGGTCTACATAGTGAGTTCAAGGCCAGCTGAGGCTACAGGGAGACCCTGTCTCAATAAAGTGAATGAAGTCTGTTAAAAAAAAAAAAAAAGAAAAAGCCATATGGAAACCCACCAGTACAGAGGGTAGGTACGTAAAAAGAACATACATACATATAACATATATGTAAAATCTCCTATACAACCACACAAATAAGAAAATTTAATATTTTAAAAGAGATCAAATTAGTACCCCATAGGCAGTAAATGCTATAGCTTCAAAACAATAAATGTAGTTTTGTTTCAATGTTCAGAATAGTCTGTCACATTATGTATCACAATGCCAAGATTTCTATTATTAGGAAATACACACAAAAATATGAAATTTCCTGAAACCACTGAATACTTCTATTTGCTAGTTACAAACATGTAGAATATATATATATATATATATATATATAGAGAGAGAGAGAGAGAGAGAGAGAGAGAGAGAGAGAGAGAGAGACATATATATAAACATCCAAAATAAGGCATTTAATGTGCACATTGACTGGTACGACCTCTCTATTGCCTAGAGAGGTTGTACCAGTTTGTTGTACCAGGTTGTTATTTTGTTTTTTTGAGACAGGGTCTCCCTGTAGCCCCCACCTGGCCTGGAACTCACTACGTAGACCAGGCTGGCCTCTGTCTCCCAAGTGCTGGGAGTGAGCCACCACATCCAGCTGCAGCCTAGTACTTATTTCAATATGGGATGAGAGTGGAAACGAGCTTGCTCACCAAGTCAGGTCACATTGACTGAGCACCTTCTCCAGTGCTTTCTGGCCTGTTTTACATCAACATGTTTGAAAAGGGTAATATCCATACAATGTATGAGATAAACAGAAATACCTTTTTTTTTTGCATAACAACTTTATTCTATTTTAAATATAGTTACACATTTTTACAATTTGAATTTTTATTTTATTTTATTTGTTTGTTTATTTAAGGGAGTCAGAATATAAAAACACAGTTGTTTTCAGATCACATTAACGTTGCTCAGTTTGCCATACGATTAGGTAATTGGCACTAGCATCCACAGATGAGGGATACCATTCATCGTTTGTTTTTCTGGGACTGTGTTACTTCACTTAGCATGATATCTTCTAACTCCATCCATTTACCTGAAAAGTTCATGATGTCATCTTTCTTTACAGATGCATAGAACTCCATTGTGTAGATGTACCACATTTTCTTTACTCGTCAGTTGATGGGCACTTGGGGTGAGTTCAACTCTTTACTACTGGGAAGAGAGCTGAAATAAACTGGTATCTCTGTGGTAAGATGAGTCTTATGGGTACATGCCCAGGAGTGGTATGACTGGGTCAGGTGCCAAGCTCATTCCGAGTCATCCAAGGGTTCTCCACACTGCTTTCCATAGTGGCTGTACGAGTTTACATTCCCACCAGCAGTGGGTGAGTGTTCCCCTTTCCCCACAACCTTTGCAACATTTGGTATCATTTAGTTTCTTTATCCTAGCCAGTCTTATTGGAGTAAGATGATATCTTAAAGTGATTTTAATTTGCATTTCCTTAATCATTAACAATGTTGAACACTTTTTTAAAATTAATATTTATTAGGTGCTTACAAATACAGTGTCCAACAAATCCAGTTGTCCATAAAGCAGGAAAAGTCCCTGTACTCACCCTGCATTACACTATAATAGAGAATGACCAAAAAACTGCACAAGTCCACAAGTACAGACGGAAAATAAGAGCGGCAGGGAGAAGCGTTTAAGGGATAACAAAGAGGGATGAGGACGAGAGATCAACGGATTAGGACAGACAAGCTTCTTCAAAGAAGGGAGTTGTGAGGTGACACTGGAATGGGACGAGGAACTGGAAGAAAATCTGGAAGGAGAGTGCCTGAAACAGAAGGGCACAAGCATGGCATTCCCTAAGTAAGCAAGCACCCCCAAATGGCTGCAGTCCAGATGGCTAAAGCCCTGAGGTCTGGGGTGAACAGGACCAACAGGCAATGAGCTCAGTGACTCCAGGGCGGAACCTCCACAGGCCAAGGCAAGGGCTGTGACTTTATTCCGAATGTGGTCACAAGTGTTGGAAGGAAAGAAGAGCTCATACTGACAGACAAGCAAGAGTGGGCTCAGGAAGAGCCCTTGAGACACAGCAGTCCCGTGCAGGTGAGAAGGAATGGTGAGGTGCACTGAGGTCTAGGCAGGGAGTGGGAGAGACCTGGGAGTATGTTAAAGGCACTGTAGTAGGACCTGCTGGCCAATGGGCTGCCACTTGAAACAGAAAAAACTACTTCTAGAGGTGATAGTGATAGTTCTGTTGGTAAAGTGCTTGCCTTGCAAGCATGGGGACCTGTGTTTGACACCCCCAAAACCTATAAAAAACTGGGTGTGGTGGTACATTTGTGATTCCAACACACAGAGAGACAGAGATAAGAAGAACCCTGGGCTCGCTCCCTAACCAGCCTCTCTGGACTAATTAGAAAAGTCAATCAATGAGAGACTCTGTCTCAAAACAGAAAGAGAATGGTACCCTAGGAATGACCAGTAAGGTTGCCCTCTGGCCTACACACACGTATATCATACACCCACCACACACACACATACACATTAATATACACTACATAATTTTTTAAATTTTTATTTATTTTTGTATGTGTATGAATGTACCGTCTGCATGTAGGTCTGTGCATCCGTGTCGTGCAATGCCATGGAGGTCAGAAGAGGGTCTCGGATTCCCCTGGAACTGGAGTTCTCTTGGAATTGGAGTTACAGACGGTTCTTAGCCGCCATGTGGTTGCTGGAGATCGAACCCAGGTCCTCTGCAAGAGCAGTTGGTGCTCTTAACCACTAGGCTATCTCTCCAGCCCCAATTTTTTAAAAGACTTCTAGAATAGTTGCCTTGGTTCTGAGATGTGGAAGTCTGCAGTAGGAAGATCTTGGGAAAGGAAGACTGTGACACTTTTGATGAGATGCCTACCGCACACCTGTGTAGAAATGTCAGCCTGGCAGTCAGTATAGCTTAGCAGCATAAATGTTTAAAGCCTTTTGGATCCCTGCATCCACACAGAACTGAATCCATGATCCAGCGTATAAAAGGTAAGGATGAGACTTTTCGTCACTGTGTCAAAATACTCCATAGAGACGGTATAAGGGAGGAACGGTCTGCATGGGCTCACGGTTCGTAGGCGTCAGTCCATAATGGTCCCGTTCCTGTGGGCCTGTGGTGAGGCAGAGCATAGAGGCATTATGACATCATACCTGGTGGAATGGCATAAACATTCTCATTCAAAAAGTAAGAATGAAGACAGAAAGGATCCAGGAGCAAACCCTCAGGGAGCAGACATCAGCCCTGTAGCTCTGTGCCCGTAGTCATGCAGTGTGAGTCTGAAGGACAGGACAGTCCAGCCCCTGAGGCTTTCCTTGTCACAGCCCACATGGCCATTCTCTTAGGCCAGTCCTGTGAGCCGTCTGCTGCGTTCCTCTGCAGATGTTTCAACTTCCTTATGTCTTCACTACATCTTGAGCTTTACCACCATGGCTTCATGCACGGCCAAATTAAGGGCTTCCTTCGGGGACTCTGACCTTCGGAACGTGGGTGGAAGACTCCACGGCCTGTAACTCTTGACTCTTATGCTATACAGATCAGGCTGGCCTGGAAGTCATGGAGATCCTCCTGCCTCTGCCCTCCAAGGACTGGGATTACAGGCATGCACCACCAGGCCTAGCCACTGAACAAAAAATTTTATGCATGTTGGCATTCTGGGTTCTGTGGCTAATGTTATTTCTGCTTATGAGGTGAATACATAAGAACCAGACTCCAGAGGCTATCAAAACATTTGTAGGTGAAAGCAACTTGCCAACAGCCTTCCTTCTTAGATGACCTCACAAACATGGGGACCTGAGTTTGATCCCCAGCACCCATGTAAACAGCTGGACCCAGGAATGTGCAGTGAACATGGAATCAAGGGCTGCTTGGCAAGTCTAGCTGAATCAATGACCTTCGACGACCTCCAAGTTCATGGAGAGACCATGCTTTCATAACTCCTAATTCTTTCTGTGTCTTTTGAGCACTGTATCTTGCTGTCCCTGTCAGGCTAATAGTGCAGGTTCATGAGAAGGCAGCTTTTACTTTTGCAAAAGGATACACTGAATCATCATTACATCAAACAAGCACACCTGAACACTTTTTTAGATGTTTCTCAGCCATCTCTAATTCCTCACTTGTGAAGTCTCTGTTCAGCTCTTTGCTCCATCTATTGAGTGGGTCATTTGTTTTCTTTCTTCTTTGTTTTTTGAGTAGTTTATATATTCTGGATGCTTTGTCAGATATATCTGCAGTAAAGGTTTCCTCCCACCCTGTGGGATTTCTCTTCACTTCCTTGATTGTTTCTTTTGATGTACAGAAGCTTTTGAATTTAATGAGGTCCCATTTGTCATTTGTTGACCTTAATTCTTGCACAGCTGCTATCTGATTTAGGAAGTCTTTTCCTATCCCTATGTCTTATAGGTTGCAGACAACTTTTTCTTCTATCACCTTCAGAGTTTGGGGTTTCATGTTGAGGTCTTTGATCCATCTGGAGTTGACTTTTGTACAGGGCAAGAGGTAGGAGTTTAATTTCATTCTTCTTCAAGTGGTGATCCAGTTTTGCCGACACCACTTGCTGAAGATGTCCTTTCTCCATTGTGTCTTCTTGGCTCCCTTGTCAAATATGAGGTGGCTGAAATTGTATGTGCTCAAGTTTGGATCTTCGGTTTTGTTCCATTGGTCAACAGGTCTGTTTTTGTGCCAGTACCAAGCTGTTTTTATGACTATAGCCCTGTAGTATAGTTTGAAGTCTGGTAAAGAGATTCCCCTCCTATATTGCTCTTTTCACTCAGGGTTGCTTTGGCTATTTGGGGTCTTTTGTTTTTCCAAATGAACTTAAGGACTTTTTTTCCAAGCCTGTGAAGAAACTCTTGGGGATTTTAATTGGGATTGCATTAAATCAATACAATACTTTGGGTAGAATGGACATTTTTACTATTTTAATTTTCCCAATTCATGAGCATGGGAGGTTTGTCCATCTTCTGATGTCTTCTTCAATTTCCTTCTTCAGGGGTTTAAAATTTTTGTTGTAGAGATCTTTGGTGTCTTTGGTTAGGTTTGTTCCTAGGTATTTTTATTGTTTTTGAGGCTTGTGAGTGGGAAGGTTTCCTTGAATTCCTTCTTCAGTTGCTTGTTGTTGGTGTAAAGAAAGGCTACTGATTTTTCTAGGTTAATTTTGTATCCTGCCACTTTACTGAAACTCTTAATCATTTCTAGGAGTTTTCTGGTGGAGTTTTTAGCATCCCTTAAGTAAACAATCATATCAGCAGCAAAAAGGGGTAGCTTGATTTCCTCTTTTCCAATTAGTACTCCTTTAATTTCCTTTTCTTGTCTTATTGCCCTAGCAAGGGTTTCAAGCACTATATTGAAGAGGAATGGTGACAGGGGGCAGCCTTGCCGAGTTCCTACCTTCAAGGGGAATGCTTCTGTCTTTTCTCCATTTAGGATGATATTGGCTGTGAGTTTCCTGTGTATGGCTTTGATTGCATTGAGGAATGATCCCTCCAATTCAATTCCCTCTAGGACATTAAGTATGAAGGATGCTGGATTTTGTCAAAGGCTTTTTCTGTGTCAATTGAGATGATTGTGTGGTTTTTGTCTGTCAGTTCATTTATATGTTTTATGATATTTATTGATTTTCATATGTTGAACCATCCCTGCATCTCTGGTATGAATCCAACTTGGTCATGATGGATGATCTTCTTGATGTGGGTCTGTACGCAGTTTGCAAGTATTTTGTTGAGAATTTTTGCATCTGTGTTCATTAATGAGATGGGTCTATAGTTCTCCTTTTTGGTTGTATCTTGCCTGGTTTTGGTATTAGAGTGATGCTGGCTTCATAAAAGGAATTTGGGAGAATTCCCTCTGCTTGAATCCTTCTAAACAATTTGAGTAATAACGCTTGTAAGTCTTCTTGAAATGTTTTATAGAATTCTGCTGTGAAACCATCTGGTCCTGGGCTTTTTTTATTTGGGAGGTTTCTTATTACATCTTCAATTTCTTCATATATCATGGGTTTGTTTAAGCTGTTGATCTCTTTTTGGTTAAGCTTTGGTGAGTCCCAGGAATTCATATATTCATCCATTTCTCCTAGGTTTTCAAACTTAGTAGAGTATAGGTTTTTTAAGTATTCCCATATGATTGTCTGAATCTTTTCATTGTTGTGATATTTCCTCTTTCATCATGGGTTCTATTGATTTGGAGTTGTTCTTTCTTTTTGTTAACTGGGCTAGAGGTCTGTCTATCTCATTTATTCTCTCAAAGAACAAACGTTTGGATTCATTAATTTTTTGTATTGTTTTCTTTCTTTCTATTTCATTGATTTCTGCTCTGATTTTTGTTATTTCTTCCTGTCTCTTGCATTTAGGGTTCATCTGTTGTTGCCTCTCAAGTGCTTTTAGTTGCAGTGTTAGATCATTCACTTGTGCTCTTTCTGTTTTTCTAATGTAGGCACCCAGGGCTGTAAACTTCCCTCTTAGGACTGCTTTTAAGGTATCCCATAGGTTTTGTTGTGTTGTATTATCATTGTCATTCAGTTCCTGGAATGCTTTTATTTCTTTCTTTATTTCTTCCTTGACCCATTCATTATTCAGGAGTGTGTTGTTTAGTCTCCATGTGTTCTTGTAGATAGTAGGGTTTATACTGGTGTTGATGTTGAGCTTTATTGCACTGTGGTCTGATAGAATGCATGAAATTATTTCAATCTTTTTGTATTTGTGGAGATTTTTTCTGTGTTCCAGTATGTGGTCGATTTTGGAGAATGTCCTTTCTTACGTAGAGTATCAGTTACCCATAGTCAGCCATCATGGAAAAAAACTATTAAATGGACAAATTTAGCAATAATTAAGCTGTAAATTGCATCCTGCTGTGTTGAACCGTCCACTCTTTCCTGCCCTCCATACCAATTGCCCCTTTGTCTGGCATAATTACAATGTGTACACCACCTACCCACAGTCACCAAGTTCCCCTCATGGTTATGAGGTCAGTGCTTAGAACAGCATCACAGGGCTGTGTTCAGCTAACACTTCTTTTCCTCAATAACAGCCCATAGTTCCAGTGTAAGGCAGAGGAGTGCCCCAGGCAGAAAACCCCAGGGGGTCAGGCAGGACATCCGAGAAAAGCAGTTACTTAGGCTTTGGTGGCATTCTAGTTTCAAGCATCCACTGGGGGTGGAGGTGTAATAGATAATGGAGGGTTATTGTGCTGAGAAGCTAGGCTGCTGTCCCAGGCCTCCCTGGCTCTCCCAAGGCTGAGGATATCAATATTTTGAGAGTCTTAGGAATCTCAATTTAGTGTTTTTTGTTTTTAATTCTCTCTCTCTCTCTCTCTCTCTCTCTCTCTCTCTCTCCACATATATGCATGCCACAGCATGTCAGAACACAACTTTTGAAAGTCAGTTCTCTCCTTCCACCATGTGGGGGTCCTAGGGATCAAATTCAGGTCACTGAAGGTCACTGCAGACCCCTTTACCCGCTGAACCTTCTTGCCAGCTCCAAACGTGAAGCAACTTCTCTGAAAGGGGTAACAGAAAAAAGTGCTCAATAAACTAACTTTGGGAATGTGGGGTCTGCAGTTCTGAAGGCAAACAGAGCTATAGAAAAGAACTGTACCCACGTGAAGTTGCTTCCCCAGGGAGAGCAGTCGCAATACTTGCGCAATTCACTGACAAACAGGTAGATAGGCGGTGGCAGAAGGAAGGGGTCGGCCTTCTCAGTGTGACTTGGGATTGCCAGACAAGCACAGGAGGCAGATGGCTAGAATGAGACTCAGTTTAGTGTATAAACCCATAACTTGTCTTGTCGCTCTGACAAAACACTTGAGAAAAACAACTGGAGGAGGGGAGGGATGGCCCCGCTCACAGCCTGCGGATACGGCCGCTCATGGTGGGGAGGGCGTGTTAGCTCTCTGTTGCTGTGATAAAACACCATGACAAGGCAACTTATAAAAGGAAGAGTCTATTCGAGCTCATGGCTCCAGAGGGGTAGAATCCACAATAGTGAGAAGGCATGGCAGCACAATGGCCAGACAGAAAGCCAAGGGGTCACATCTTCAGGCAGACGCAGGAAGCAGAGAGCGACTGGAAATCTGGCAAGGCTGAAGAAGTCTCAAGGCCTTCCCTCAGTGGCGAGCATCTTCCACCAAGGCCACACCTCATAAAACTTCCCCAAACAGCCCCACCAACTGGGGAGAAAAAGTCCAGGTACCTAAAGCCTATGGGGGATAGTCTCATTCAAACCACCACAATCCACTCCCTGGACCTGATAGCTCATGAGCATAGGGAATGCAAAACGCATTTAGTCCAAGCTTAAAGTCCCCGTAGTCTTTAACAGTCTCCATGCTATTCAAAAGTCCAGACATAGTTTCTTCTAAGACTGAAGGCAATTTTTTAAAAGAAATTTCATTTTATTATCTTTAGTTTATGGGTATGTGTGTATTGCTTACATGTATGTGAGTGCACCTGTGTTATGCAATGCCCATGGAAGTCAGAAGAGGGCATTGGATCCCCTGGAACTGGAGTTACAGACAGTAGCTACCATGTAGGTGCTGGGAATCAAACCTAGGTCTTTTACAAGAACAGTCAGTGCTCTTAATCAATGAGCCATATCTCCAGCCCCTCAAGACAATCTCTTAACTGTACTTAAGTCCCTGAAAAATCAAAAGACAAATTATATACTTACAACATACAATGGAACCAAATACACATCCCCATTCCCAAATGGAGGAATGCGGACACATTGAGGGAATACCAGACGGAAACCAGACGGAAACCCAGCAGGTGAACACCAAATCCAGTACCTTTCCCTGTGTACATGGCTCATGACTTTAGCATCTCGGGAGTCTCCACTGCCAAACAGGCTTCATTTTCACAGCTTCATGCAATGGCCGGTCAGGACCCTCTTTATGCAGGGACGCCCCTGCTGGATGCTACCTGGCCTTATTCACTTCTTAAACTGTGGGGGAAGACTGGATGACCCCTTCACTCTTTCATCTTTCCTGCTTCTAAAGCCAGCACCATGTGAACCACACTGCCGCATTCGGTGGCCAGCCTAAGGTGGAATTGGCCTGTTTCATCCTCATCAGCTTTTCTATGCCTGAGGTTTTGGGGTTTTTTGTTTGTTTTGGTTTTTGTATTTTTGAGACAGGGTATCCCTTTAGTCCCATCTGGCCTGGAGCTCACTCTGTAGACCAGGCTGGCCTTGAACTCACAGAGATCTGCCTGCCTCTATGCCTGGGGTATTTTTCTCATTTTTTTTCCTTTCACAAGTTAGAGGCTTAGTTGGGTGTGGTCTTGCCCTGAAGGTACTCCTGCCATTGTTTTAGTGCAAGTGTAAAGTCCTCTCCTTAATCACTCTAATCTCCTTATCACCCATCTCCTTCAGGCTAGGCTCCTACATTACTCTTCCTAGTGCTCCTTTTATTTTTTTATTTTTTTTTTATTTTATTTATTTCTGTATGTGTATGAATGTACTGTCTGCATGCAGGTCTGTGCACCCGTGTCGTGCAATGCTGCAGAGGTCAGAAGAGGGTCTCGGATTCCCCTGGAACTGGAGTTCTCCTGGAATTGGAGTTTCAGATGGTTTTCGGCCACCATGTGGGTGCTGGGGATCGAACCTGGGTCCTCTGCAAGAGCGGTCAGCGCTCTTAACCGCTCGGCCATCTCTCCAGCTCCCTAGTGCTCCTTTTAAATACAAACTGTACATTCTGCATTTCTTTCCACCCCATTTGCTGTTTTTCTCTGTAGATCTGTATAATATTCACCATTAATAACCACACCACTGATTCAACATTAGGCTGTCTTGAAATTTCCTCCACCAAAGAAATTAGTCCATTGCCCTTCAACTTACTTCAGGCAGGCTCCTGGGCTGAGGGCAGATGGAGGCCAGGTGCTTTGCCGAAACATCCCAGTTGCTGTCTGAGTTCATCTTCCCTCTGGAGTTACTCTCAGCACTACTTTCTTTCTGACCATTAAGCTCTGCTTATAGCATTCAACTGCGGTTCCAGTCCAAACTACCAAAGTCTTCCAGATTCCTCCTAAAACCCACATGGTCAGGGTCTTTACTACCAACTTCCGTTTTAGTTCCTTTTCTTCGTGTGACACCAGCTCCCAGAGCTTAGCTGCAGGAGCATGGAGCAGCCAATCCCACTGCAGCGGGAAAAGGAGAGACAGGAACACTGGGGCTCAGCTCACTTTCTCTTTCTTTATTCAGTCTTGGGCCTGAGTCACCACATTTAGGGAGGGTCTTCTTGCTTCAGTTAACTCTATCTGAAAGCAGTCTGATGTGCACTTGGAGTTTTACCACAGTGATTCTAAATACTGCCGAACTGGCAATTCAGTATCACAATATGCATGTATTTCCTTGCACAGTCAGCTGAGAAGAACTAAAAGCACTGCACCGCAAAGCAAGAAGCCTGCTATACCCAGATCCTGGTGTGTGACAAAAGAGTGAGGTATCCTTGGAGAAGTTCCTTGTTCCGAATCTGGAACAGGAGAAACAAGATGAATTTCTCTACCTCGAGGTGCCAGAAAGTAAAGAAGTGAGAAACTCAAAACGTGCTACTGACTGATAGGCCTGTATCACAGGATACATGTTGTATGTATCACAGCATTCGTACAGTAGCCAACTAAGCAAACCTCCTGGGGGTCAAAGCTGGAGCAATTTGAGCAGAGGGGGGGAAATGTAGTTCTAGATTATAGTCCAAAGTATAAATAAGTAGCCACAAGTCTGTATGGACACATAAATGGTTGTATGAGTAAATGGGGAAGCGGGGTGAAGAGGCCAATTTCCTGTACAGAAGACTCTCACCCCACTGCTGTCCACGTCCTGCGACAGCTACCCCTGGAGTGGCCAGTGCATGGTGGCCAATTCCAAAGCATCTTCATTCCTGAACACATCGGCTCCCAATGGCCTTAGTGTAGCTTCCAGATGGTTCCTGGCCAAAGCTGGCCACATTAGGAAGAAGGTGGGATTGGTCTTCTCTCCCGACCATTCTTACATGACTGAGATCCTTTCAGAAGGAGAGGTCTGTTCCTCTAGTCAGAGAACAGATAGTCTGATAAATTCCATCTACACAAGGGTGACGTTCCTTCCATATGGACTGCCTGCCTCTGAGTTGCTTCAGTTTCTCAGTAAAGGTGCAGATGTCTGGACTGCCATCCAGATCTCTTCGTGAGATCTTCTGGGACTGAGGGACCAGTATGTCCTGAGAGGCTGAAGGATAGGAATCTGGATGTTAAAAATATCTCAGGTGATTCTATGGTTCACATTAAAGCTTGAATGACAGCTATAGAAAATGACCATATCACTTTGGCAGACTCTCTGACCCCCACATGCCTGCTGTGGCCACCCCCCAGTCCTCTCAATAAATAAATAAATGTAAAAAAAAAATTTAAGGGCTGGAAAGATGGATCAGTGTAGGAAGCTTTCTTTTGTGCCGAATAGGGATCACATGACCCTGCTAAGGGGATGGGCACACAGCACCTGCCAGCAGCTGCTGTAGGGAGCTGGCCTCTCAGTGCAGAGACCAGCAGGCTACTTCCTGTAGCCTGGCCTGGGTTGTACTTCCAAGTCAGGCCCTTAGCCTGGACCCAAGAGTGGACCATGTTCCACTCTTGGCCATGACTTCCCACCTGTCCAGAGACTGCTGAACCCTGGACAGGAATTTCAGGCTGATGGCTGTAGGCCTATCTTCATCCTATGTCCACTCACGACACCAGCTACTAAGATTCATGGTCCACACTGGAACCTTTTTCCAACCCACTGGCCACCCGAACGAAATGAAGGCCTGCCTGGGCCTGTATGTGCGCAATAAGTAAAATGACTGCTGGGAATTATGTAATGATGTTAATGGGGAATTCAATTTATTCCTCACTACAGCCTGCTTTTTTTTTTTTTTTTTTTTTTTTTGACAGGGTCTCCCTGTAGCTCTGGCTGTCCTGGAACTCACTCTGTAGACCAGGCTGGCCTTGAACTCACAGAGATCCGCCTGCCTCTGCCTCCCAAGTGCTAGGATTAAAGGCGTGTGCCACCACACCCAGCGCTACAACCTGCTTTTATAAACTAAATGATGTCATAAACTAAATGATGTCAGTTCCCAGGGCCAATCATAGGCCTCCCAACTCCGCGCCACTGCACACCGCTGCCCCACCCAGCATCACCCAGCTAGGCCACCCAGCATCACCCAGCTAGGCCACGTTGTTTGCTCCTCCTTGGGGTGGGGTGCCCTGAGGGATGCTAGCTGAGAAGTAGTCCCCAATTCAAACTGGATCTTCCCACAGATCAGCAGTTAAAAGCACCGGCTGCTCTTGCAGAGGACCTAAGCTCAGTTCCCAGCATCCACATGGTGGCTAACAACCATCTGTAACTCCAGTTCCAGAGGATCCAACGTCCTCTTCTGACCTTCATGGGCATTGCACGACATGGGTGTACCTACCTAAACGCAGGCACTACATCCATACATGTAAAATGAAAATAATGAATTTAGAAAATTTAATTTTATAGTAAAAATGAAACAGTAGAGTAGTGGGCAGGGGTGGGAATGAGATGGTGCCTGTGGTAAAAGTGGAAATGTTTCTGGAAGATAAATGGTGGACACGCGGGGTCTGTCAGACTCTCAAGTAGGTTTGAATTTTGCTTTCTTTTTTTGGACAGAGTCTCACTATATAGCCCTGGCTGGCCTTGAACCCACAGAGATCCACCTGCCTCTCCCTTCTGAATGCTAGGATTAAAGGCATCAGTCACTATGCCTGGACTACTTGAATATTTTTAGTGTAAATTGTTAAGTATATCTACAGAAATGTAATTCATGATGCTATCCAACAGAATGAGATGCTGAAGTTGAGTTCTAGGAAAAGCCTTGAAGGACCCTGGAAAAGTTAAATAGTCTTGCTGTGTGTCCCAGGAACTCCATCCCCAGCTATATAGGAGTAAGGACTGCACACAGGTGCCCCAAATATGCATACCCAGGATAACTCTAATCGTGATAGCCGAATGGTGAGGACAACCAAATACCCATGAACAGATGAACGGATAAGCAAAATACGAATGCATACAGAGTGGAATAATATTTATCATACAACACACTTACTCAGCCACAAAAATTATGCAGCTCTGACAGATGTTGCACCATGGATGAAGTTTGAAAACAGAAAGCTATGTGAAAAAAGCCAAACACAACGAAGAAATGAATTACATCATCCAGCCATCTGACATCTTCAGAACAAACAAATTCATAAAGAAAAAATTCAAACAGAGGTTATTATAAATTAGTCTAAAAAAAAAGAAATTAGTCTAGAGGCTTGTGGTGAATGGGGCAATGCATGAACGCTGACTGGGGACAATGCCGTGTGGGGTTCAAACATTTGGAATTAGGTACAAGTGGTGACTGTATAATATTCAGGGCGTATTGAATGGTATTGAAGCAGTTAAGATTAGGTTGTGTGAATCTCACTATATTTAAAAACAAAAGTTGGAATTCTGGCCATTGGGATGACGGACTGCAGTGGGCATGATGTTGGGTCCTTCACCCTTGCGCCCATTGGCGGGCTGATCATCCATACTTCCTTCTCATCTCTGTGACCAACGGACATGGTGCAGGACCAAGGGGGGACGTAGTAAGCGACTGGGCGTTAACACAATGCTTCCTGATGTGCCCCTCGCATCAACTTCTTCACTCGTTGGAAGAAGTCTTTAATGTGATTATATAGTCAGGTCCAGAGTCCTTACTCAGGAAAAACTCATTGATGTTGTTGATGTCTAATTAAGGGAAAGCTACAGAACTAGACTGGATTTTAATACATTATAGATTACCACTGACAGCATTATTCCACTTAACAATTATATCTGTCAGATGGGAAGGGAAATGGATGGCAAATACTGTCAGCACAAATGCCATTTCTGGTACAAAAAGCTGCCCTTAACGCCAGCCTAGATATGGAGTCTTGACATAAAATCAGCCAGAAGCAAACCAGATTGGGAAGATGGAAGGTGACCTGTACCAGTGGCCTATGGCACTGACCCTGTGTCAAGTGATGAATGTGTAAAGGGGACTGCAAGGCTAGGCCTGGTGACCTGTACCTGTTATCCCAACACGTGGAAGGCAGCGGGAGGAGGGAAAGGAATTCAAGGACAGCCGTAGCTGCACAGTGAGTCTGGGAGCAGGCTGAGCTACATGGAACCCGTCTGTAACATTATTATTATTACTCTGTAGAATGTGTGTGTATGTGTGTCCAGGCACTCCCCTCCCACCGCCCCCTCCTCTCTGAGACAGGGTTTCCCTGCAGCCCCAGCAGTCCTGGAGGAAGATCTCCATCTCACAGAGATCTGTCTGTCTGCCTCTGCCTCCCAAGTGCTGGGATTAAAGATGTGTGCCACCACACCCGGCTGCCAGCCTCTATTTTAAAGAAGTTCATTAATTTGTGTGCATGTGTGTGTGTGAGTGTGTGGTGCACATGTATGTGGGAGCCAGAGTTCAAGCTCCGGCGTTGTTCCTCAGGAGACATCTATCTTATTTTTTGAGATCATGTCTCTCACTGAACCTGGGGCTCGCCCAGCCTGGCTCCCAGTGAGCAGGGATTACAGACAGACACATGCCATCATACCTGGCTTTTACATGGGAGTTGGGGATCAAACTCAAGTCACTGCGGGAGCAGCCGGAACTTCCTGGACGGGGCCATCTCCCCAGGCCGTTTTTATTTTTATTCCCACCCTGAGTGCTTCTTCCTTCTCCCTAACCTTCCCTCATTGCCATCATCATGAACGCATCCTCATCTTCTACCAACCAGTAGCATCACAAGCTCTCTAGGAGGAGGCAGCTGACCGCAGTGCAAATTAAAACATATCAAAGATTCCGAGATTTCAAGTTGCCAGCCTCCGCGCTACGAGGAAGAGCTCTATCTTCACTCATATTGCAGCCAGAGATTAGCGGCTCGAAATCACTTTGACAGTGTAGGTTACTCTGTTGCATACCACAGGGAAATTTAATTTCAGCCTGTGAAATTGGAATTGCTTCTTGAGGAGAAGTGAGGAATCCTGGGTGACGGCCACAGCCAGGCTCCATGTCAGAGTTGCCACTTGCTGCCACATCAGATATGACTTGCTGTTATTCAAAAATCACTCCAGCTTTCCATATGGGAAGCTGAACGGGGGAGTGAAAGTGAATTAACAGAAACTGTCAGCTGTTCAGAGGAGCTCAGACAGCAGTGTGACACAGAGGTGAGTGACTTCCCGTCAAAAAGGCAGCCTTTCCCTCGCACCGGTTGAAGATAAAGAGCTCCACAAACAAATGCATATGACTTCAGGTGTGCTGCTAAATGGTGTCACTATGGAACGCTATATATCCATCCCATGGCATAATCTGATGGAAACTGACAATTTCTGGTCAATGATTCTTGGAAAGAACTAGAAGAAAAAAAGATGTGGTCCCAAAGAGTTAATTAAAATAATGGAGAGAACATGTCCATGCCAGACTGATGCTTGCAATGGGTTAAAGTTACCTGCTATCAAAGTTAAACTGAGAAATTACTTCCCAGCTAGGATTGGAGAAAGGAGAATCATTCAGAGCGACCACAGCTGATGACCAGAACACTTACAGACAGGGACAATTAACTGCAGGGCAGAGAGGATGGTACCTGTCACCCAGAGACAGGGTGAGTGCTGGCCAGGACAAGGGATTCGGAGAGCCTTTTTTTTTTCTCTTCCCTAAAGGTCAGAGAGGAAAGATAAGGGCTAAATATAATTTTTCCCTCCCTCCATTCCTCCCTCTTTCTCTCTCTCTCTTTCTCCTTCCTTCTATTTCTTTCTTTCCTTTCTTCCTTCCTTTCTTTTTCTTTCTCTTTCTTTTTCTTTCTCTCTCTTTCCTTCTCTCTTTTCCTTCCTTCCCTTTCTTTCCTTTCTTTCTTTCTTTTTCTTTCTTTCTTTCTTTTCTTCTTGTGTGTGTGCATGTCTGTGAGTGGCATTTTTCCCTATGGATTTTTACCTCGTTGCCTTGAGACAGGGTCAGTCTCTCACTGAACTGGAATTCACCATTTCTTTTTTTTATTTTTTATTTTTATTTTATTTATTTATTTATTTATTTATTTATTTATTTATTTATTTATTTATTTATGTGTATGAATGTACTGCCTGCATGCAGGTCTGTGCACCCATGTCGTGCAATGCCTCGGAGGTCAGAAGAGGGTGTCGGATTCCCCTGGAACTGGAGTTCTCCTGGAATTGGAGTTACAGACGGTTCTCAGCCGCCATGTGGGTGCTGGCTGGCCAGAAAGCTTGCAGGGTCTGCCTGTGCCTGTCCCTCAGTGCTGGGGTTACAGGCTTGCATGGCCATGCCCAGCATTTTACATTGGTGCTGGGGACGCACCCTGGGGTCCTCAGACTTGCAGAGCAAGTGCTTCTATCCACGGAGCCATCGTCCAGTCCCCTAAATATAATTAGAAAAATATTCAGTCTCCGGCATTATGTTTTTGTTTTAGAATTACAGAAAATTCAGCATGGTGTGGCGGTACTCACCTGTAATCCCACTGCCCTGGAGGCAGAAGCAGGAGGGTCCGAGACCAGCCTAGGCTACATTAAGAGTTCTAGGTCAGCCCGAACTACACTGCGGGACCATCTTTAAAAACTCAAGGGTTAGGGATGTAGCTCAGTAGTAGAGCAGTTGGCCAGCACGCTCTAGGCCCTGCGTTTGGTCCCCAGCACTGAAAAGAAATTAGAGAAGATTCAGATGTAGGCTTTTTTGTTTCCTTATTTGATAAATTTTAGAGCCAATTTCGTGTATCGGAATTCAGTTTACCCATAAAAGGAAACATTAATTAAAAGGTGTGCGTGGCCATTCTCTGCTTTTCCAGTCAAATGAAGCCCAAAGCCCCCAGTTTGGCTCTCGCTCTGCAACACCATCATCTGGAACCACTGCTCTGAGCAAGTGGACTGACTCAATTTTTGCTGACACATACTTGCACATCTTTGGGAGGTAGTACACTGTGGTAACTCAGTACAAGTACACAAGCCGGAGGTCAGGGAATGCCTGGAATCCCAGCGTTAAAGAGACTGGGTCTGAGACCAGCCAGGCTACATAATAAAAATATGACTCATGAAAACCAGAAAATATAAAATGCCATTTTTGTTTTAAGTTACCTTTCTGTGCTATAGAAACCCAGAGCTTGCCGCTCCCATGTGCTCGTCCCTTGCTGCCCATTTCTCCATCTCATCTTCCTCCACTCTGCATGGGACAGCCATTTAATTCCACAAAGGACTGAGCACGTGCAGAATTTGTCTTTTTGTGTCTGGCTGATTTTATTTAACATAATGACCATCTGTGTGACTGCAAGGGAAAGACAGCACATTCTTCTAATAGTTGAATAAAATGTCATTTTCCACTATAATACGACTATATATGGTGAGGGATCACACATATGACTTTATATGGTTATACATATGATTTTTTTTCATCCGTTGGTCCACTGTGGTCATCTAGGTTGATTTCACATCTTGCCAGATGTGAATAGCACTGGACAAACACACAAGAGTGCAGAGTTCAGCTGCCTTGTATGTAAAGACATATGATTGTTGGATCATATGATAGTTCCATATTTAGTTTCGCATGTATTTTTATATTTTATTTATTATTTTCATGTATATGAGTGTATTGGCTGCATGTATACAAGTGTACCAATGTCATGCAATGCCTGAGGAGGTCAGAAGAGGACATCAGCTCCCCTGGAACTGGAGTTACAGACAGTTGTTAGCTGTTGTCTGGGTGCTGGGATCTGAATCCAGGTCATCTGAAGAGCACTCAGTGTTCTTAACCACTGAGCCATCTCTCCAGCTCAGTGTCACATGTAGGGATGCTAAGAACTGCACCAAGAAACTCCTAGAAATGATTAGGAAAACCTGAGATCTTTATAAAAAGACAAAAAGGTAAGAAAAAAAAGAGCACAGTTGTTTTGCCTATGTTCAATTCTTACTGGCAAGGGCATCTACCCTGTGGCTCCCACTGCTTTTGCCATCCTTTAAAGACATGAGACACAGCTTTTCAACTTTCCAATATGGACAGAAGACTCATGTCTCTCCAAAAATCCTCCAAACCTTCAGTGCCAGATGGGGACTGCTGAGACATCCAGCTTGTGGACTGAGCAGCTACTGGGGTTTCAGCCTCTTCAGAGTATAGACTGCCATTGTTGAACTACCCGGGCTGTATCATGGAGACCAGTACAGGAAGATAAATACAGGAAGTGGTATTTACTGGACCTCATTTGGTGACCATGGGAAGGAAAGACCCCAGTGTGGAGCACAAGGGCAGGATTGATGGTTGTTTGGGCTTGCCAAGGAGGAGCCTTCAAATACTTCCTTAAGGAAAACATGACATATTTCAGCCTAATTAAAAAAAAAAAAAAAGGAAATCAAAGCTGAGATTGCTAAAACCTAAGATGTCATAATCTTGATATATGTGTGGCATGCATGTATGCATATTTTGGAGTAATACAAATTGGAAGTAACAACAACAACAAAAAAAGACCGGGTCAAAGAACTGACTGAAATTGTAAACTTCTGTCTGCATCGAAAATTAAAAAAAAAAGACTGAGAAAAAGATGAAAAACATGTATGGCAGAATGCATGGCGCATGAGCTCTGGTGGGGTGGGGGCAGGGAAGGGGAAATGCGTCTAAATTTGGTTGAGAAATATTGTATGAAATAAATGCACAAAACTTCAATAAAAAATGGGCTTAAAAAAAAAGAAATCATAGGGGAAATAGCTCAAGACATTGGTGTAGCCAAAGACAAACAACACAGTAGAAATCACCAAACAGTACTGCTTCCAACTCAGAGGACTTTGCAGAACAAATGAAATAATCACAGAGT
Source organism: Rhizomys pruinosus (assembly GCA_009823505.1). NCBI lineage: Eukaryota > Metazoa > Chordata > Mammalia > Rodentia > Spalacidae > Rhizomys > Rhizomys pruinosus. Next base: position 717,767 of record VZQC01009509.1, on the reverse strand, counting down.
CAAGAGACAAACTAAGAATGGGAGGAATACTTACAAATGATTCATCTAAAGCTAGGGATTTCTATCCAGAGTGTATAAGGGACTGCGGAAGCTGAGTGCATGCGCGTGAGCACACATACACACACACACACAGACAAACACACACTCCCAAATACCCCAGTTAAAAACTGGGCTAAGGATCTAAAAAAGCATTTAATCACTGTAGGCACAAATATAATGCTAAAGTCTCCTTAAGCTATGCACTTAAGCAAAATATATTAATATAGGAGCTCTGACATCAACAATGGATTATTCTACCAAGGAGATGTTGGCCAGGGGATCCAAGCCCCCACAAAAGGTAAAGGCTCCTTGCCTCCAAACTGGGATATCTGCAGGAAGAGAGGCGATAAGGCCCTGCTGTTGAAGACCTGATATAAACATGGGAAAGATGTATGGCGACAGCACTTGCAATGATACAGATGGTCTCTGGAATGCCAGAGATGTTACCAAGGCCACTAAACCAATAAAGCAAATATCAGGTCTCCTTGAGTCAAGCAAGGGACTCCTCCGTCAGCACCAGCTACACCTCATCTGCCTGGTAAATACTGTGCAGTAGTGGCAGCCATATGTCTGTATTCCCAAATCTAATTGGCTATTAGCTCTTCCTTGAGGAATAACCCACGGTGATGCCCCAAGCTTACATCCTCTATGGTTAGGAGATGTTCTAAGCCACACTCAGACCCTGTCATACTAAACAGAAGAAAATGTTAATTCATGGTATCAACAACCATCCAAACATCTGTGTCTCTGTACCAAAGTAACCTACCATAACAATTAGTACTGTTACTTAAAAAATACCTATATTCTAATTGTGGTGCTTCATTGTAGGATCGAAAGGCTATATATTATAGTGTTTAAGTACCTATATAAATAATTGCATGTGCTTCATTGTAGGATCGAAAGGTTATGCCTGGACAAGCTGTCAGCCCATGAAAGGGAAATACAGCCAGAATTGACTAGAGCTCAAGACAACAGCTCCAGAGAAAGTAGACTGTTTTGCTTCTCATCCACTTGTGCCCCTTTTCTAAGCCTAGGGAACAATCTGCAGAAGAGGGGGCGTGGTAGAATGTAAGGGCTACAATTGGGGTGAATGGTGAAACTACAACAATATAGTCTGGACACTCATTTGATCAACTTGATTGAACATACAAGCCCCCCCCTGCTGGATGGTGGGACCCATGATCTGTGTGGGTTTGGGCACAACTGCTCGCAAATTGGTTTTACATGAAGGATGCTTGTATTCACAGATTATCACCTATTGTTAAAAAAATGAAAACAAAACAAAAAAACAGAGAAAGATGCAGAAAAGTTACGGCAGAATGCATGATCTGGGATGGGTAGGGGTGGGGTAGGGGGAAGGGAAGGGGATATATGCCTGAACTGAATTGGAAAATGATGTATGAAATACACAAAACATCAATAAAAAAAAAGAGAGAGAAAGAAAAAAAAAATAAAGATCTCAGGTTTTATACCTGAAGTACAATTTCACAGGCCTTATTGATTATTATGACTATTATTATTATTTCTGGTTATACTTTCCTTTTGGGTGTTTAAGGCCACACAGTTAGCCCAGATTGACCAAGTTTTTTGTTTTCTCAAGGTTGCTTGAGGATCTGGTCCTCAGGGGTCACTTGGGGTTTTTTGTTGCAGGGGGAGTCCCTGGCTCCTTTTGGGTTTTCCCCTATGATTTCTTGTGGAAATTTTATCATGTGATAGTTTACAATTTAGGGGTTTTTTGTTTGTTTGTTTGTTTTGAGACAAAGTCTCTCTGTAGCCCCAGCTGGCCTAGAACTCACTATGTAGACCAGGTTGGCTTTGATCTCACAGGAACCTGCCTGCCTCTGCCTTCCAAATTCTGGGATATAAGGCATGTCCCACCATGCCTGGCTACATTTTAGGTCTTTGATCTAGTTTTATTCTTGTGCATGGGGATAGTTAGGAGTCCCGTTTCACATGTTTGCATCTCTCCTGGATATTTGTGCACAGTTCTGTCATTGTCACTCACTGACAAGGTTGTCCCCTTTCTGCTCCATGTTTCTGTCACTCTGGTTAAAAATCAGCTGTCTGTCACCAAATACTAGAGAGGTTTAGGGGAAAGGGGAACACTCATCCACTGCTGGTGGGAATGTAAACTTGTACAACCATTATGGAAAGCAGTGTGGAGAATCCTTAAAAGACTCAAAATGAGCCTACCACCTGACCCAGTCATACCACCCCTGGGTATATACCCACAAGACTCATCCTACTGCAAAGATACATGCACATCCATGTTTATTGCAGCTCTCTTCACAATATCAAAGATCTGGAACCAACCCAAATGCCCCTCAACCAATGAGTGGATAGAAAAAATGTGGTGGGTCCACACAATGGAGTACTATGCAGCAGTAAAGAAAGATGACATCATGGACTTCGCAGGTAAACAGATGGAACTCAAAGTCCTTATGCTGACTGAAGTAACACAGTCCCAGAAAAACAAACGGTGAATAGTTTCCTTCATTTGTGGATGCTAACACTGAATCCCCAGTTGAAAGGCAAGTTGAACAACATTATTGATATATTTCTGTTTATCTGAAAGCAACTATGTTGTTATAATGTAAATCTCTTAATGGGCTCTAGAATTGACCCAACACTTATTTTCAGACTCTGTAATTACTGTATATGAGTGGAATGTATGTATTCATATTTTAGAGTAATATAAAATTAAAGGAGGAATATGTGAATTCTTAAACATAAAAAAAAGAGGGAGAGAAAGATGCAGGACAGTTGTGGCAGAATGCATGATCTGGGGTGGGGTGGGGTGGGGGGAAGGGGAAGGGGAATATGCCTAAACTGAACTGAAAAATGATGTCTGAAATACACAAAACATCAATAAAAGCATTATATTAAAAAAGGAGTCTATGACCATAAAAAAGAGAGCATTTACCAATCTTGCAGAGGAGAGGAAACAGTATTTATTTATTTATTTATTTATTTATTTATTTATTTATATGAATGTACTATCTGCATGTAGGTCTGTGCACCCTCATCGTGCAATGCTGCAGAGGTCAGAAGAGGGCGTTGGATTCCCCTGGGACTGGAGTCAAAGACGGTAAAGAAAGATGACATCATGAACTTTGCAGATAAATGGATGGAACTCAAAGCCATTATGCTAAGTGAAGTAACACAGTCCCAGAAAAACAAACGGTGAATGGTCTCCCTCATTTGTGGATGCTAACACCAAATCCCCAGTTGAAAGGCAAGCTGAACATTATTGTTATATTTCTTTTTATCTGAAAGCAACTATGTTGTTATAATGTAAATCTCTTAATGGGCTCTAGAATTGACCCAACACTTATTTTCAGATTCTGTAATTACTGTATATGGGTGGAAGGTAGGTATTCATATTTTAGAGTAATATAAAATTAAAGGAGGAAAACGTGAATTATTAAACATAAAAAAAAGACTGAGAGAAAGATGCAGGACAGTTATGGCAGAATGCATGATCTGGGGTGGGGTGAGTGGAAGGGAAAGGGGAATATGTCTAAACTCAACTGAAAAACTGATGTCTGAAATACACAAAACATCAATAAAAGTATTATATTTAAAAAAAGAAAAAATCAGCTGTCTATATGGATGTGGATTAGTTTCTGGATTAAAAAAGTTTTTTTTTCTTTTTTGAGACAGGGTCTCCCTGTAGCCCCAGCTGTCCTGGAACTCTCTATGTTGACCAGGCTGGCCTTGAACTCACAGAGATACACCTGCCTCTGCCTCCCAAGTGCTGGGATTAAAGGTGCAAGCCACCACGCCAGGCAGTTTCTGGATTTTTTTTTATGCCAACGTCATGTTCTTTTGGTTACTGTAGCTTGGTAGTATGTTTGGAAGTCAGATGCTATGATGTTATGATGTCCCTAGTCTTAGTTTTTATTTGTTCTGTTTCTATTTCTTGAGCTAGCTTTATATTCTGGGTCTCCTGAGTTCCAAATGAATATTAATATTAATCGATTTCAATGAAGAGAGTCCTTGGACTTTTGATGGGCCTTGCATTGAATCCATAGAGCCCTTTGGGTAGCATGGTGATATTATTATGAATTCCTTTAATACAAAACATTGAATCTATAGAGCCCTTTGGGTAGTATGGTGATATTAATATGAATTCATTTAACACAAAAATTTTCATTTTTGTGCCCTATAATTTTTTCCAGCAATGTTTTATAATTTTCCTTGTAGAGATCTTTTCCTTCCTTGGTCAAATTACTTCCCTCCCTCCGTCCTTCCTTTATCTTCTTTCTTTGTTGCTTTGTAGCTATTGTTTATGGAGATGATTTTGTTTACAGCAAGTTCATTATTAGTATACATAAATACTGCTTCATATGTTGATTTTGTATTCTGCTATGTTACTGTATTCATTTACTAATTCTAGTAGCTTTTCAATAAAGAATTTAAGGATTTTCTACATACAAGTCATGTCATCTGTAAATATGGATAATTCAATTTTTTCCAATATAGATGTGTTTAAAATTTTTTGCCTAATGTAGGAATGATTTTTATAAAATGGACAGAGTCTGGGCTAATGACTTTTTTTTTTTTTTGGACTTTTTGAGATTAGGGTCAACCAAAACACTACAAAGTCACTGAACCATGTGCTCTTGTGACCTGGGCACCTGACCCTGATTCCTAGGAACCCCAATTTTCTGCTCCACTCAAAGATAATGAATGAATGTGGGTCTGCTTGAGAACTAACTTATGAAATACTGAAGGGCAACACATGCATCTTCACTGAACACAATGAAGATTGGAAAGGACGCTTGACAGTATGTGTAGGAGATGTTCCAGAACCAGGGTGAAAGGGCGAGGTTGTCTGATAAGAGCGAATCCAGGCTTGTAGATCCCTGACTACGGCAGGACAAATGGTTTGGAATAAAATTATGGGTAAGGCCTGACATTAAGGCACAGTTTCAAGAGAGTGTGGCTTCACACAAGTCACTGAATTCTTCCTGAGTTCAGCCTCTATATAGTAAGGGGTCTACTTCATAGTCTGCAAGGCTCTGCCCTTCCTCTGTTCTGGCTTGTAGGTTTGGCCAGTCCTGCCTTTTCAGGAAACACCGGGCCCTAGCTGAAGCCAAGGGGCACATACCAGATCTCCCTTTTTTCAAGCACTGAAAAAGAGCAGTCTTTCTTTGCAATCAACTCAAATCTTCACTGCAATTTCAAACATTAGCGTAAGGAAGTTTCAATGCCCGGACACATTACAGAGAAACAGAGGCTGTTTAGGATTGATTACCAGAAGGGAGCCGACGGTGACTTTCTGCAGCTTTGCATCTGTTTTCAACGCTGAGTTACTCTAGGTTTTGCTTTTAGTATTAATTGGAGTTCCAGCAGTTCCTCAGATAGACAGCTTGACTTTGCCACACAGCGTGAGCGAAAGCTGGTGTTAAATTGCCTTTCCCTCCCCACTCTCCTGGATTTGTATGTCGAAAAGCATTAAAAATACTCCTTTACTTCAACTACAGCACTTAGCTGCTCAGTTTGCTGGTGGCTTTACTAGAATTTTCATGACCTAAGGCAATCTGGTTTGATAAGATTAAATTTCTTAGGCCTGTGTCCAACAGACTTTTGTTTGCCTTAAGATTGCCTCAACATTCAACCTTTCTACCTTCAAAAATTGTGGAGAAAAGGGCTCTTAATGGACAGCTCGGGGAATTTATCGTTCATGGACTGGAGATCTTACATACAGGTGGGGTACATGGGAAGACTACTGGAGAACCAGAGAAGAAAATAAACTGGGACGGATGGAGTAGCTAAGGGTGACAGCCACAGCAGATCTGCCTTTGAAGAACATTCTGCTAAAATACAACCCAGCCCATCCTGAAAGTTTCTTCATGTAAAACATCCAAAAGTAGAATCTGAGCGGCAGAGATGGCTCAGTTGGTAAAGTGTCTGCTGTCCAAGCATGGGGACCTGACTTTGAGCCGCAGCACCCATGTAAAAACTCAGCGTGTGCTGCTACACACACACACACACACACACACACACACACACACCCCTGTACTCTCAGCTCTGAAAAGGAGAAGACAGGAGCATTGCTGCCACTTGCAGGCCAGTGACCTTAGGCTAATAGGCCCCAGGTCCCAGTGGGAGACCTTTTCCTAAAAACAGGTGTATGCGGGTTGGACGGATGGCTCAGTGGATAAGAGTACTGGCTGCTTTTGCACAGGACCCGGGTTTGATTCCCAGGACATTGCAGCTAACAACTGTCAGTAATTCCAGTTCCAGGGGATCCAAAGCCCTCTTTTGACCTCCGTGGGTACCACACGGCATGGGTGCACTTACATACATGTAGGCAATACACTCATGTGCTTAAAAATATTTTTAAAAACCAAAAAAGTAGAGACAGCTCCTAAGGAATCTGAGGTTGATCTCTGGCCTCCATATGCATGTGCAGACGCATGTGTTCACATGCACACACAAATGCTCAGAGACACATATATACCCACACCCACAAATATTAAACATGCTTTAAAGTATAGTTTAACAGCTCCCTACTTCTTGCCGTTGGACCAGTCCTTGCTCTGTAAGCTCCACCTCCTCCTTTGTTTTGTCCATCTTCTTAACTGTCAGACATGGGACAAAATGAGATATGACTGACTTCTCCATTGTTTCCTGGGGGAGAGCGTGCTATCGTCAGCTTGACCTCCAGCATGGAGCTGAGGCCAGACTGCATTCTAGCTTTTCCATTATTGTGGACACGGCAGCTTTTAACTTCCACGGGCCAGTGCTTAGGAGTCCATTTTCCTATGAAACTTGCGGATGAGGCTGGTGGACCATGAGGTAGACCTGTGATAGCCAAAGTCCTTCTCTTAGCTCTTAAACGGCACCACATAAAGAAGAAATCACACAGGCTACAATACACTCCACAGAAACAAAAAAGCAAGAACATCTGCCCTTGACGATGAGACTCTGAGACAGTCAGCGCAGATGGCTTTTTGTTAGGCATCCACATCCCTTCATTAATAGAGAACGTGCATTCTTAACAGGACAAGTGTGGTAACAGTTTGAGATACAGAGGACCCAAACTAGAGAGATGGATCAATCCTTTAAGTCGCTGCAGATAAGCAGCCAAGGTGGCAGGTGCTGGCGTTGCTAGGTTCCCAGAAGGTATTCAGTGCTCAAGTGCCCAAGAAAAGATTAAGTGAGGATCAGACACTGAGCTACTAAGACGGGGCCCTGCGCCTTATTGAAGCTCTTTCTTAATTACAAGAATGATGGGATCCACACATCAGTTCTCGCTCTACAATACAGTGACGGTGACATGGACAGAACCAGCGTAAGCAGCAATATGTCGGCCACAGCAGCGAGGTCGAGGAGCACCACCGACAAGCTCAGGGGAGGCCGGCTGTGCCTGCTCCGGAAACAAGACGCACTGGGAAACTTGGCTGGAAAGGCAGGGATTTAACTCGTCCTAGGCCTTGCTTAAAGGTCCCAGGGAAATGACTGTTCGGTTCTAGGTTTCAAAGTGTCAAAGGGAACGTGAGGGACGCTCCCTGACCTGGACGATCAGTGGTAGAAGCGGCTGTTTCCACTCGGCTCGTTGTCTTTCCAAATACGCACCTCTTTGTAGCCTGCAATGCCTAGAAAGTTCTTTAGAAGCCAGTAGAGGCTATTTCTTGGCTACTGGATTTCTTAGCATAGCGTCAAAAGTCTTTTTTTTTTTTTTTTTCAATTTCCCTGCGTTGAAAAAAATGACATTTTATTTATGTAATTTTTTGTTAGTTGTATTTTGTGCATGAGTGCATTGCCTCATGTATGTAAGCGCACCCATGCCATGCAATGCTTGCAGAGGTCAGAAAAGAGCCTCAGATCCCCTGCCACTGGAGTTACTGATGGTGCTTAGCTGCCGTGTAGGTGCTGGGACTCAAACCCAGGTCCTCTGCAAGAGCAGCCAGTGCTCTTAACTGCTGAGCCATCTCTCCAGCCCATTTATTTTGTGTATGTGTTGTACCACACGTGTGGAAGTCAGAGGACAGCCTGTGGATGTCGGCTCTTCCCTTCCTTCACGTGCCTGCTGGGATTGAATTCAGGTCCTGAGCTATCTGGCCTTGAATTTGCTGAGGGGGAGGGTGACCCTGTGCCCCCGGTCCTCCTGCCTCCACCTCTTGAGCTCTGGGGTCCCAGTTTGTGTACTGCTAAGGGGTCAAATCCCGGGCTTGGCAGGCAATCTACCAGCTGAGCTATATACACCCTGAGCCTCAAAACTTTCACAACACATACTGAGATTGTTTCTTAATCTAATTTCCAGTCCTTTCTTGTGCATGTGAACCCAAAGCCTCTTCCATATCCAACATAGATAGTAACTCTCCCTTACACACTTCCCTCTGCCAGGGGGTAATCTCTATTCTTTTAATCTCTGTGAATCATCTATTCTGTGAACCTTGGATAAAGTGCATTATATAGTATTTGTCCTCCTGTATCTGGATTATTTTTATGTTTTCAAGGTTCAGCTGGGTGCTGGGCACATAGCTTGGCGGTAGAACTTGTGCTGAGCATGTACAGGGCCCTAAGTTTAATACCAAGCACCTAGGAAGTGCTTATTTGAGTCTATTACTAAATTTTTTTTGGTGTTTTTTTGAGACAGGATCTCTCTGTAGCCCCAGCTGGCCTGGAACTTGGTTTGTAGACCAGGCTGGCCTTGAACTCACAGAGATCCACCTGCCTCTGTCTCCCGAGTGCTGGGATCAAAGGTGTGCATCATCACGCCTGGCGAGTCTATTACCCATTTTTGGATTATTTTGCTGTTGTTATTGAATTGTATGAGTTCTTTATACACTGAACTCTATTAACCCTTTTTCCAGACATATTATTTCTAATATTTTCTCCCATTTTTGTAGTTTGTCTGTTTGGAATTTGTGTATTATTCTGTGATGAATCAGATATTCTTAATTTTAATAAAGTATAAATTATGAGGTTATTTCACTATTTTTTGTTTTATTTTAATTATTTTTCTTTTGAGAGTCTCTCTGTAATCCCAGCTGGCCTGGAACTCGCTATGCTCAATCTCACAGAAATCCACCTGCTATGCTTCCAGAATGCTGGGGTTAAATATGTGCGCCACCATACCCACTAATTTATTTTCTTTTACTGCCTGTCTGCCTATACTGATACCACATCTGTGAAGTCATTGCCAAATCTGATGTCATGAAGTATCTCCCTAGTATTTTCTTCTAAGAGTTCTGTAACTTTAGTTCTTTTTTTTTTTTATTAATTTTATTATTTATTTCTGTATGTGTATGAATGTACTGTCTGCATGCAAGTTTGTGCACCCGTGTCGTGCAACGCCGCGGAGGTCAGAAGAGGGTATCGGATTCCCCTGGAACTGGAGTTCTCCTGGAATTGGAGTTTCAGACGGTTCTCGGCCGCCATGTGGGTGCTGGGGATCGAACCGGAGTCCTCTGTAAGAGCGGTCGGCGCTCTTAACCGCTAGGCTATCTCTCCAGCCCAAACTTTAGTTCTTAAACTCAGGTCTGTGATTCATTTTGGGTTCTTTTGTATAGTGTAAGTTAAGGTCCAATTTCATGGCTTTGCACTGTGTATCCATTTCCTTGGTTAGATTCATTCCTAAGTATTTAATTAAAATATTAAATATTTTTTAAAAATTAAATATTTTTGGATACTATTGTACATGGAATTACTTTTCCAATTTTGTTTTTGGATCATTAATTGCGGTGGCATAGAGGACACTTGATTTTCTTTGCTCACTCTAGTAACCCACATCTTTCCTGAGTTTCTATGTCAGCCCTGGTGGCTTCCTTGTGAATTTGTACAGGATCCTCCAGTCCCAAGATCATGTCATTCAAAAATACAACCTAACTTTTCCTTTGCAGGTTTTTTTTTTTTTTTTTTTGTCTTTTTGAGACAGGGTCTCTCCCTTTAGTCCCAGCTGGCCTGAAGCTCACTATGCAAACCAGGCTAGCCTTGAATTCACAGAGATCCACCTACTTGCTTCCAAGTGCTGGGATTAAGGGTGTACACCACCACGCCCAGGTCCCTTTGCAGTTTTGGTGGCTTTTACTTCCTTTTGCTCAGCAATGTTACTCTCCTTCACTTCTGGTTGAAGAGCTGTGATGATGTAAGAGGCCATTCTGGACTTGTCTGTGATTTAAGGCGACATTCAGCCTTTTAACAGTGACTGTGTGGGAAGCCAGACAGGCTTTCTTCTCTCCCCCCCACCCCAATAATCTCGATGCCTTTTTCATCTGGGGCCAGAGTCTCCTTGATCTCAGATGGGCCTTTCAAATCTGTGCTTGAACTTCTGCATTAATTTGATCTCTTCAAATACAGCTGTAATCCATTTTCATTGAATTTTCCCCTTCTGCTACATTTGTTAGAAGCCGACCCGAAGTCCCTTGGGCCAGGGATGGTTTTATTCCCTATATAATTCTTGTGAGTGGTCATGTGTTGGTATCTGAATTTTATGTATAAAATTAGGTTTCATCTTTAAATTGTGTGGAGTTCCCTGCAAAAGCCACCCCTGTGAGGAAGAGATTGACTAGAAATTCCTAAACTAGAAATTATAGTGAGCTCTCTCCATAATAGCTATTTATCACCTCTTTTATAATGCCCTAATACCCCTCTGAGGATCAGGAAAAACTTTAGGATGTATTCCTAGAAGTCCACCCGCTTCCATTAGCCCCCAATTAAGAACATCATCAGATAGCGTCGGAAACCTACAGCAGACCTCCCTGCTTTTCTATAACCCACCTATCTGCTGTCCCAACCAATATATTTTTTCAAAGGACCAACAGCTTTATGACTATAAAAGTTGGAAGAACTCACTCCCACAGTGGAACACATCATTATGGGTCTGTGAATCTGTGTTCCCAGCCCAGAGTCACCCAGACTTGGTTCAGAATAAACTCTCACTCCCTTTTCTTGACAAAGGCTGGTTACGTGTGAAGGTCTAGTATTTCAGATACAGAGGAGAGGAAGTAGGTGGGGTAAAGTCTAGTATTCCATATACATCTCACTTAGCTTAATGCTCCTGCAACATAATCTTTTCCCTATTGTACAGAAGAGGCTTACAAAGAGAAAGTGAGTCTCAAAGGAAAAAAAAAAAAAGAGAGAGAGAGAGAGAAAGTGGCCTGGCTGGAATTGAAACCCAAGACTTGCTGATGATAAAATTCTCCCGCCCTTTCTAGTATTTGCCTCAAGTACCACTGACTCATGTCCTTAGCTCCTTCACAGTTTCAGCAGCATAAAAATCAAACTCTACGGTAAGCTGAAGACCCCTTTATTAAAGATGTGTGCATTGAGAAGCTAATTTTAAAAGAGGATAAAATACTTTGAGAACTGATTAGGACCCCAGATTCAGTCCATTTAGTGGAGACTTAGGTGTATTATTATGGGCTGTCTCAAGTGTACTTAGTTCGTGGCAGTAATAAATAGACCAAAAGAAACAGCCAAGCAATTGTCTATTTTTTATTCTTTATTTTTATTTTTATTTTTTGGTCTTTTTGAGACAGGGTCTCCTGTAGCCACAGCTAGCCTGGAACTCACTATGTAGACCAGGCTGGACTCAATCTCAAAGAAATCTATGCTGGGTTAAAGGCGTGACCACCAGGCCCTGCTTCCATTCTGATTGTTATGAAGGTTGATCTTAATAAGCATCTGTGCTCTAATATCTTATAAGAACTATCTTAAAATCAAATAGCTTGAAAGAAAACATTTTCCTCTTTACTAAAGTGATCACAATTACTTATCAAAAGAGGCGAGTATCCGCTGGCCAGCACTCACCTTAAACCCTGAAATCTGATCACTGTCCCATCCTGTTCTGTGTTTGTATCCGTTTGATAGCTGCTTTTTAATCACATCAAGAGGCAAAAATCTAATATGGCATCACATAATGTTGCAAACAAAACTATTTTTATTTCCCTATTTTTGTCTGCTTCATCCAATGTTTTGATTATATTTCGATCCCCTCTCATATCTGTACACTCTTTCTACCCAACCAAATTTCTCCATTCTAATATATACATATATATGTATGTATACCTATAAAACAATTTTCTAAGTTTTTTTAAACCCATTTATTGAGAAGGAACTCAAGAGGGGGGCCATAGGAGAGAGGTGTTATCAAGGGTGAAATTCGGGAAATGGAGGGACTTTACCTGGGGAGGGAAGAGGGAAGAAGGGAGAGAGAGGAGAGATAAATAATGACTAGCTGATGTAAAAAAAAAAAAACAGAAGGAAATGTATTAATTTAAAAACCTACTGAAAAAGTACACATAAAATATCTCTACATGAGCTCATGTGTGTCACTGAAGACTACACAACGAGAAACAGGCCAGACTGTCAGAAGGGACTGTTACAGAGTTCCACAACTGGCCACTCACAGAGACTGTGAAATGCCCAACCCAAAGTGACACATATACAATGGAGCCTCTGCACTGAAGGCTCATGGACATAGCAGAACAAGGGTGATGGGGCTCACCCGGCCGGCTAGGTCAAGATGGCGCTGAGGGGACGTAGAGAGGGAGGGACCCGCATTGTTTGCCAAAACCTCTGGCTGGGGAAAGGTAAGGACAAGCGGCATGAGTTACAATTGTCAGCCGTGTACGCCAATCTGCCTGAGAGGGCCAGAGGGGCTGCAGGAACATTGGTCATTTGCTTTCGCACCTAAATGCCTTTTTGTGGCTGTTTTGTATATAAGTATATATTTTATATATATATTTTTATATATTTTTGTATATAAGTATATATATTTTGTATAACTGCCCTACTTGCAATAAAGTGAGATCCTGCTTGACTGGACTCCCCGCTGCGTCTGAGTGTCTCGGGAACTGAGGCGGCTGGGGAACCAGCGAGCCAAGCAGCGCACTTACCTTCCCTCAGCCCAGTCGGTTCCAGGACAGGACCCGACTAAGACCCAACAAAGGGTAGAGAGAACACTACTGCATCTCTCAACTCTCATCAACGAAGCTTCCTCGTGCAAGACAGGGCCAAGAACACAAAAGGCCACAAATGGCCAAATCATAGAGAATCAGAGTCTGCAGAGCACATGCCCTTGGACAGGACGCCTATATTATATGTCACCCACCCAGAGCTCAGGGACCACTTCAGAAGAGGGGATGGAAAGATTCTGAGAGCCGAGGGAGGAGGTGCATGAGCATATGGGAATAAAGTCTGACAGGTGCATGGGACCCTGCTCATATGAACCTACAGCAATGGGGTCAGTGTGCACAAGACCCATGCAAACGAAGCAGACAAAACCCAGCACAGAGCTGTGGAAATGGGCAGCAGGCCCAGTCTTGGCTGTTACCTCTGGGTGAGGAAGAGCTGATCTTCTTTAAGGGAGTGACTCTAGATAGGACAACTAGACCCCAGTGGATGAACTTGCACTGAGGGATGTCTGGGGACACTAACTTGAGTTGATTGGCCTTAACGTAAATGACAGAATGTGTGAAATTCCATGGGGGCATGGGAGGGGCCGATGAGGAAGGCAACGTGAAGATGACTGAGATACTGTGCATGAAATACACAAATACTCAATAAAAATATACTGTGTGTGGGTCAGAGGACAACTTATGTGAGTCGGGTTCTCCTTCACCATGTGGGTCCATGCAGGTTGTCCCGTGTGGCTGTAGGTGCTGGGCTAGCAGTCTCTGCGGCATTTGATAGATACCTCTGTTCTCTTCCAAACTTACAAATCTCTCTGGTACTTCCATGAGCTCGCTGTGGTGTCCTGGTGGCCGCGGAGTCCCGTGTGCCTTCTTGATATGCATATCATTTTTGGCACACATCTTTAAGTTACACCATGTGTGTCTTAAGAATGTTTCATTCCCCTTGGTTTTCTTTTTTTCTCATCCCCTCCCTCCCTTCTATCCTTCACTTTTTTTTTTTTGAGACAGGGTCTCCCTTTAGTCTCAGCTGGCCTAGAGCTCACTATGTAGACTAGGCTGGCCTTGAACTCACAGAGATCCGCCTGCCTCCCAAGTACTAGGATTAAAGGCATGCACCCATGGGCTCCATCCTTCATTCTTTTTTTTAAAGGATTATTCAAGCAATTTTCTTTTTTTATATATTTTTATTATATATATTTTTTATACAAGATTGTTACTAATTAGATCTAGACCCGTGTCCCCCACCCTACCCCCCCACCCACCCAGAGCTCATGCATTCTGCTGAACATGCTTTTCATCTCTTTCTCAATCTTTCTCAAAATTCTCCATGTGGAAGTTGACTGTTTTGAGCAGAAGTTCACCATTTCAGTCAGTTCTTTGATGCAGTCCTTTCTGTTGTTGTTTTCAATATGCATCACTCCCAACTACTTGGACAAAAGCTCAAGGAGCCATGCACAAGAAATACTTACAACTAGGTAATTGGCACTAGCATCCACAGATGAGGGATACCATTCGTCATTTGTTTTTGTGGGATTGTGTTACTTAACATAATATCTTCTAGTTCCATCCATTTACCTGTGAAACTCATGATGTCATCTTTCTTTTCTTTTTTTAATTTTTATTTATTTATTTATGTGTATGAATGTATTGTCTGCATGTAGGTCTGTGCACCCATGTTGTGCAATGCCGTGGAGGTCAGAAGAGGGTGTCGGATTCCCCTGGAACTGGAGTTAAAGACGGTTCTCAGCTGCCATGTGGGTGCTGGGGATCGAACCTGGGTCCTCTGCAAAAGCAGTTGGCACTCTTAACCGCGAGGCCATCTCTCCAGCATGATGTCATCTTTCTTTACTGCTGCATAGAGCTCCACTCTGTAGATGGTAGCCACATTTTTCTCTATTCCATTCAGATCAGGCATTTAGGTTGGTTCCAGCTCTTTGCTATTGTGAAGAGAGCTGAAATAAACATGGCCGTGCATGTATCTCTGTGGTGGCGTAAGTCTTGAGGGTACATGCCCAGGAGTGGTATGGCTGGGTCGGGTGGCAAGTTCATTCCAAGTCTTCCAAGGGTTCTCCACACTGCTTTCCATAGTGGCTGTACGAGTTTACATTCCCACCAGCAGTGGATGAGTGTTCCCCTTTCCCCACAACCTCTCCAGCACTTGGTATCATTTGTTTTCTTGATCCTAGCCAGTCTTATTGGAGTAAGATGATATCTTAAAGTGGTTTTGATTTGCATTTCCTTAATGATTAGTGATGTTGAACACTTCTTAAGGTGTTTCTCAGCCATCTCTAATTCCTCACTTGTGAAGTCTCTGTTCAGCTCTTTGCTCTATCTATTGAATGGGTCATTTGTTTTCTTTCTTCTTTGTTTTTTGAGTAGTTTATATATTCTGGAAATGAATGCTTTGTCAGATGTTTCTATGGTGAAGGTTTCCTTCCACTCTGTGGGATTTCTCTTCACTTCCTTGATTGTTTCTTTTGATGTACAGAACCTTTTGAATTTAATGAGGTCCCATTTGTCAACTGTTGACCTTAATTCTTATGCAGCTGCTGTCTGATTTAGGAAGTCTTTTCCTACGCCTATGTCTTGTAGTCTGCTGCCAACTTTTTCTTCTATCGCCTTCAGAGTTTGGGGTTTCACATTGAGGTCTTTAATCCATCTGGAGTTGACTTTTGTACAGGGCCAGAGGTAGGGGTTTAATTTCATTCTTCTACAGGTGGTGATCCAGTTTTGCCAACACCACTTGCTGAAGATGCTGTCTTTTCTCCATTGTGTCTTCTTGGCCCCTGTATTAGTCACTTTTCTGTTGCTGTGATAAAGCACCATGACCAAGGAACATATAAAAGGAAGAATTTATTTGAGCTTATGATTGACGGTTCCAGAGAATTAGAGTCCATTGTGGCAGGAGGTGTGGCGGCTGGATCTGGAGCAGGAAACTGAGGGTCACATCTCGCAAAGAGCACAGGAAGCCAAAGGAGAGCAACTGTAGACCACGAGGCTTGTTAAAACTCACTAGCCTGCCCCCAATAACACACTTCCTCCAGCACGCAATGATGAAAGTCATAATAACAGATGGGAGATATGTGTCTTTCGAGGCTAAGCTCCCTGGTGGTCCCTGGCAGAATGCTCGGCCTTAGCTTCCAAGATCACGACGTGCTACAAAGATGTTATGCTTCTTGAGTGTTGGACTTCCCACACTGTCTTTTGATTCTTTTCCTGAGTTCAGCACAACCTCAGTCCCAGACAAGGGACAGTTAAATGTGTCTGGAAATAAATCAGGCAACCAGAAGCTTCATGAACCTAAGCAAAATCATACAGAGAAACAGTATCTAAAGGCTCCTTTGTCCTAGAAGTCCCCACAAAGATATTATGAATGAAAAACATTACACTGAGTGATATCATAGGTCAGTTACAAATAATAAAAGTGTTTTTCCAGATTTAATAAGAATAAAGGCTCAGTCCCTTAAGCAAGAAGCTACATCTGATAGAATTAGTAAAATAAAAGTCTTAGTTACAGTTATGCATGTTAAAATGTAATACTTAGTTAGAGGCACGTGGCGGGCTTCTCCTTTAAGAAAAACAGAACTAATTAAGAGGCTTCCCAGGCCATGGCTTGAATTACAGCCTAGAGATAACAAGCGGCCTTGGGAAAATCGGGCTCCAGGAAGGATGAGAAACACCAAATTGGAACAAAGTCTCACAAAGACAAACTGTTTATGGTTTGTGGTTTTAGGACTGCTGTTTTGTTGCTTATCTCCCCTGCCCAATTAATGTGTAAATTTATCTGACTTGCTGTCCTTGGAAACCCAGGTGTGAGTTCCTTTGGTAATGAGCCTTTTGTTCCTGAGAGAAGAGTGCTAATTCTTATCCGATTTCCCCGCTTTTGTATAAAAAGTTTGACTTGGTCTCAGTAAAGTGCAGCAGATTCAAAGCCGTTTCTGGTGTCGTTTCTGACTGACATTGCCTAATTCGTGCCTTCCTATCCAAGACCTTGATTCCCACAGGCAGAGGGAACCCTCTGGCTGGGACGGTGTGCGGCAGGCTACACCTTCTAAGACCCCCAAAAACAGCGCCACCAACTGGAGACAAACGTCTGAATACCTAGAGCCTATGGGGGACACTCATTCAAACCACCACATTTCACTCCCTGACCCCCATAGGCTCCTGACCATATAAAATGCAAAATGCATTTAATCCAACCTTAAAAGTCCCCATAGTCTTTACCAGTTTCAATGCCATTCAAAAGTCTATAGTCCAAGTCTCTTCTGAGACTCAGGCCAATCTCTTAACTGTAAGCTCCTGTAAAATCAAAAGGCAAATTACATACTCCCAACATACAGTGGAACCGAATACACATTCCCATTCCAAAAGGGAGGAATAGAGGCATAGTGAGGAAATACTGGACCAAAACAAGACCAAAAACCAGCAGGGCAAACACCAAGTCCAGTAGCTCCATGTGCAACTTCTGGGACTTGACTTCCAAAGGGCTTAGATGGCTCAGCTCTTCCAGCTTTGCTTGCAACATACATCTCTTTCTTAGGCTGGTACCACTCCCTGTATGCAGCTCTCCTTGGCAAATATCTCACAGGTCTGGCATCTCGAATGTCTTCTTGGGGTCTCCGCTGCCAAACAGGCTTCACATTCACAGCTTCATGCAATGGCCTATCAGGGCCTACTTTATTCAGGGACACCCCTGCTGTGCTCTGCCTGACTTTGGCAGCTCTTTGAAACCGTGGAGGAAGAACTGATGACCCCTTCACTCTTGCAAACTTCATGCCTCTAATGCCAGCACCACGTGAATGAAACTGCCGAGTTTGGCTGCAGTTTTGGGATGGATCCTGGCCTATTTCAACCACATTTGCAACTTTGCTCTGGACTTGTTGGAGGATTAGCTGGGTGTGGTCTTTCCCTGAAGGTACTGATTCTTTTGTTTACTTGTAAATCTCCAGGTCTCTCCTTAATTGCTTTAATCTCCTTATGAAAGGGAGCCTCTCCTTCACATGCCTTGGCCCCACCTTTAATCTTCCTAGTGCAATTATCAGATCCAAACTGTACATTCTGCATTTCTTTCTGCCCTATCTGCTCTTCTTCACTGTAGATCTGTACAATATTTACCATTAAAAGCCACGCCACCATTTCTACATTAGGCTGTTTTGAAATATCCTCTGCCAAAGACATCAGTCCATTGCTTTTCAACTTAGCATCAGGCAAGCATTTGGGCTGTGGCCAAACTGCTGCCAGACTCTTTATCAAAATATCCCAGTTGCTGCCTAAGTTTTTATTTTCCCCTGGAACCACATCTTTTGCAGCCATGCTTTCTTTCAGGCCTCCACTAGAATGGCCCTTTAAGCTCTGCTTACAGTAGTCAACAGACTTTCTAGCCCAAAGTTTCAAAGTCTTCCACATTTCTCCAAATATCCACATAGTCAGGTTCTTCACAGCCAACACCGCACTTCTGGTACCAAATTACTGTGTCACTTTTCTGTTGCTGTGATAAAGCACCATGACCAAGGAACTTATAAAAGGAAGAGTTTATTTGAGCTTACGATTGATGGTTCCAGGGAATTAGAGTTCATTGTGGCGGGAGGCATGGCGGCTGGATCTGGAGCAGGAAACCGAGGGTCACATCTCGCAAAGAGCACAGGAAGCCAAGAGAGAGCAACTGTAGACCATGAGGCTTGTTAAAACTCACTAAGCCTGCCCCCAATAACGCACTTCCTCCAGCACGGCCACACCTTCTAAGACCTCCAAAAACAGCGCCACCAACTGGAGACAAACATCTGAATACCTAGAGCCTATGGGGGACACTCATTCAAACCACCACAGCCCCCTTGTCAAATATGAGATGGCTGAAATTGTATGTGCTCAAGTTTGGATCTTCAGTTTTGTTCCATTGGTCAACAGGTCTGTTTTTGTGCAGTATAGTTTGAAGTCTGGTATAGAGATCCCGCTCTGTATTGCTCTTTTCACTCACTGTTTTGGCTATTCAGGGGTCTTTTGTTTTTCGAAATGAAATTAAGGACTTTTTTTTCCAAGCCTGTGAAGAAACTCTTGGGGATTTTAATTGGGATTGCATTAAATCTATACAAGAGTTTGGGTAGAATAGACATTTTTACTATATTAATTTTCCCAATCCATGAGCATGGGAGGTTTTTCCATCTTCTGATGTCTTCTTCAATTTCTTTCTTCAAGGCTTTAAAGTTTTTGTTGTAGAGATCTTTCGTGTCTTTGGTTAGGTTTGTTCCTAGGTATTTTATTGTTTTTGAGGCTATTGTAAGTGGGAAGGTCTCCTTGAATTCCTTCCTCAGTTGCTTGTTGTTGGTGTAAAGAAAGGCTACTGATTTTTTTTAGGTTAATTTTGTATCCTGCCACTTTGTTGAAGCTGTTAATCGTTTCTAGTTTTCTGGTGGAGTTTTTAGCATCCTTTAAGCAAACAATCATATCTTCTTGGTGAATTGTTCCTTTGATAAAAATGTAAGGGCCTTCTTTGTCTCTTCTGATTTCTTTTACTTTGAAGTCTATTTTGTCTGATATTAAAATAGCAACACTTGCTTTCTTTTTTTTAATTTTTTTTTTTATTATTTATTTCTGTATGTGTATGAATGTACTGTCTGCATGCAAGTGTGTGCACCCGGGTCGTGCAATGCCGTGGAGGTCAGAAGAGGGTGTCAGATTCCCCTGGAACTGGAATTTCAGACGGTTCTCGGCCGCCATGTGGGTGCTGGGGATTGAACCCGGGTCCTCTGCAAGAGTGGTTGGCGCTCTTAACCACTAGGCCATCTCTCCAGCCCCAACACTTGCTTTCTTTTTTGTACCATTTGCTTGGAATTTTTTTTCCATCCTTTCACTTTAAGGTGGTGCCTGTCCTTGAAGGTAAGATGTGTTTCTTGTAGACAGCATATCCATGGGTTCTGTTTCCTAATCCAATCTCCCAGTCTATATCTTTTGATTGGGGAATTTAGTCCATTAATATTTAAGGTTATGACTGATAGGTTTGTGTTGCTTCCTTTCACCTTATTATCCATTTGCAGTTTTGGTTTAGGTTTCTACTTCTGCATTATGCTTTTATTGATTTCTCTTTCTAGGTGCCTGGGGATGGTTGCTCCTTTCTTCTGTCCTTTGAATTGCTTCAAGTATCCTCTGAAGGGTTGGTTTTCCGGACATGTATTCTTTCATCTTGTTTATGTCATGGAAGGTTTTTCCTCTCTCCTTCAACTATAATCGACATTTTTGCTGGTATAGTAACCTGGGTTGGCATCTATAGTCCTTTAACACTGGGAATGCTTTGCTCCAGGTTCTTCTTGCTTTCATAGTTTGTACCGAGAAGTCAGTTGTAATTCTGATAGGTTTCCCCTTATAGGTCACTTGTTGTTTTTCTCTTGTGGCTTTAAGGATTTTGTCTTTGTTTTGGGTGTCTAGCATTTTAACTATGATGTGGCATGGAGAGTTTCTTTTCTGATCTTGTCTGTTTGGAGTTCTATGTGCTTCTTGTATTTGTATTGGTTTGTCTTTTTTTAGTTTGGGGAAATTTTCATCTATGATTCTGTTGAAGATCTGATCAATACCATTTTCTTGGGATTCTTCTCCTTCCTCTATTCCTATGATGCGGAGGTTTGATCTTTTCATAGTGTCTCACAGTTCTTGGTTGTTCCACTTTTGTGTATTTTTAATCAAGCAGTTTTAATAAAGTCATATACAGTACTTCTCCTGCATCTTCTCAATGGCCTCTTCCTTGTGTACAGGACTTCTCCTGCATCTTCTCGATGGCCTCTTCCTTGTATACAGTACTTCTCCTGCATCCTTGTATACAGTACTTCTCCTGCATCTCCTCGATGGCCTCTTCCTTGTATACAGTACTTCTCCTGCATCTTCTCGATGCCCCCTTCCGTATATAGTACTTCTCCTGCATCTTCTCGATGCCTCTTCCTTGTATTTGCCCTTCTCCTTTTCCACCTGTCAAGATTTGGCTTTGCATTCCAGGATCTGTTTTCCATCTTCGTCCAGCTTTAGCCTGGTGATAACCACCTTGCTGTGGTGAATGCCCACATGGACTGTTGTACCACTAGCCTTTTCCCACTGCACTGGCTCAATGTAGATGGCATATTTCTCCCTATAAACCTGGACCACTTTGCCAATCTGCTGACCTTTGCAGTGCCCTCGTACAACCTGAATGTCATCATCCTTTCGAATGGGCGTAGACTGAACATGGTACTTCTGCCTCAGCTCTTTGGACAGAGGGGAGGACATAATCTTCCTCCGAATGTGAGAAGGTGCATTGAAATGCCCTTTGCGAGTCTTGCTTCGGTCAGAAGTCACAAAGGGATTGAACTTCATTTTGGCAGCTGCTGCTTCAGCGATGGTCGCAAAAGGGAAGAGCCATCCTTCATTCTTAACTATTTATGCTATCAAACCTCTGAAAGTTTCATTTGTAACACAAACGTTCTCTCCACAGCATCTTAAAATGTGCCTGAAATTTTCATCATGAAGGCAGTAGAGAGAGAAGCTGCTCTGCTAGAACCACATATGGATATTTGATGTGGACACAGGTTTTCTCAGCATAAAGCAAAGTTTTTACAAAATACTTCTTTACATTCTCAAATGGACATTTCATATTTGATAAAGAAGGGAATTATAAATTTGATAAAGAAGGGAATTTGATAAAGAGGGAGGAGTTAAACAGTTAATACATCTTTATCTAAAATGTTTATCCAGCTCCCTGCACATTCCTGGGGCAGAACATCAGAATTTAGAGCTGGGCTCTCCTGGGACCTGAAGCCAGGCCTCTAGCCACATGTCTGTTGGCACAGGTCAAGTTGAGGTCCAGGATGAGGGAGAGGAAGATCAGATACTTGGGGGGAGAGGCTTTGTGTCTGGCTGTGTTCAAATTCTGCCTCTGTTAGTAGCTCTGAGACCCCTGGCAAGATAATCTTGTGAGTTCTAGATCTTTCTTCTCAGTTGGGTGAGAAAGAATAATATCTATCTTAAACCTATTTCTTCAAACAGATTAGTATGGACAAAATGCAGCCAGCTGCCTAGCACATTAGTTAGATAGTTCATGGTTATTCAGATCCTTACTTAAAATAGGGCTGGCAGCAAGAGACCTGTGATGAGCTCAAAGGTGTGAAAAGTCAGGACAATAGCTGACTTCACATCACCTGATGGGGGACGGAAGCTGCTAGAACAAGTTCTGAAAACTAGCTGGCAGTGTCTGAACAGGAAGCAAATGTACCAACTTCCAACTCCACTCCTGGGGTAACACTCACCACACACATACTTATGTGTTCCAAAGTTTCCTTACAACATGGACCAAGAGGGCAGAAAAGTTAGAAACAACTGGAATGTGGATAAACACAGTGCAGTATTTTTGGACAGGAGAGTACTCTTCAGCAACGGATGCTGATACATCACGGCCACCGGTGACAACCTGGAGGAATCTCACAATCAATGCTGAGCAAAAGAAGGCAGATGTCAAAGAGTATGCACACCATGGCCGCACTGTGCACATGCCTCAGCAGGCCGTCAGCAGCGCTGGAGGCAGGCTTGGTGGTTACCTTTTCTGGGATGGAGTTACTGGCTGGGACGGTGTGAGTAGTCCTGGATTAAAATGTGCACTCATGCCAGGCGTGGGGCTGCTTGTTTTTAATCTCAGCCCTTGGGAGGCAGAGGCAGGCAGAGCTCTGTGAGGGCGGCATAGTTTACATAGCTTTTTTTTTTTTTTTTTTTGGTGTTTTTGAGACAGGGCCTCCCTGTAGTTCCAGCTGTCCTGGAACTCACTCTGTAGACCAGGCTGGCCTTGAACTCACAAAGATCCGCCTGCCTCTGCCTCCCGAGTGCTAGGATTAAAGGCGTGCGCCACCACGCCCGGCTTTACATAGCAATTTTTAATCTCAGCCCTTGGGAGGTGAGGCAGGCAGAACTCTGTGAGGGCAGCCTAGTTTACATGGCAATTCAGAGCCAGCCAGGGCTACATAGCAAGGCACTGTCTAGAAGAGTGGAATCCCCTTCTGAAAATCCTTCTAGCTTATCTACATTTTTTATGTCATTTTACTCTAATAGTGTAAGAAAAATGGTTGGCTTAAGCACTGAAAAGATCTCTTCATATGCTACCCTCTTATAGGAGTAGACACACAATGTACAGGTCAGGTCTACCACCAGACTTGTTATAAGTCACGTCATGTGGTGGACAGTACCCTCAGGGCCCAGGAGCTAACACATTTATTTGCTCAGTGATGCATGGATTGCCTGGCCCCCACCCTCTGTACTCGCTCAGGGAACTAGGCTGAGGAGAACTTCATTCAGCTACAAGGGCCACGACCAGCACCCCAGGGCGGGGCTTGGGAGAGCATGTGGCCACATGCCCTGGTCTCAACCTGGCTGCACAGCCGCGGAGCTGTGGCACACACTTCTGAAGCTGTAAAGGGTCCACGGGCACGCCTGGCTTCCAAGGGGCAGCAGCGCAGCTGCGGTGAGCAGGAAGGACTCCAGACAGAAGGCGACAGTCCACCCGCCATGTTTACTCCAGGTTCCGTCCCCCTCAGCCCTGTCCACAGAGAACTGTTTCCAACCCTCTCTAACTTTCCTTCTCCCCCACCCTCCACCAGCAGGAAAGAGAAAGCCTGATTCCCAGGCCACTCTGTCCTCTGAGGTAACTGGTCACCAACCGGGTGACAGATAGTGTGTGACTGGTCTGTACTGCAGGGCACAGCTGGTTCTTCTGGGGACCAAAGAAAGGAAGGAGGGGAAGCAGCAGGTGGAAAGCTTCTCCTCGGCCCATGCGGTGAGACTCTGCGCTTGGGAAGGATTTTATTAAACCAGCACCACACTGGAAGGCACTGCTTATTAACCAGGAAGCAACTGTGTTGTTTCAAGAAGACAGTCAGTGGGAGGCTCCTGTCCTGCCACGCCCCTTCCTACTTCTGCAACCAATGAGGGATGCGCCCAAGCCCTGCCACAGAACGCAGAGGGCCCAAGTGGGTCTTCACACTACCTTAGCATGTATGATGTGCAGGAGTGGGGGTGTGCATAGGTCACAGCATGTGTATGGAGGTCGGAGGACCACCTCAGCCGTGGGTCCTTGTATTCCGCCTTGGGGGTCTCCTCCTCTCTGCGCACAGGGCAGGTAGCTGGCCTGGCTCTGCGCTGTCTCCTCCTCCTCTCTGCGCACAGGGCTGGTAGCTGGCCTAGCTCTGCGCTGTCTCCTGTCCCCTCTCTGCGCACAGGGCAGGTAGCTGGCCTAGCTCTGCGCTGTCTCCTCCTCTCTGCGCACAGGGCAGGTAGCTGGCCTAGCTCTGTGCTGTCTCCTCCTCCTCTCTGCGCACAGGGCTGGTAGCTGGCCTAGCTCTGTGCTGTCTCCTCCTCCTCTCTGCGCACAGGGCTGGTAGCTGGCCTAGCTCTGTGCTGTCTCCTCCTCCTCTCTGGGCACAGGGCAGGTAGCTGGCCTAGCTCTGCGCTGTCTCCTGTCCCCTCTCTGCGGACAGGGCAGGTAGCTGGCCTAGCTCTGCGCTGTCTCCTCCTCCTCCTCCCACAGGTCCACAGGAGCTGGGACTAGAGGTGTGAGCTGCTGCACTGCTTTCCGTGGGTTCTGGCAATGCAACTCACAGTCTCACACTTGCATGGCAGCCCTCTACCCACCAGGCAGCTTCCCCTGCCCTGATCTTTGCACCTGAAATGTGAATTCCTCCCAGAAGTATGTGCCATGTTTAGGAGAAATGCACTAACACACATGTATATGTTCATGTATATGCTTGCACACATACACAGTTTGGGCCAACTGATGATAAAATTAAATGTTAAGTTGGGCAGCTTGGTGAACACACGTAAGGAAAAGCTGACGGAGGAGAAGAGTCAGGATAAACAGTCCTATGCTGGCCGCAGGCACCTGACTACCTTCTGCCTACACAACCCAAATAATTCATTTAAATTCTGATAAACAAGAGGTTTACATATTGTACCAATTCTTTTTATTGTTGAAATCCTTTCATTTCGTAAAGAGCGACGGCAATGGGTGAGAACAGAGGCGATGAGCAGTGTCAGAGAGGAGGGGTTTGTCTGAAGGTTTGTGGGCGCTGGAGCCGGGGAGGCTCTTCGCACCCCTAGACGGGCAGGAAGAGTCCTGCGAGTGGCAGCTCCGATCCAAGTTGGCAAAATAGGTTTCTATACCAGCTTTTCTGCTGTGAAAGAGATGTTCACAGCCCAGGGTTCTAAACAGAGTCTGGAGAAGAAGCTAGGTTGAAGAGAGCTTACGGTGGGCTGAAAGCTCTTCCACATACGGACAGGACAACAGCTCTGTACGCACAGGGTGGGCATCAAAGATGGGAATTAAAAAGAAATAAAGCAAGCCCTTGCATTTGTTGCCAGAAATAAACCAAAAGGTCTGATGTGGAAGATGTTCCTGCAGCTGTGACATGGTCTGGGGGCAAACAATTTAACTCAATGTGAGACAGGGTGCGGCCCCTAAAAGAGGGGCCCAGGGAGGGCAGTGTGGCCAGTCCAAATGACTGCTCTTTGAGATGCTGGGGTCGCTTGCCCAGTCACTTTCTAAGCAGAAACGTGTTCCTTGCAGGTGCTTCATTTGGTTGTGTTGTAAGCATAGACCTTGACCAAAAAAGCACAGAGAAAAGCCACGAGGGCCAGCCCCACGGCCACCCTCAGCACGGAGTCGCGACGAGTCGCCTGCAGCAGCTGAGATCCGGAGTCGCACCAAGTCACAGCACTGGGTTCTGAGGTCGAATGCAGACGATTCCCAAGTCTCCTTCTGAATTCCTAGGAAGAGATGGACAGGAAAATAATATCAAGTGTTTGTTAGGCCAGGTTCCTCACTCCTGATGGGCAAGTTTGGCTGGCACCCTGGCCAGGCCCAAGGCTGCTCAGCTTTGTTTTCTGGAGGCTAGACCACACTCATGGTTTTTAGACTACACGGAAGACACTGTGTTCAGCAAACACACCTTTTAGGATGGACACTCCAAGTTGGTCTCCGCTGGAGTTCGGCTAAGCCTGCAGATAGGCCGGAAAGGGTTTGACTGACCCGAAGAGCCCAGTCCATTTACCCTGCACACCAGACAAGCACCGCCATTTTCTCTGCATGCCACAGAGAAGAGACTGGGCAGCCCAGCTTGGGGGTGTGTCCACGGAGTGCCTACCTGACAACACGCCTCTTCAGTGCTCTGCACATGGCTTCTAGGTGGGGAGGAACTGTGGGAGGGGCGTGACACTTGTGCAGTTTCAGGGCTTCACACCCCCTTAGAACCGCTGCCTCTCACAGCACATGGATCCCCCTGCCATGGGGACGAGGCACCCCAGAGGCCGAGTGGGATGGTGTGCTGAAGCACAGTTGTTACTGGAGGACGTCTGTGCCTCCACCAGCACACCGTCAGAGCAGCACTTCCCGGAGCCAGGGCACACGGGGCACTTCCCGGAGGCCAGGGCACACGGGGCACTTCCCGGAGGCCAGGGCACACAGGGCACTTCCTGGAGGCCAGGGCACACGGGGCACTCCATGAATCTCTTTCCTCTCCCTGCTGAGGCTTGTGTGATACCGGGAGGAACTTCCCCCTCAACTGACTGAAAACAGCTTTATGTTCTCATGGTCAGCTTGTAGTTTTTAATAATCATCAGGAGTTACTTGTATGAAGCTGCTGTCCAGTGAGGATGACTGCCTGTGATGCAGTACTAATTCCAGGATTGTTGGGAAGCCCGGGCACAGGTCCCTCAAATAACCTTGCTTCCTTGTGTCACGTGGCCCAAAGTGCTTAATTAACGTTCGTAACTGTGGCCAGAGTTGTGTGTATTGGGGACAATGGATTCTGCATTACACCGAGCACTAGCTGGCCAATGATGTCCCTCAGCTCAGCACGTGTTCCAAGAGCCTTCAGGAAACCCAAGGCCACCGGCCTAAGGAAGTCTCCACGGTCAGGCGGCTTTCCCGTAAGGCTGGTGCGCACAGAGCCAACTTTATCAGCCATCTTCTTCCGTGGCCTCTTGTTTTTCTCTGTCCTTTTTGAATAATTTTTTAGATTTAATATTTTATCTACTTATTATTTATTCACTCCTCTTTCTCCC
This sequence comes from Rhizomys pruinosus, assembly GCA_009823505.1. NCBI lineage: Eukaryota > Metazoa > Chordata > Mammalia > Rodentia > Spalacidae > Rhizomys > Rhizomys pruinosus. The sequence goes on along the minus strand of VZQC01009509.1, from coordinate 690,798 downwards.
TGCACACAGGCTTTGGTCAGAGAGGACTTTCTGCTTTCTTGCCTTCTCTTTTCTTTTCTGCTTGATCATGGTTTTCTGGGCTGTTCCTCTCTGCTCAGGCGTGGCACACTGAGGATTCCGCTAAGCAGCCTGTTAACTGTGATCAACACGGCTTCTCTCTCCTTGGGAGGATCACTGTGCTGCCCTTAACTAATCTCTGAACCTACTTGCTTGGTAGCTTTGGACATTTTTCTTATTTTAGTTTCGTGTGTATGAATTTGTTTCCTGCATGGATGTAGGTGTACCCAAGACATGCAATGCCCATGAAGGTCAGAAGAGGGTGTTGGATCCCCTGGAACCAGAGTTATGGATGGTTGTTAGGTGCCATGTGGGTGCTGGGAAGAGAACCTGGGTCCTCTGTAAGAGCAGCCAGTGCTGCTAACCACTGAGCCACCTCGACAGCCCGTTGGTAGCTTTTTATTTTCTCACGGTATCTGGACACAGGGTTTCATCCTGTAGCCCAAGCTGGCACTGAATTCAAGATCTTCCTTCTTCAACCTTTCTGTGCTGAGAGGACAGGTATGCACCACTGTGCCAAGCCTTAATTTTGAACATACTTTAATTTCCAAAAACACAGTTTATCAAATCCCAGCAAAACAATGTCTGCTAAACAGAACTAAACATAGACATCCCCAAACTAACCAGATGACAACAAACTTACAGGTTCAGAAACCCCAGGGTGAGAATTCGAGCAGCTCAGCTAGAGATGAGGCTGAGATGGAGTACCACCCTGGCTCGGATCACGTTCCCCTTCTCCAGCAAGAATCTGGCTTTGGTGGGGACAGAGGAGGTGTCTCTGACTTGAGTGTGGTTAGTGCCACAGGACACAAATGAGACTGTGGTTCTCGGAGGTGTGGCTACTCAGACTCCGGGCTCCAATCCCAGCTCCACTAGACAGTTATCAGTCCCATTATCCTCTCAGTCTATGCATTTCCTCAGAGTGGAGATGATGAGAGCGTGAGCATTTGTGCACCACTGGGCTGTGAGAGGGACTTAGGGAGACAGGCACGAAGTGTCCAGAGTACTTAAAACTCAGTTAAGATCAAAGTACTCCATAATACTCTGTGGTTCTAATGAACTATGAAAATGGCCTCAGATGTTCTTATAAAATTTTTGCTTTTCAAAGACGATTAATCCACTCACGGAGCTTCGATTCCCTAGAAATAGCAGCCGGAGGCTGCGGTATGATGAATGAGTGCAGGTTCTGAATTCTGGCAGACCACTAACTGCATCCACGTTTACCTAGCCATGTGGCCAAAGTCCAGTTACTAGTGTGGTGAAGGAATGCCAACCTCTGCCTTAAGAAGGTGTTGAAAGTTAGAGGCGGTGTGCCCAGAGCCCAGGCATAGTCTGTGGAATAACAGAACATTTAAGTAAAAGGCTGCTGTTACTACTGCATGACCGAGTGTGGCTTGGGAAAGGTAAGGGTCTCCATGGCGCTGAGCACTGGTGTGAGGAGGATGGTGTCCTGTCTTGAGAGACGTCCTCACAGACCCCTGAGAGGAAGGTGAAGAGGAGTAAGGCTCCCTGCTGTGCAAAGATGGTGCAGTGAGTCTCGGGGAGAGCTCTGACCCGAGACCATCATCCATCCCTTGTCTCTTCTTTAAGCATTTTCTCATGCTTGAACTCAGACAGGACTTGGTTTAGGAAAACCTCTCCGGCCATCACCCGCCTGCACGTCCTAGACTGTCCCTTAGTACAGTGCCCATCAGCTGGGAGAGCAGCCTGCTTACTGACCACACTCCCCAGAGCTCCTGAGGAGGGGGCAGTGCCAGCTAAACGGATACTGAGGGTTTTACCTGTCCACACTTTGTATACAAATACTCTTCTTGCTGGCCTTAGTAGTGCACGTCTTTAATCCCAGCCCACTCAGAAGGCAGAGGCAGGCAGATCTTCTGGTCTACATATTGATTTCCAGGCCAACTGGAGCTATAGGGAGACCATCTCAAAAGGACACACACACAAAAAATACTCTTTGTGGGGATGAAACTTTGTGTGTGGCTTGAAGCGAGAACTTGTAAGACCTGTCCTGGGAGATCTCCAGTTATCTGACATCTCTGTGGCATTCAGAGTTATCTGTAGCAGGAAGATTCGGGATATTACAATGTTTTCTTGCCTCACCTATCTCTGCAAAGTTCCAGGCCCCTTCCCTTGAGGCATTGAGCAAAATGTCACACCTCTACTTACCTGTTGCACAAACCAGAGCTCTGCAGCCCCGCCCCCCGATTAGAACCAAGGTGGCTCACCCCTCCCTTCTGCCTGCCCCCCACTTCCTTACCCAGAGCACAGTAGACTTCAATATATAGACCTCACTGACAGCTCCCTGGCTTCTGAGTGTGTGTGAGTTCATTCCTTTCCACAGGTGATCTCCTGCAGTTTTCCCTCCCCCCTTCTTGCGGGAGCTAAGCCTAGAGACTGTCGGCCTGCAGGCAGGAGAAGAATCCTGGAGCTGAGCCAAGGAGGGAAGGACAGTATGTGGAATGCAGTCACGAGTGACTCAAAGACATTGAACAACAACTATGACGACAACTCTTTCCATGGGAAATACCATTTTCCTATTGTATTTCTTATTGAGATTGTCAGGTAAAGCAAAGTTCACTAGTGAGGAAATAGCCCAGTATGATGGTTAATCAATGCCAACTGGACTTAGAATCACCTAGGAGACAGCTCTGGATATATCTGTGAAGGCGTTTCTACTCAGAACAAGGCAGGCACCAGCTGTCCTGTGGGCTGGGGTCTTGAGCCAAGTAAAATGCGGAAAAGAGAGAAAGCCAGTTGTCTTTCTGTTAAGCTTTTTTAAAAAAAAATTTACTTGTAAAAAAATTTTATTATTTTTATTTTTTATGTGTATAAGTGTACTACGTGTGTGTATGGAAGCCCTTGTCTCCATTTCAAAGCTAGTAGCACTTTGGGGACTGCACCTTACATCACAATTCTCCTGGGATCATCCAGGAGTCTTCCCATCTTGAGGTCTCCCTCGGCCACATCTACAAAACCCTTCTTTCCATGTTAGGTAATGTGTTTGCAAGTTTCAAGGACTAAGAAGTGGGATGGCTGTGCCCACGGCTCTCAGCATGCGTGAGGGCCCAGGCTCTCTTCTCTCTGGTCTGCGTGCTCAGCTCTGGCACAGCTGAAGCAGCTTCACAGCACAGGAGACTGTGCTCCAGAGCGGAAATCCTCCCTGTCTGCAAGGGAGGGTGTAGGCAGCGGCATGGCTGGCTGACCATGAAGCCTCCCAAAGAAAAGCAGGGACGGGCAGCCCAGACTTCACCTTCCTCCCAGGTAACACAGGCCAGCTTTGTTGCTTACAGAGAAAACCTCTAGGGCTACACGCTTTGTCCTGCTCATGGGACTTGTACCACGAGAGGCAGGGCCCTGAAGGGAACCAAAGAGGTGGCACTTGATCAGCTTGCTGAAGGGCCCATGGTATTTCTACCTGTTCCTTCCGATCTGTACTTATAGTGGTGCAGTCACAAGTACCCTGTCCTTTGGTGCTCCATGGGCTGGGCCTCCAAGGAAAGGAGGTCAGGCCAGTCGGTGGCTTCCCTGAAGTCTCTCCTCCTCATGAAGAAAATTAATGAAAAGTGTAGTATGGGATGGCTTCAGAGGCAGAACCAGAACCAGAAGGAACTGGAGAGGGTGGGAGCCAAGTGAAAATAGCAAACAGAGGCTGGGCACGGTGGAGCACATTTTCGATCCTAGCAGAGGCAGGGGGATTTCTGTGAGATTGAGGCCAGGCTGGTGTACATAGTGAGTTCCAGGCTATGTGAGGAGACGCCATCTCAAAATGAGTAAATAAATCAATTCGTAAATAAATAGAAGCAGCAGTATTTCTGGAAGCTTCCTCAGGTGCACAGTAGGGCTCTCATACTTTAAACACCCTTTTGCCTTCCACACTGCTTGGTGAAGTTGATAGGACTTAACCCTACTAAGTCGATCACCCAACTCAGCTGGTATGCTGAATGGGGACGGGGCTTTAGACCAGCCAGGCACAACAAACGTCAGAGATGCAAACTGTAAAGAGAGAGGCACGGCCTGACTACTGAGCTGACTGACACTGAGCCAGGATCTCCATCACACAGGCTTTATACACTGAGACCGTGTGATTATAGATGGAGTCCTACTGGGACGCTCACACACTCACACACAAACACGTGCGCGTACACACACACGCGCGTGCACACACCGCTCACTTGGTCACATTAGAACACCTGCAAAACGTGTTTTAATAAGGAACAGTTGGCCTGGTTCTGCTTAAATGAGAGACATTCCTATAAGAGCTGCCACCTGGCTTCCCATCTTGCAGAACAGCTTCTAATGAGCTCTGTCCTGACACCTGCAGGCGTTGCTAGGCCCTTCATTTGCCTTCAAGAGCCAGCTCCTTTCCTTGATTGATAGACAACCCTATTCTCACAATTCCTGTCATTATGAGATACCAGGTCACACATCGACCAAGAATGCCAAACTCAATCCACTGTTCTTCTAGATGTCTCCTAAACTGGGAACATGTTAATATCTACCACTGAATGTCTCCAAACCAAAGATTGTAGCAATTTCTAGTTCTTGAAATAAATGCTGTAAAAATGTGTTGTGCATCACTTACTTTTCTGTTGCTGTGATAACACACTGTGAGCAAGGCAATTTATACAAGGAAGCGTTTGTTTGGCTTATGATTCTTGAGAGACAGAGTCTGCCATGGGAAGGGAGGCTTGGTGGTGACTGGTGGACAAATGTCCAGCTGCTTGGTGCCTATGGGGGACACTCTCATGCAAACCAACACATGTTGCTGTCTGCACAGCCCACAAGCCTCATCAGCACTGGAATATACAAGATCAACAAATGGAAGTTAAGAATTAATTGGGCCTTTTCATCTGAAAACATGTCATAGTCACATGATGAGAAAACACTGTCACCTTTCCTGGGTCACTTTCAGCATGAGAGATCCTATACCAGATATTAGTCATGTGAAGTTTTCCCCTCAACTCCCCCCAAATATTTAATTGCTATCATGTCATTAAAACTGCAAGGGAAACATCTTACACTAGAACATACACATGAAGTATCACTCTCAATATCTTGGATGAGTTTTTCATCCTATTTTGGTGATAGCAAAGGAAGCACAGCCTTTGCTAATAAGATTGAGCATAAATAATTAAACAATTGACTGTGTGATCAAAGGAATTTCAGATTATATTCAGAATAATTTTGCCTTGGTGTCCACCAAAAGAATAGATCTGACGTGGCCCCGCATGGCCTTGGTAACCCTTCTCTCTGAGGATGTCCAACCCTCAGATGTGAACTGCACCCAATGAAACTGTAATCATATCAAAACCAAAGTCTGTACTTCATCTGACCCAAGAGACATGAAAACAACTTTCAAGCTCTGAACTTTCTTTAATGGATTTGAAACATTTCTTCTGCGTCAGTTTTTCTCAAGCTCAAGCAGAGCACAGTTAACAGCCTGAAGTGCTAGCTAGCACAGATGGAGGAAAGAACGCCTGGAAGTCCGCATCTCAAGATAAGCAAGACTTTCTATCATCCCTCTTTCCAAAGAGCCTGACGTGGGCTCAGAGGAAACTGACTAAAGCTAGGTGCATGTGATGTGCTGATCTGAAAACATGCACCGCACTGCAGTGTGGTATCAGAAGAATCAAAATCCAAGTTTTTGCTCTGAATATAAAACTATTTCCATGCCAGAATGATCTCTGTAATGACTGCATTTCAATTCTTGAAAAATAAAATTAAGGACCCACTTCTTGATGTAGGTGCCACTAATATAAATGGCTGTTCCATCCTCGACACATGCGGGTGGGCCCTAGCACGCGAGGAAGGAAGAGCCATACTTCCATTTATGAAGCATATAATCAGTGTTCAAGCTAGCAGCAGAATTCTGAAGTTATTTATTCCAAATTAGTGGCTAAGCAGCATTAATACGAGCCAAGGCCGCTCTGCAGGTGCAGCAAAGCTGAAGACAGAAAAATCGAATCGGACCATCTAATAAGTACAACAGGCAAATGGCATTTCCCATTGAAAAGTATATATGTGTGTGTGAATGAATATATATATATATATATATATATGAAATGTGAACATAGAGCAGTAAGGAACAGGTAAAAACTTCAGTACCCATCAGCCTGCACTGCCCTGTCCTTGGCACCATTCTGGATGATCTTACCCGGAAGGACAGAATGTTTTACTGATGATAAAGACCTGTCAGTGATCTCTTCAGCTCCAACCAGAACCACCCTCATTTCAAGGGCTGGGAGTGGTAAGGATGTTGGGAAACACAACTAGTTTTCCTCCATTAAATTTTTGGGTAATTGATCCAACTCAAACAGGTACTCTTAAGAGTGTCTTTCCAACTAGGTAACTGGGACAGTGTTCTAGCAGATGTTTGATGTGCATTTTAAATATGGGTTTAAAGAAGCGTGTGTGATGCTAGTGTTATGGATGTTCCCCTCTCCCCAGCTCTAAGCGTCCTTCAATGATGCTAGAGTTAGAGTTTTAACTGCACTGAGGCCCAGGAACTGCATAAAGTGAATACAGAGACAGCGGGTGGTTTGTTGTCTCAGAGAGCTTCATGATAGATGAGCTAACATGTAAAAAGGCGACCTATACATCACCACCATGATAGTTGAGCTGAGTGTGAAAAACGCCACCTGTACATCACCACGACAGTCATCCAGCTTGGAAAATGCTGATGCAGTGGTGAAGAGCAAGTCCATGCTGTAAACCTGCTGTAAGTAAAGTGTGCTCACCCACACAAGTTCACAGCTCTGCCAATTTCCTCTTTCCTTTTCTAAGACCCTTGATGCATTATTCCAGAAATCCACTCTAAGGCATGCCCCATTTCTACTTTGAATACTTAATTTTTATAAAGTAAAACATAGTGGTCCCATCAAAGACAGTTAATAACCGGGTTATACTTGATATGGAAATATCTCACCATTTCCATCACTATTACATGGTGGGAGTGGCCTTGAAGCTGGCCCTGGATGACCCTTGCCTCCAACTAGTCACTCCTGAGTCATGCTCCCTCTTGTCTGTGAGATGAACTTACTGACCTGCTCCTAGTGAATTATTCTTGACCAAAGTGATGTATGTCCTGTCTGAAACTTGGTCGCCATCATTCTCATGCTCTCTGTCCTGAGGAAAGCCACCTGCCGTCGTCGAGTCGCCCTCTGAGGAAGCTTGGATGAGAAGGCCGGCAGCCTACAGCCGTGAAGGACGAGGCCTCAGTGTGACGACCATGGGGAACTGAGACTGGCCTTGGCACCCAGCCAAGCCTTTAGACGAGACCGCTACCCTGACCGCTCCTACTTCCACCCAGCGGGGACTATCTGGGGGTTCCCGGCCGAACTGCACTGATTTCTGACTCACAGAAATCCTGAGGTGATATTGTATGTGACTGAAAGCTGATAGGTTATGAGATAATTTGTTCTACTAAAGTAGAAAACCAATACAAAAGATGCCAAGTAGAGGGCTAGAAGCCAACTAGTTCACACAGGAACAGTGTACAAACATCTCAATAAAAAAAAAAGTCTAGATGGGTGTGGTGGCACACGCCTTTAATCCTAGCACTTGGAAGGTGGAGGCAGAGGCAGGCAGATATCTGCGAGTTCAAGGCCAGTCTGGTCTACGTAGCAAGTTCCAGGACGACTGAAGCTACAGGGAGACCTGGCCTCAAAAAGACAAAAAGAAAAAAAAGGTCTACACATGGATTATAAAATGATGGGTCTAAGAGAACCAAGCGGGAGGAGGAGATCTAAAGAAAGCCGTAAAGGGGCTGGAGAGATGGCCTAGCGGTTAAGAGCGCCGACCGCTCTTACAGAGGACCCGGGTTCGATCCCCAGCATCCACATGGCTGCCGAAAACCGTCTGAAACTCCAATTCCAGGAGAACTCCAGTTCCAGGGGAATCCGAGACTCTCTTCTGACCTCCACGGCATTGCACGACACGGGGGCGCAGATCTGCATGCAGACGGTACATTCATACACATACAGAAATAAAAAAGCTGTAAAGGAGACGGTCCGCTCAACTGCAGTGCTCCACCTTATCGGAAACTCGATGAGATGCCACTTAATGTGCATCAGGTTTGCAAAACGGCTGGTCTAAACTAATCAAGCATGGCTGGACAGCGGAGGGGCCTGAACACACTGAGCACATGAGAGCAAGCTGTGAGTCCTGCCCACTCCTTGGTGTGCTGTGCAGACTGAAGGCGGCAGCTGAGTGCTGGAAAGACTCTACCTGCCACAGAGGCCCGGGGCTCATCAGAGGGCGGATGTCAGACAACAGAAGTCATCTTATGTCAGTGCAAAGTGGGGACTTAAAACATCAGCAGCGCTTGGGGGGCAGACGCAGGGGGTCTCCATGAGTTCCAGGGTGGCTGGGGCTACAGGGAGACCTTGTCTCGAAAAAGACCAAAACAAAACAAAACAAAACAAAAAAACAAAACAAACAAACAAACAGCAGGGCTGGAGAGATGACTCAGAGATTAAGAGCACCGGCTGCTCTTGCAGAGGACCTGGGTTTGATTCCCAGTACCCACATGGTGGCTAACAATCTTCCATAACTCCAGTTCTAGGGGATCCAATGTCCTCTTCTGACCTCTGCAGGCATTGCATGACATGAGTACACTCACATATATGCAGACAATACACTTACATACATGCAGACAATACAGTCAGACACATAAAAGAATAAAAAATAGTAGATACATATTTCAAAAACCCATTAGTATATTTATTGGTAACTATAGTTTTTGGCAACTATATACTTTTATGCCTAAAAAGTCCAACAGCCACAATCTGTTTCCATGGTACATGTGATTGGGGTAAAAACTATCCACACCTTTGATGAGATATTAGTGTCTTTATGAACAAGGCCCCAAACAAATACCATATTCACAGACTGTCCACTGTGAGCCAGGTACTGCTCCGAGTTCCACGTGACTTATCTCGGTCTGACGTCTGAAAATCCCCTACAAATAGGTGTAAACATTCCCAGTTCATAGCTGAGGAAATCGGCTCCAGTAGGCAGGTGTCCAGAAGATGAAAGAAGCTGTAAGGGTGCCAAAGTCACAGTCTGCCCCAAGCTCATGTGTCCAGGCTCCTGTATTATTTTTAAAGGAGTTGCTTGCAAGAAGGAAGCCCTTCAAAGCAAGCCAGTGGCCTGTGGAGGACAGTGCCTACCTTGGTAAAATCGGCCACAGTTCTTTGCTGTTTGTGGTCTGTGAACCTCTCTCTCAAGAGGTGGCAGATCCGAAATGCCCCAGTTTCACAGGCCGACTTCCTCCCAGTCAGGTGACTTGACAAAGGGACTGGATATTTATATCTCTCTATAGTTTTATGGAATTGAATTTGGGGGCTAGAGAAAGGGTCAGGATAAAATTTGTTTCTCCAAAGCTCTTTAAACACAGAACACTGCAAAGCATGATAGAGGGCAAACATTCTAGTCCTTTATTTTTTTAAACATATATTTTTAAATTTTATTTATTTTTGTGTGCATGAATGTACTGTCTGCATGTAGGTCTGTGCACCCTGTGTCATGCAATGCCTTGGAGGTCAGAAGAGGGCGTCAGATTCCCCTGGAACTGGAGTTAAAGACAGTTCTCAGCCACCATGTCGGTGCTGGGGATTGAACCAAGTCCTCTGCAAGAGCAGTCAGTGCTCTTAACCGCTAGGCCATCTCTCCAGCCCCACATTCTATTCCTTTAAACATCCTCAATTGTATTTACTTGAAAACAGGATTTTATTACTTCTGGTAACTGCAAAGTCAGTCCTCTGAGTGGGGCAGGAGACGCAGGCTATGATTCTCATCAATGAAAGGGAGGGAGGAAAGTCGGAATTCACGGCTGAAGTCAGCTCCTCCTCTGAAGTTCTCATCCTCACAGCTCTGAGAAGGGAACTCAGCTGGTTACCAGTTTCACAGGAGCTTCTACCATCTGCTTATCAAGATGTCAGATGACTCTGAAGGAGCAGGCTGAGCCTCCTGACCGTGATTACATGCTCACATTTCCATCGTGAGCTGACATAAAGATGATCCCGGGCACTGGGTCCTCCCAGGCTCCTGCCTGGAGAACGTTTCCATTCCACCGTGCACATCACTGAATGCTGAGAGAGGGAACTGACTAGGAGGTGGGCACAGAGCCGGGCTGGAGCCACCTGGATGAACACGGCAGCCGAGACAGGGCAGCACTGCTCTTGTGAGCGTCCCCTCACGCAGACTACCTCTGTATTATGTCTGTGCCCGTATACATGGTAAGGACTTCTAGGATCACCCATATCTTCTCTTATTTATGTGGAACTACACATTTCCCAGACTCATGAATTAAGTTGGGACCATGCCAACAGTTCTGGGCAAGGGCTCTGAAGAGAAATGCTGTCTGCCAGTCCTGGCTGAGGCCACAGCTCCCTGGGTGTCCAGCGTTTCTGTCCAGCATGTCTTGCCTTGCTATGAGGACACCGTCTGCCCAATGGCCTAGACACTCAGTGAGCGCTGGCATAGAGTCTGTAGAAGTGGGAAGACAGGTTTTAGGCTTAATTTGGGCTGTGGCGAAATATAACTGATTTCAGATGATTAATGTACTTTGTCTAATGTGTTTAGTATAAATCTTATTTGGCTTCCAAAACCCAGGGGCCCCAGTCTTCATCCAGAACATTATCTACCCCTGCCTGCACACTGCCCACAATGCTTTGGGTGCACAGAGGAAATGAGACACAGTCCTGTGCAGTATCTGTCTGCTTACGTTCCTTTTACACAGAGAAAAATTTCCTTTCTTACCAACTGAGTCCTTCTCACCTCCAAGTCCAGTTCCAATGCCCCCACACCCATGAAGCCGCCCTCTCCATAGGGACAGTTCCCACTGCAAATTCTATCTTGTCATATATGAGTCCCCCCGCAACTCCAGGCAGACATAAGGCTCAGGTTCCATAATCAGATGCAGCAGGTACATGAGGAAGCCTGGGGAAGCAGACAGGGCGTGGGGCCTTGGCCTTGCACAGTAGCTGGAGCAAGGCCCCTACCTGTCACCAACAGCTCTGACATGCTGTGGGGATTTGACTCTGGGTGTTGAGCAGACTCTGCTTCCAGCTCTCACCGTGATCCTGGGAACTACTGAGCATCCCCCTTTACACTTCTGTCTACACTGTTCTGCTGTCTCCTGCTGCCTGCAGAGATCCGGCCCCATGCACGCTCCCTGAGGCCTCTTCCAAGGCCCTCGTATTTCACGCTGTCTCATTTAGGACTTGACAAGTTACACACGACTGACATTCAGTCCATTTTGGCTACCAGAATAAAAATGACACAGACTGAGGACAACTAAGTGACAGCTATTCCTTTCACCCAGGTGTGGGCTTGGAATGTCTAGATGGAGTAGCTGGCAGAGCTGGCGTCTGGGGAGGGCTATTTGCTAGTTCATAGACAGCACCTCCTGCTACCTCCTCACACGGTATTACAGGCGATGGAAGACAGCTCCTGGGGCCTGCTCTATGAGGGCACCAATCCCAACTATGAGCCCTCTGATACCACACATAGTCTTCCAAAGGCCCCATCTCTTCACACTTCTACATTGCTGTTCAGTTTCCACATAATAATTTTGGGGCAATGCAAACAATGAGACACATATTTTCTCTTTCTAACATCTTGGAGGGTAAAATCCCACCTTACATTTCTGTGTTCCCAATGGTGCTTGTCATGGTGACCTACTTTGAATACAAAGGCGATGGTAGAATTTCTCATCCAAACCACTCTGGACAGTGAAAACAGGCACTGTCGTTAATGATGGCAGAGCAGCAGGTGCAAGCTGGGACGGTCCCCAGCTCCCGAGACGCAAGGTCATGCGTGCCTGGTGCTGATAACTGCTCGCAATGAGAAGGCAAAGTGACGTGGAGAGAAATGACGCAATGAAGGGAGGACACTGGGAAGCTCTGGACAGCTGGGATCTACTCACTACAGGGGATAATATTCTCCGAAGGGTTGCCATCGTCCAGCTTGCAGGGGGTGAGCTTCCAGGGTCAGAAGCGGCTGAAATACAGCTGTTGGTCTCACAGGGACACTCCTTCTACCTAGCACTTTCCCTGCCCCACAGGGAGTCAATTCACATTTGGTAAAAATCATCCACAACTTAGTCTTTAGCCCCAGAGCAATGATGTTGTTGAGTTAGTTAATTTTGTTAACTTGTTGGGTTATGAAAATTTTAGGGTATTAGCAAAGCACACCTTTGGGGTGTCTATAAGGATGGATTCAGAGAAGATTATGGTTGTTCTAAGTGGGGAGATCTGGCCCCAAATGTGGGCAACACCATCGCATGGGCTGAGGTCCCATGCTGCATACAGAAAGGAAAAAAGGAGAGTGAGCTGATTTCTAGTCTCCCCCCCCCCCAGATGTGAGCAAGCGGCTTCGTGTTCCTGCTGCCATGGCCACAAGCTATTTGTGCCTCCATGCCGTGCCCTGTGGGCTGTGTCCTGTGAAGACGGCCGTCCCCTGTGAAGACGGCAGTCCCCTGTGAAGACAGCAGCCTTGAACCATGATCCAATCATGGCTCCATGCTGTCCTCTGTGAAGACGGCAGCCTTGAACCGTGATCCAATCGTGGCTCCATGCCGTCCCCTGTGAAGGTGGCAGCCTTGAACCGTGATCCAATCGTGGCTCCATGCCGTCCCCTGTGAAGGTGGCAGCCTTGAACCGTGATCCAATCGTGGCTCCATGCCGTCCCCTGTGAAGGTGGCAGCCTTGAACCGTGATCCAATCGTGGCTCCATGCCGTCCCCTGTGAAGACGGCAGCCTTGAACTGTGATCCAATCGTGGCTCCATGCCGTCCCCTGTGAAGACGGCAGCCTTGAACCGTGATCCAATCGTGGCTCCATGCCGTCCCTTATGAAGACGGCAGCCTTGAATCGTGATTCTCACTGCTTCCACACCGTGGAGACTGAACACCTGACAAGATGCAACTCGAGAGAGGAAGGGCTTCATTTGGATCACGGTTCAAGGCTGCCGTCTTCATAGGGGATGGCATGGAGGAATGACTGCTTCTTGTCAGGTGTTCAGTCTCCGCCGTGAGGAAGCAGTGAGGCTAGTGCACCCCTTTAAGATGGCTGCTCTCTACTTCCTACCGCAGCAGAATAGCAAGACTATCAGAAGAGCCGGTCCCACATCTCAAAAGGCCAACCCACTTTCATTCCTTGCATTTCCAAAACCGTGCCCAGGTAATACTGTATTCAGGGAAGATGGAGACACAGAAGGCATGTGTATAGATGAGCAATTCAGGCCCAGATACCTGGCTCTTCTCTCTTGTGTTCAGCCTGCCTTGCTCTGGGCACTGGGCAGAGCTTTTATTTCAACCCCCACTACTCCTTCTGCCCTGTCCCTACAGGAGCAAGAGATAATGGGGATGTGTGCCCAACCCCAGCTCATGACACTTCTTTGTGAGGGTGCACACTGGTGTTTAGAACATGTTCCATTGTGTCCAGCTGAACTAGCCCATGCTACAATATAACCTGAGGCATTGCAAGTAAAAAGCCTCAACACCAGGCACATCGTAGAAGCTCATTAAATGGCAACTATATTCTTATTGAGGCACAACTGGCTCTCAAGGCATGCTACTCTCTGTGTCCGAGCTCCAACCCTCAGGAGGAAGAACATTATTAGTGATTGCACAACTACTAACGGTGCAAGTGAAATGAAAGCTAATTGCTCATCATCAGCTGGGCTGCTGATGCCTCGGCTGGCACTCAAGTTGGTACACGGAAGGTATTGTAAACCTACTAAACACAGTTTCAACTGGCATAATCATACCAGTTTGGCACAATGTCCAACTAAACAGAGCTCAGAACCACACAATAACAGTTACACTAGACTGGAGCTCAAATATGTCCTAACCGGCCTGCCATGGAAACGAATGAGATGCAGTACAGAAGACATCAATGCACACAATATTAAGTGTACTGTGGCCTTAATCATCTGTGATACCAATTTAACATATGGGCAATAAGGAATTCAGATTGCACAGTTCAAAAGGAACTGGAAAAAGTTGCTGGGATTGGAGCCAGGACCTTGGGGGAGGAGGGCAGGAAAGGAGCACACCCTCATTTGCCCCTAACACGGTTAGCTGATGTGTTTGAAATAAGATCCACTTTCGACTGTTTTAACTTAATTATTAAGCCATTTCTTAACCTTATGAATGCAGTTTTCATGTGTTTTCAAATCTGGCCCTGAACTAATAGCCCCTTTCACTTCGGTGGTTTTGGAAATGAATGTTACAGGGCAGGAAAGCATTTAAACTGTGTTTTCCTAAGGGTCAAAGCTCTGAAAATAAAGGAGAGTTTGTACATAAAGCTCAGTACACCTGAATGTCTTCTGGCCCTTTGTCTGGTAAGGAGGTGAACATGCCACCCCGACTCCTGCTTCCTCCTCAAGAGCGGCCATGGGACTGGAGCTGCGCTATCCCAACAGATGAGAAACAGGCGGAGGCTTGTGAAAACTTGCAGGAAGGGCCAGGTCTCCATTGCAAACAGTCTCCTTTAAAGATGGACAGAAAGAAGGGAAGCAGATGTCCATCATGGAGCCGGTGCTGAGTGAGTGCGACGAGTCCCACCCTGGCCCCCCTTCCTTTAATGTCATTGTTAGTATGTTTAAGAGCTCCCTAAGCTGCGCAAGTTTCTTCTGCCATCCTGTAAGAAGTTGATGATGAATAGATACCTTTGAACGTGCTAATGTGTAGTTTCCAGCAGGAGTTATAACCGTTGCCTTAGAATGTATCACAGATGATAACCCAGCACTGCTACCAGCACCCTGCTGCCGCCCTAGCACAGGCGACACTTACTGACTGCTAAGACACTTTTCTCCCACACCACAAGCACTCTGTCAATCTCCTCAGCAGAGGAGAACTGAGCCAGGATGATGCTTTCTAGTAGCAGACAGTTGTTAGCCATCACGTGGGTGCCAGGAACCAAACCAGGTCCTCTGCAAGAGCAGTCAGTGCCTTGACCACTGAGTCATCTCTCCAGTCCCTTGTTCTCTTTGTTGTTGTTTTAAGACAGGATCTCTCTAGAACTCACTATGTGGACCAAGCCAGCCTCATGTCACAAAGATTTGCATGCCTCTGTCTCCCAACCTCCCAGGGCTAGAATTAAAGATGTCTGCCAGCATGTCTGGCCAGAGTCTATGTTCTTGACAAAAGCCAATGCAAGAAAAGTATAGCCTCCATCTGCAACAGATGGAGGCTATTACAGAGCTCCACAATAGCCACACAGAGAGAATTTATGTCTGAGAGATGCCCAGTCCCAAGTGACACATCTGCACTGGAACCTCTACACCTAAGGCTCATGGAGCACAGCGAGCAGTGAGTGGAGAGAATTCTAACAGATCCCTCAACTCTCGCCAGGGAAGCTTCCTTATACAAAAAAGTTCAGTGTACACAGAAGGCCACAACTGGCTTAATTTTAGAGAATAAGAGACTGGAGCGTGCATGTCCCTGGACAGGACTGCTGTATTAAATCTCACCCATCCATGGCTCAGAGACCACTGGAGAAGAGGGGGCAGAAAGAGGTAAGACCAGGGTTAGTGCACGAACACAGGACACAGAGGCTTCCAGGCCTCTAAGAACTGGGAACAACGGTGACAGCTTATACAAGACCAATGCTGACTCAATCAGACAAAAACCAGCATAGAACTGGGGAAACAGACAGCAGGCCCCTTCCTAATTACTGTTGGGTGAGGGAAAGTTGATCCTCTTTAAGGGAGTGACACTAAATAGGCTGAGTAGATTCCAGTGGATGGACTTGCACCAAGGGAAACCTGGTACAAATGCTTTAACTGGGTAGGTCTTAACATATATGACAGAATACATGAAATCCAGTGGGGGAGGTAAGGGTGGGTGGGTGGGTGGGAGGGGTCAAAATATGATTACAATTTCCTGTATGATATGCAAAAAATTCAGTAAGAATATATATAAAACAAAAAACCCCAGAAAAATGTCTAAAGTCTAAATAGTCGGGCATGGTGTCACACACCTTTAATCTCAGTATTTGGGGGGCAGAAGCAGGTGGATCTATATGAGTTTGAGGCCAGCTTGGCCTACATAGTGAGACCTTGCTGTAATAACAAATACATAAATAAATAAATAAATAAATAAAAATTAATTAAAGTGAAAATAAAAGTCAGGAAATCACTATATTTAAAGCAATGCTTGCTGAGCTCCCGTCTGCACTGCATGCAGGTGCACGTCTGCACGGTCCAATTTAATCGTCTCTGAATGAGCCATCCCACTGTGATTCAAGGCGGTAAGCTGCTGGGATCACAGGAAGGGCTGTTGTCCATGAACCTAGACCTGCCGGAGCAGAAGCCTCCGGGGCTTTCACAGGGTGGTCCACTGCTCTCTTAAAGCAGTTCTACCACTAAGAAAGAACTCAAAAAGGGAATAAAAGCTTTCAATAAAAGTATCTGTAAGCTTAAAATTTCAGGAGAAAATGTTTTTCCTTACCAGGCACAGTCCAGCCCTGACTTCATAGTTATCATTCTGATGTGATACAGGACAGACCACATAAGGAGGAAACGTGTCAGTAGAGGCTGCCACGACCCTGTTGTAACTGAGCGCACACAGGCGGTCAGTACCACCATTTCCCCACCGTTGTCTGCTCTCCTCCTCTCTTCTTGGGTCAGACTGAGCTCAGTCTGGCATATAAAGGGAATTACCACTCAGAAGCCATCAAATTGGATGGAGCTGGGCTTTAATCCCAGGCTTGGTGTGCCCCAGCAGGACAGCCAGGGGCAGAGCTGAGAACCCACAGGGACGAGGGAGACCTGGGTCCTTGGCACATGGCTGACAGACAAGTACAACAGCACAGGGGCCACAGGAGTCAGCCCAGCAGCTCCGCCGAAAGCTGGGGATCGAGTTCTCTAGTTCTCACGGGATCTGGAGCAGGGTCTTAGGGAGGGGACTGCGTTCATTCCCAGCAAGCACTGGGAGGAGCAATCCAACTGTCCGCCTGTGGAGGATGGACAGATGAAGTGCAGCATAAACACCGAGTGGATATTACTCAGAGTGTACAAACACAGGGACATACTGTTCAGCCATCAAGGGGGGAATCCTGACAGGTGCTATAGTGCGGATGAAGCCTAAGGGCATCTTACCAAGGGAAATGAGCAAGTCACAAAAAGGCAAAGGCAGTATGATTCTGCTTACATAGGTCCCACCAGCAGCCAAAGTCACAGAGCAGAAAGGGAGCTACTGCTGAACGAGCGCAGAGCTTCTCCTGCAAGATCAGAGTCCTGGTGCAGGGCTGCAGAGCACAGTGTGCACAGCCACTACACACTGTTAACAGTGAATGCAGAGCACAGTGTGCACAGCCACTACACACTGTTAACAGTGACTGCATAGAACAGTGTGCACAGCCACTGCACACTGTTAACAGTGACTGCAGAGCACAGTGTGCACAGCTACTACACACTGTTAACAGTGACTGCAGAGCACAGTGTGCACAGCTACTACACACTGTTTTTTTTTTTTTTTTGGTCTTTTCGAGACAGGGTCTCCATGTAACCCCAGCTGGCCTGGAACTCACTCTGTAGACCAGGCTGGCCTTGAACTCACAAAGATCCACCTGCCTCTGCTTCCCAAGTGCTAGGATTAACGGCACGTGCCACCATGCCCGGCTCTACACACTGTTAACAGTGACTGCAGAGCACAGTGTGCACAGCCACTACACACTGTTAACAGTGACTGCAGAGCACAGTGGGCACAGCCACTACACACTGTTAACAGTGACTGCAGAGCACAGTGGGCACAGCCACTACACACTATTAACAGTGACTGCAGAGCACAGTGGGCACAGCCACTACACACTGGTAACAGTTGACTGCAAGAGGCACATGGGAAACAGCCACTACACATTGTTAACAGTGACTGCAGAGCACAGTGTGCACAGCCACTACACATTGTTAACAGTGACTGCAGAGCACAGTGGGCACAGCCTCTACGACAGGAAACAGGGACTGCCAGACACAGTGGGCACAGCCACTACACACTGTTAACAGTGACTGCAGAGCACAGTGGGCACAGCCACTACACACTGTTAACAGTGACTGCAGGAAGCATGGGGCACAGCCACTACACACTGTTAACAGTGACTGTAGAGCACAGTGTGCAGAGTCACTACACATTGTTAACAGTGACTGCAGAGCACAGTGTGCACAGCCACTACACATTGTTAACAGTGACTGCAGAGCACAGTGTGCACAGCCACTACACACTGTTAACAGTGACTGCAGAGCACAGTGGGCACAGCCACTACACACTGTTAACAGTGACTGCAGAGCACAGTGGGCACAGCTAGTACACACTAACAGTGACTGCAGAGCACAGTGTGCACAGCTACTACACACTAACAGTGGAGCTACAGGAGCGACAGTGGGCACAGCTAAACTACAACACTAACAAGGTGAACTGCAGAGCAAAGTGGGCACAGCTAACTACACAACTAACAGTGACTGCAGGCACAGTGGGGCACACCCCAATACAACAACACAAGTAACAGGGACCTACAGAGCACAGTGGGCACAGCCACTACACCTGTTAACAGTGACTACAGGCACAGTGGCACAGCCATACACACTGTTAACAGTGACTGCAGAGCACAGTGTGCACAGCCACTACACACTGTTAACAGTGACTGCAGAGCACAGTGGGCACAGCCACTACACACTGTTAACAGTGACTGCAGAGCACAGTGGGCACAGCCTCTACACACTGTAAACAGTGACTGCAGAGCACAGTGGGCACAGCCACTACACACTGTTAACAGTGACTGCAGAGCACAGTGGGCACAGCCACTACACACTATTAACAGTGACTACAGAGCACAGTGGGCACAGCTACTACACACTGTTAACAGTGACTGCAGAGCACAGTGTGCACAGCCACTACACACTATTAAAAGTGACTACAAGGGCAAATTTTATTCATTCATTCATCTGTCTCTCCCTCCCTCCAATCCATCCCTTATCCATCCATCCACCCACCCACCCCTTAATCTCTCCATTCACCCAGTGGTGGTGAGTATTGAACCCAGGACCTTCTGTGTGGTAGGCAAGTACTCCATCAATCAGCTACATCACATCCTAGTCTTCTTTGAACTTTTAGAGACAGGGTCTCGGTAAATTGCTCTGGCCCTGAACAAATGACATTTCCCAGGTATTTAGCATCCTCCTGTCTCAGTCTCCTGAGTAGCTGTGATTACAAGCCAGTACCAACACGGCTGGCCACAAGGGTAAAACTTTTTTATTATTATTATTTTAAAAAATTTTTTATTTATTTTTGTATGTGTATGAATGTACTGTCTGCATATAGGTTTGTGCACCCATGTCGTGCAATGCCGTGGGGGTCAGAAGAGGGTCTCGGATTCCCCTGGAACTGGAGTTCTCCTGGAATTGGAGTTACAGATGGTTCTTAGCCGCCATGTGGGTGCTGGGGATCGAACCCAGGTCCTCTGCAAGAGCAGTTGGTGCTCTTAACTGCTAGGCTATCTCTCCAGCCCCACAATGGTCAATCTTATGCCAGAGATATTTTACCACAGTTGAAAGAGAAAAGCAAAAACAGGATTGAAGCTGGTAAGATCCGAATATAAACTGTGGTTCCTCTTCCCCACCTCCTCTTTTCATTTCATAACTCACATATTTAGTTTACTGATGCTCCGATTCTTTATCTGTGAAATCGGGATGGCAAAGGTAAGGATGCTATTAATTTAAGACACCACTTGGTCCATGAGAATCATGTTCTAAATGTTGGCTTAAGATCATAGCAGAAGGCATGGAGAATTTAGTCAATGGCAAAGAAGGGTCAGTATTTTGAGATTTGATAATGGAATGTGATTTACATATTTAAAAGTAATCTTTCAGTGCTGGGGATGTAGCACTGGAAGTAGAGGGCCAGTCTGGCATTCCAGAGGCCCTGGGTTTGATGAGGTGCTGAGGGCACACATGGTTGTAACTGCAGACACTCAGGGTGGCAGCTGGAAGTCAGGATTTGGTGCTCACCTTAGCCTCAGCCAGTCACAGCTTCACCTGGCAACATTAATCTCCATCTCAGAAAAACAAAGTTAGACCCAGAAGAAATCTTCATCTTTTAGGGTAATTTACTGATATGTTTTTAGATAAAATAAAATGATAAGTGGATTTCCCTTATAAATAATTAGGCTAGTAGACAGGTAGGTAAGAATACGGATAATGCTTGGTGTGGTGCTACACACCTTTAATCCTAGCACTCAGGAGGCAGGGGCAGTTGGACCTTTCTGAGTTCAAGGCCAGTCTGGCCTACAAAGCGAGTTCCAGGACAGCTGGGGCTACAGGGCAACCCTGTCTAAAAAAAAGACCAAAAAAAAAAAAAAAAGAATATGGATGATGTAAGGGTGGTTCTAAGTCAGGTAATGCCTGTTGTATGTGCTTGAGATTTTCTATAGGTATATAGGTGGATTTTCATGACACACCCCACTCTTGGATGATGGTTGTGGATGTGGATCCCTCACTAGGCCTGTTAACCACAGTTTCTCTCTTTCTTGGTGTTCTGAGACAGGGTTTTCCTATATAGCTCAGGCTAGTCTTGAACTTGCAGTAATTCTCCTGCCTCATCCTCCAGAGTGCCAAATGCTGGGATTACAAGTTGCACCCATGCCCCTAGCTTTCCTTCCGAAGCTCACCGGCAGACTCCACAGGCAGTGCCGGGAAAGCTCTGTATAATTACACTGAACACTGAACATTTCAAGTACCAAATATGCCTCTCTGACTTGAGAATCATTTTCTTGGGAAGTGAGTCTTAAATTTTAATGTATATCAGTGTCACCAGAAATCTTGTTAGAAAAAAACAGATTGAGGGGATTTCCCAAGACCTCCGGAAGCACAGGTAGGAGCTGGGTGCTTCAGCCAGGCGGATTGTTTGATGTGATTGTCTTTGGCTCGATTGGCTTTTGTGGCTGTGGGGGCAGAGTTGTCCTCCCAGCTGGTATAAAAGTGGGTTTGTGTGAGTCTTGAGATCGGTGATTTCCCAAGACCACCTGAAGCACAGGTAAACAGCAACACCTCCCCCCAGACAACTGGGATTGCTGAAGGAGTGTCCAAGTGGATTCTTTGGAGAACCTTCAGAACAGAAAGGGAAGAGTGAGTTAGACTTCCAATAGAAAGCCCGAAGCTTAGACAAGTCAACACTCCATAAGCAAGGAGAAAAGGAGAAAAACAAATCAATCGAATAAACAAGGAAGGCATCTGAAGGAGGCAAGCAAAGCAAGCCTTCAACACAGTGAAGAGGCATTTGGGATTCACATTGGAATACAGGCAAAGAGAAACCCACATGCCAGGGACACGAAGAAGGGACAACATGGGAAAGGCACAGGATAATTCCACACCAAGCTCTACCAACCCCGTGGGAGATTCCTACAGTGGGATCCCCCTGGGGATGGCCCAGGACACAGATATTAGAAGTACAATTGTGAACATACTTAAAGAAGTCAAAGACTATAAAGAGCAAGTCAGAGAACTAAGAAAAGAGAATGAAAAACTCAAGAAGGACCTAGAGAGAGAGAATGACAAACTCAGGAAGGAAGTGGAAACACTGAAAAGATCCCACGTTGAAAAGGATAAGGAAACCAA
>VZQC01009509.1:633795-664579 GCA_009823505.1 Rhizomys pruinosus | reverse complement strand
AAAGAAGAAAGAAAACAAATGACCCACTCAATAGATGGAGCAAAGAGCAGAACAGAGAGACTTCACAAGTGAGGAATTAGAGATGGCTGAGAAACATCTTAAGAAGTGTTCAACATCGCTAATAATTAAGGAAATGCAATTCAAAACCACTTTAAGATATCATCTTACTCCAATAAGACTGGCTAGGATCAAGAAAACAAATGATACCAAGTGCTGGAGTGGTTGTGGGGAAAGGGGAACACTCATCCACTGCTGGTGGGAATGTAAACTCGTACAACCACTATCGAAAGCAGTGTGGAAAACCCTTGGATGACTCGGAAGGAACGTGCCACCTGACCCAGCCATACCACTCCTGGGCATGTACCCACAATACTCATATTACTGCAGAGATACATGCACAGCCATGTTTATTGCAGCTCTCTTCACAAAAGCAAGGAGCTGGAACCAACCCAAGTGCCCCTCAACTGAGGAGTGGATAGAGAAAATGTGGTATATCTACACAGTGGAGTTCTATGCAGTGGTAAAGAATGAGCTTTGCAGGTAAATGGCTGGAGCTAGAAGATATCATGCTGAGTGAAGTAACACAGTCCCAGATAAACAAATGATCTATGGTATCCCTCACCTGTGGATGCTAGTGCCAATTACCTAATTGTATGGCAAACTGAGCAATGTCAACGTGATTTGAAAACAACTGTGCTCTTATATTGTAGAATCCCTTAAAAAAAAAAAAGAAAAAAAATAAAGTATTTAAAAAAAGAAAGGAAAAAAAAACAGATCATGTGAGTAGAAGCCACGTGATATGAAATAACAGATCATGTGAGTAGAAGCCACGGGATATGAAATAACAGATCATGTGAGTAGAAGCCATGGGATATGAAAGTCAAGTGGGGCATGATGTGGGTGGGAAGATGTGAGCAGGATGGAGGTGGGAGGCGGGGGGAGGGAGGTTAACCAAAATGAGGGATGTATGAAAAGCCATATGGAAACCTACTGTTTAATAAGCCGTTATAATTTACAAAACACAACAGAAATAGTTTGAAGGAAGGCACCCTGCATGGTGGAAATGCTGTTCCCAGAAGCCATAGGTTACTGTTTTTGTTTAAAAATCCCAGTTGGGGTGGGACAGTATCCTATAAGTTGAGGTGTTGTTTGGGTGGCCTGAGGCCCTCCAAACAATACATGCTATTGCCAATGCTCTTGCTCCCTCCCCAAATAGATGATAAGACCCTTGTCTTAGTTGCTTTCTACTGCTGTGATTAATACACTGACCACAACCAACTTGGGGAAGAAAGGGTTTATTTCGTTTACAGATTGCCCATCAGTGAGGGAAGTCAAGGCAGGAATTGGAGGCAGGAACTGAAGCAGAGACCAAGGAGGACTCCTATTTACTGGCTTGCTTCCTCTTCCTCTCCCTCTGCTCAGCTACCTGTCTTATATAGCCCAGGACCCTAGGGATGATACTACCACAGTGGGCTGGGCCCTTATACATCAATGAAGAACATGCTTGACAGACATGCCCACAGGCCAGTATGATGGGAAGCAATTCTTAACTGAAGTGCTCTCTTCCTAGGGTATCAAGCTGACAGCCGAGATTAGACAGCACAACCACATAGCTTTAGACACCATACACTCTGGTTTTAGGACACAGAGAAATCAAGCTAGAACTGAGGTTGAAGTTTCCTTCCCCTGGCCAGCTTTCAGACTGCTGGGTGGTACCCTGCATGGTGCTGGGGGAAAAGTCATCCATGTCCTTAGTTATGAAACTGTGAGCTGTAATATCAACTTGCCAAGAAAGATGTGCCCACTGGTACAATAATGGCATAACTGTCAGGGGACAAGCAACCACTTTATGATTGGATTGGAGGCCTGATCCACAGGAGAGAATTCTTCCTGGCCAAAAGCCCATAGTTAGGGAGGTCAAGGCCCTGAGGATGGTGGTGGTGGTGGTGGGGGACACCACAATGACGATGACGATGACGATGACGACGATGACAAAGACAACTGGCTGATACTGTTGTTTTATTAAATGGATTAAATGGATATGGTATCAAACTGCCTTTTAGATATTCAAGTTTAGACTCATAGATTAGTCCGGTTTTAGCTTCTGTTTGCAGTAGATGACAGTTAATGCAGAAACTTATAACTAGCTGAGAATGAGCACCTGTTGGGTGTTCAGCCTCGATCAGGACATCTTTATCACACCCTCCAAAGCTCAGAGAACATTGTGAAGAGGGGGCAGAAAGAATGTAAGTGCTGGGGGATGGGGAGGAGCACTGTGGAGCGCTGTCGTCCAGACCTGACAAGGCTGCTGCACCCATGAGCCCACAGCAGCTGTGACCTGCAGAAGACTGGTCCCATATGCGTTCCGTTGTTTATGGGAAGGGGCTCATGAGGCCCATCCCTCCCTAGGAAGCTCAGGCAGTTAATGGTCACTGGGGAGAGGCAGTCATGTCCCTCAGTGCTGCACACACTGGCAAACTGCCCTTGCTCAGTGCAAGAAAAAATAGGAAGGAAACTTACTGGGAAGAAGGGGAGGAGTTTGGAGGAGGGGGATTAAAAGGATAAAGGGGGTCGGAATGATGGAAGTATACTTTACATAGGCATGAAACTGTGAAATAAATAAAAGCAGACCACACATCAAGCATGGTGGTAGACACCTGTAATCTTAGTACTTGGGAAACTGAGGCAGAAGAAATGTTGAGTTCTGGGCCAACCTAGGCTACATAGTGAGTATTAGGCCAACTTAGGCTATATAGTAAGACCTTGTCTCAAAAATAAGACAAAACAAACCCACTCCCTTAAAAATAGCTTGCTAAGTGGCTCCCAGAGCTTCTGCATTCTGCCACAGATTCTTAGAAGATGCAGGCACAGCCTGGGGACCTCAGGTGAGGAACTACTTTCTTAGGATCTCTGCTCTGTGTCCCTAGGAACACAGTCCCTGGCACTGTCGCTCTGCAGGAGGCCGTGAAGCTCTTTGGGCTCAGATGCCTGCACTTCAGCAGTCATCACACGAAAACTTCTAAAATCAATCAGATGTATTCAAACAAATTTCTTATGTCGTAGCTGACATTTGGGCTCCCATCTTCCCTCAAAATAATTAGATGATTCACATCTCTTTCCTGTCTATTCTTCTCTCTCCCCCATACCTCTAATAATCCTGAAAAGCAGCAGGGATAACCCAAGATGGTTCCAGCCAGTCACAGGCAGGGACACCTATGATCCCAGCTCCTCAGACAGTCACGGGCAGGGACACCTATGATCCCAGCTCCTCAGACAGTCACGGGCAGGGACACCTATGATCCCAGCTCCTCAGACAGTCACGGGCAGGGACACCTATGATCCCAGCTCCTCAGACAGTCATGGGCAGGGACACCTATGATCTCAGCTCCTCAGACAGTCAAGGGCAGGGACACCTGTGATCCCAGCTCCTCAGACAGTCACGGGCAGGGACACCTGTGATCCCAGCTCCTCAGACAGTCACGGGCAGGGACACCTATGATCCTAGTGCCTCAGACAGTCACGGGCAGGGACACCTATGATCCCAGCTCCTCAGGAGACTCTAGCAGAAGGTAGGGACTTCCAGGCCAGACTCAGGAACAAGACTCTGTCTACAAAGAAAATTTTAAAAGGCTGGGGATGCAGCTCCATGGTAGAACTCTCGTCTCACACGTGCAAGGTCCTGGGTTCAATCCACAGTGGTGCACACAAGAAGAGAAAGAAGAGGTTACTTGCCAGGCATGGTGGCGCATGCCTTTAATCCTAGCACTTGGGAGGCAGAGGCAGGAGGATCTTTGTGAGTTCAAGGCCAGCCTGGTCTACAGAGCGAGTTCCAGGACAGCTGGGCTACAGGGAGACCCTGTCTTGAAAAGACCCAAAAAAACAAAAGAAGAGGTTACTTGCTATCCTTTTCCATGACAATAAAATGACTTTGTTGGAGTCTCTCCTTCCCAGCAGTCTATGGATATCTAATTATTACCTGAAAGTAATTCTTGACTTCTATTAATAGTTACGGAATTCATAGTCCTGCTGTAGCAGTCAGTCCATTTTTATCAAGCCGGATATTTTAAGCACTGACCTTAAAGCTACAAGGTTCCTTACTGCCCACTGTTCACTTCCATGTTACATGTGAAGGATCTGTGTTTAGGGAGCTGTGGATGTATACAAAGTCATCACAGCTGTCACTTCCAGAGCCAAGAATACTGCAGTGCAGACCACCTGCCTTCTGCCTTGACCACTTCCCTAATCGGCCGTCCCTCTCACCAACTCAACTGAAAGATATCGGCAGGGCCTCACATGGGACGGAGTAAGCACAGAACTAAATAGCTAAAGAAGGACCCCAAATTCTCTACTAAGGAAATGCACTTATTATAGAAAAGAATTTCTAGCACAGCTTGCCTCAGATCTTTTAGGACCCACCTCCACACTTTTTTTAAAGATCTCATGTAGCTCAGGCTATGTAGCCAAGGAAGCCGCAGAACTCCTGATTGCAGATGTATGCTATTCATGTGTGGTGTGGATTTCTTTACAGAGTGTGCAATTGTAGAAAAAGTGAGAGAAGGCCTGGCAAGTTCAGAAAGACACAAATTCTGATGGGATTTATCTAGCATCGGTCCAACTGATACCCACACCCCTGCCCCAAACAACACAAAGCCATGATAATGGGTGAGAGCTAACAGCAGCAAAGTGGAGGCGGCGTTTGTTCTGAAGTCATCTCACTCTGTTCTTCTTAGAGCCAGATTTGGGAGAAGAGAAAATAGATGTAGTTTGGGTTAGGGCGTTTCTACATATAGGACTAAATTGATTCCTTCAACAGCACTGCCAGATAAAGGTGCTACTCCCACTTAACAGAAGAAAGTAAAGCACTGAGAGCTTTAGGCCCAAGGTACACGGGAAAAGCCAGGTGCAACCCAGATCCTTGGGACCTCATGTTTCGTCCACACTGAGCTAAGCTCAGTCTTCATGCAGGACTTCCAGATCCTTCACCTGCTGGAAGAGCTCAATACATTATAATGTCTATTACCTGCTGAAGAAGAATGTAATATCCTGTCCGCTTCCTGCTTGTTTTGATTCTACTGTTTAAAACTACATTGTAGTAACAGAACAAGCCCACTGCTAAAGCCTGTTCATCCCAGAAACTTGGCCATATCTTTAAAGATAAAGACTAAGAGAAAAACCCATCAATTGATATGCAGTCTCAAATGGTCACGAAGGAAGAGCTGCCTATCAAGGCATCCCACCACACGCCTCACCTGTGCTCTCACTCAGGCTACAAGAACCTATTTCTCCAAGCCCAGGCAAGCCAGCAGTCACGTGGCCTCCTCATACCTGGGACTCTGGGCCACCCTATGTGGAGGCAGGCTGGTGGCAATGGTATTTCCTAGGCTGGAGGATGGGGGAGAGGAGACAAGTGTGCCTCATGGAGTGTGCGTGGGGCTTGCCTTTCCAACAGTGCAGGGTGTGAGGGGCTGTTAGAAGGATCCAGCTTTTCCTTCCTTGTAACGAGTGATGATCTGAATGTTGGGCCTTGTAATCGATGCACATGTAAGAATTAAGCCAAGCAAGGCCTCTGAAATACTCGTTTGCCATTTGTTGTGAAATGCTTTCCATTGTAGCAATTTAAAAGTCAACCTCGGGAGGCTGAGGACACAAGCCCAGCATGGGTGAGACCTTGAGTTCAAGCCACAGCACAACAAATTAAAAATAAATACAATCCAAAGGATGAATGGTACCCTCATCTGTGGATGCTAGCGCCAATAACCTAGTTGTAAGTATTTCTTGTTGGAACTGATGTGTATTGGAAAGAACACCAACAACACCAACACCACCAACAACAGAAAAGACTATATCAAAGAAACGGTGAATCTGGTGGGGTGGGGGGGCTGGGAGGGGGACATGGGTCTACATTCTATTTGTAACATAATCTTGTACAAATATATATATATATATATATATATATATATAAAACAATAAATTTAAAAACTAAAAAATAAAAAGAAATTGGAAAAAAAATAAAAATAAAGAAAACAAATACAATTTCTTAAAGCACACTAGGTAATTTAGTCATTTTTCTTGAAAGTTCACCCCAATATCAGCTGACATAGTCTCTAGCCATTAGCGTCTATGCCAGGTCACTGTTGCCTCCCAGCCAGTCTCCCCAGCCTCCTCGACAAAAAATAAAACGCGGGGGCTGGAGAGACAGCGCAGGAGTTAAAACACCAGCTGCTCTTCAAGAGGACCCAGGTTGGCTCCCAGCACCCACATGGTGGCTCACGACTGTCTTTAACTTCAGTCCCATGGGACCCCATGCCCTGTTCCAGCTTCCATGGGCACTGCATATATGTGGTGTACTTACATACATGCAAGGAAAACACTGATACATAAAAAATAAAAATAAATTAATCTTTTAAAAACTCCCAAACATTAATGGTTTTGTTTCTAAAGGTTTATAAAGATTGTAGCCTTCAACTGGGTGCACATTTGTAATTCCAGCACTTGGGAGGTAGAGGCAGAAGGATTAGGGGTTCAAGGTAATCCTCAGCTACAAAGTGAGTTCAAGGCCAGCCTGGTATACATGAGATTCTGTCAAGGAAGGAAGAGAGGAAGGGAGGGAGGGAAGGAGGGGGGATGGAGGGAGGGAGGAGAAGGGAGGGAGGGAGGAAGGGAGAGAGGAGGAGAGGGAGGAAGGAAGGGAGACAGGAGGGGAGGGGAGGGAGGAAGGAAGGGAGAGAGGAGGGGAGGGAAGGGGAGGGGAGGGAGGAAGGGACAGAGGAAGGGACAGGAAGGAAGGAAGGAAGGAAGGAAGGAAGGAAGGAAGGAAGGAAGGAAGGAGACGAAGTGAAGAGAGGGTCTGGTGAGACAGCACAAAGGATAAACGTTCCTGCTGTGTGTAGCTGACAACGTGTGCATTGTCAGGATCTCACAGTGGAAGAATAGTGACTCCCAAACGCTGGCCTGTGACCTCCATGTGTGCATGCATGTATGTACATTTATCACACACACACAAACACACACACAGATGGCATGCATACATTGGTTTTCACACAAGCTAGTCCGGGTCCTCTCAAACAGGGTCAGATACTATGTATGGCACCCTTGCTATGCGCCTGCTAAGCTCATGAGAGCTGCTGCCCTTGGGGATGTGTGTTCAGCATCATCAGCCAGAACAGAGGTAAGGCCCCTCTGTCACCAACCCTGAGATAAGGCCCCTCTGTCACCATTCCTGAGGGAAGACCCCTCTGTCACCAACCCTGAGGTAAGGCCCCTCTGTCACCAACCCTGAGGGAAGACCCCTCTGTCACCATTCCTGAGGGAAGACCCCTCTGTCACCATTCCTGAAGTAAGGCCCCTCTGTCACCATTCCCGAGGGAAGACCCCTCTGTCACCATTCCTGAGGTAAGTCCCCTCTGTCACCAACCCTGAGGTAAGGCCCCTCTGTCACCAACCCTGAAGTAAGGCTGTACTTCCATTATTTTAATTAAGACGTCCTCACCATTCATTTGAGGGAGGAGCTGCACGCAGATGACAACGACCTAGGAATTACATGGGCACATGAGTACCAGTTATCTTTTCCATATGTGAAGCCCTCACTACACTGTTGAGGAGAGCATTAACAATTGTGTTGGAGAAGGGACATCGAATGATGCTTAGAAATGTGATGCACATTTTCATTTCACACTCCATCAGCTTTTACAACTGTAGCTCAATGAAACGTGAGAGAGGGCTTGGCAAACAGCCATATTTACCAAGGTATAAAATAGGGGTCAGGTTACTTTTTATAGAAAGAAAAAAATTTTAATTTTCACTCCACATGACTTGAGTAGATATATAGCTCATGCTAGCAAGAGGCACCATAACCACACACATGCCAGGTTTAGTGTCTGTTCACGGCAGGTTTTGACGATGATATAAACAGCTTGGTCAGCAGGAAAACATTCAGCTTGCCTCCCTTCCCTTCCGGGTTTGTGGATACAGAGCCTGCTGGATCTGATCAGCCTGGTGCTGCAAAGGACGGCTTCCGCCCTCTGCTTTCGGCCTGGGAAAGCAAGCAGTCTCCCCCCTTCTGGAGCAGACAGTAAACTATAGGCAGCAGCACAGAGACAGCAGCACTGGAGTCTCTGTCTGTCGGGGAGCCCATGCTTCCCTGGAATGGGAACGATAAACGACAACCACAATGTGGCGTGGGGCTGCATGTCCACGTTCCTCCAGCCGCTGAAGTAAAGCAGCTTTGACTTACCTCTGTCAAGCCCGAGACTTCCCCCTTGGCCAGTGGCTTGCTGATGGATGGCGTGTACACTCTGGTGTCCGTCACTGGCTGTCCTTTCATGAAATGCTTTCCTGATTCATAAATGTCCACCTCGACCATTTTCCCCATGAATGGAGGGTTCTTTGGCACCAAAACCTTAAAAAGATTTTCAGAAAGCTGAGGATCTAAACATCACTTTTGTTTTCTGACACCTCCAAGTTTACAGAATGAGACAGAGCAGAGAAAGCTTGCCTTCCCCACACTCGTCTCCTTTATCATCAACCTCTTCCATTAGCATGGTGCGTTTGTCACAGTGGGAAAGAGAAACAACGTGCTGCCATTAACAAAGGCCCATGTTTCATTTGGATATCCTCACATGCTTCCTAATGTATTTTTCCTGTTCTGGAGTCTCATTTACACTGGGCTCTGCCTTCTAGCTGCCAGGGATCTGCTGTCAGAGGGTGGGGCAGCTTTTTGGGGAGGAGCTGCCAGGGTGTACAACCAGGGCTTCTATCACCTGATGCTGGGTTTCTTGAAGCCCATGACAGACAGGGAAATTCCCAGCACCCAGCCAACCCCCCCTGGAAGGGCCTTAGATGTTCTGCCCTCGTCTGTCCTGTGCGAGAAGAAAATGGATACCAAGACAATGAGAGCCTTATACTTCCAAGTCAACTGTCAGAGTAAGAGTTCAAATGAAGGCTTGTGTGTGCACTTGTGCAACAAACAAGGAAGGACATCTCAAAGCAGCCCTTTTGGTAACGCAGAGCATTGGGGGTTAGCTCTAACAACTCCCTGCTAATGGCTGCCATTTGCGTCTTTTGCTCTTAGGAAAAACAGTGTTTGCCAGGGCTGGAGCCAACCTGCATAAGAACAAGCCACTCTGAGGGTGCTTTGGCTGGCTCACAGGGAATTGCCAACAGCTCCTTCTCCAGAGCCTGCTGACAGAGAACATGTTTACCTTGAACAAATGTCTCCTCTCCTTGGGAATGTACAGGTAGTTTACATATGCTCCGTTTCCCTCACACGTCTGTTTCAGTAGCTACTTGCCAACTTCTTCAAGTCAGGGTCCAACATAAACAGAATGAGTCTACCCTAGCAATACTTTGATATTTTCATACCATCTTATTATGACATCTCTGATAAGCTTATTTGAAGAGACAAAAAGAAAAGTCAGGGGAGAGCTGGAACTGCAGAGCCAGTGTCCTCAAGAGCCGTGCCGGGCCCCACCCTTCTGAGCTCCATTTTTATGATCAGTGGACACACGGCTTCATCTGAGGATATGGAAAAGGTCACCCGGAGGGTGGTCCATCCACGGCAAGCCGACCAACTAAAAGAGTGTTAGCATCAGGCCATGGAAACCCTTTTAAATTAATTTTTATACAGTAAGAAAATCTCTAGGCCCAATTCCACCTGGAGACTCTGGTGGAATTACTGGGGAAAGAGCCCTTCTTGATCTGCTGCCTTGACCTGAATGCCGGGCTCAGTGTATTTGGTCTTTTTCTTCAGGTTTTAATAATTGGAAAAAGGCTGACTGCCTCACACTGGAGGAAACAGCTAATGGGGCAAGCTGCTGCCTTTAAAGTGTGTGTATGTGTGTGTGTGTGGGGAGGGTTCCCTGCTGAGGCGCAAACCCAGCTGGCAAGATGGGGGCAGGGGGGAGCGGAGCACATCAAGGTCCTCCCCCGGGCTAAGGGCAGGGTCAGCGTATGTAGGAAAATGGCTCTCTGGAGTCAGCTCATGGGGTGGGAACAGAAAAGGTTCCGTTCAGAGGCAGAGTGCAGGGACTCCTTCCTCTGGGTTCTCAGCGCAGCCCGTCTAGTTGGGCTCTGGGACGTTGTCCACCCTTTACCCCGCACATGAGCCGCTGGCTGCCCATTTGGACTGTTCCATGTGCGTCGGCAACAGGGAGGCCTCTTCACTTATTTCTAACTTGGGCAGTGGCTTCCTGTGCCAGCCTTACCTAAAGTGTCCACCTGGGAGTAAAAAGTCTGCCAACTCCAACTACAACCATGAGGAAGAAGAAAAGCCACTTCTCAGCTGATGAACAAGGAAAGTACGTTTATAGAAAAGCCCATCTGACAGGAAAGAAGACCACCACAGTCCTCTCAGGGCCGCGCGCGGCCACGTCACAGTCCTCGCAGAGCCACGCGCGGCCACGCCACAGTTCTCTCAGAGCCACGCGCGGCCACGCCACGGTCCTCTCAGGGCCGCGCGCGGCCACGCCACGGTCCTCTCAGGGCCGCGCGCGGCCACGCCACAGTCCTCGCAGAGCCACGCGCGGCCACCCCACAGTCCTCGCAGAGCCCTTCTAGGACGCATTTCTCATGTCTGTGTGGTCCTAACAGGTCTCTCCCTGAGGGAGGCGCTCTGCCTCCTTCTGTAGCTGCTAACTTGCTTTTCCCCACAGAAGTGGAGCCCAGGTGTGGAGAGGTCCCTCTAGGCCTCCAACACGGCGGCTTTGTTTGGTCTGTTTGGTCGTCGGGCTGGTTTGGGTTTGGTTTTTTGTGTGTCTGCATTTTAAACTTCTACCCTGCTAGAAAGGCTGGGGAATGAGGAGGGTCTCTTTCTTGGACTCTACTCAGTGTGAGCCACTCTGGAGGCCACGCAGGTGTGCTCCTCCTGCCAGCCTTCCTGCCCTGCTCTTCCCGGTGATATTCCTGGTGCACAAGTTCTCCCTGCCCTCTCAACAGGCCTCCTCTCCTCTAGGCTGTGGGAACTCTGGCCTCGTCAGCTGCCAGAAGCTGAAGGCTATCCTCATCCACTGATATGGCGTAAAACACGTAGTAGCCTAATTCCTTCCTGTGAGCGCAAAGCAGAGTAAGCCAGTGTGGACCCCCCCGCCCCCACCCCAGCCCAAGTCTCCGATTCAACATTTTTCTCTTTCCTCTTCTAAATCCCCTTTGCATAAACTTTCAGAGAGTTCTCATTTGGGAGAAATGGTCAAAAAGATTGAAGAGGTTCTTACCTGTTCGTAGAATCGATTGTGTGCAACATAAAACTTTGAGTCAAAAGATTCTTCAGTTACTAACACTTGCTGTCTTTCCCCAATCTGTGGTGAGAAGGGAGAAGAAAAAAGAAAACAAGAATAAATAATTAAGAATCCAAAATTAAACACCAGCCCTTGTAGTGTCCTGGACCATAGTGTCCTGAATTTAAAAGCAGACTCCTAACTACAAGGGGAATAAAATCAGCACAGTACAGACTCTCCTTTCTTACATCACTATGAAATGAAACTTGATTGGCTATCTTCTTTCAACATACAATGTAACAAATGCTCTAGGCCACATCAAAATCTAAATATCACTTAGTTTATTGACATAAAGGTGTACAATAGGCTCGAACAAGCTGCTCTAACCCAAAGTCAGGAAAATACTTTGGCAATGTGGAAGAACAGCAATAAACATTACTTCATTTCTAAGCAATGTGTGATACTAGAGAAGATATATAAAAACTAGTCCCGGCCTGCTGTGCTGGGACCTGCCATTACTTTAATTCCAGCCTTTAGGAGACAGAGGCAGGCAGACTGCTGTGGGATTGAGGTGAGCCTGGTCTGTATAGTGAGTTCCAGGTCAGCTAGGGCTAAATAGTGAGACTCTGCCTCAAAAATAAATAAATAAATAAAATAAACAATAAATAAAGTCATTAGAGAGAGGTGGCTCAGCTGTTAGGAGCAAATACTGTTCTTCCAGAGAACCCAGGCTTGATTCCCAGCACCCATGTCCAGCAGTTCACCAAAGCTGTAATTCCAGCTCTAGGAGGTCTGTGTTCCCCTTCCAAGTGCTCATGCACACGGCCCTCTACAAACACATACACATACAAATAACTTTAAAAACCACAATGAGGTCCTAGTAACTCAGTGTTCCACATGCTGCATACAATTCTGAAATTACAAGTAATTTTTGCAAGTATTTATCTATTGTGTGCATTTTGTCTATTACAGGCAAGTATCTTTTTAGTATAGCCACAACTCTGTCACTATTGTCTTTCAAAGAGGAACAAATATGAAATTTTCAGGTAAATGGATGGAACTAGAAAGTATTATACTGAGGTAACCCAGTCCTGGAAAGACAAATGTCATGTGTTCTCTCATTTGTCAAATCTTCAGATCTGTGGAGTGCCTCTAGAACCCAGGAAAACAGAAAGGAACCATTGGTTCCTGATTACTAACCATGTGCATGTTACTCCATGGTGAGATGGTGGTCACACTCCAGTGGATGGACCACACTGAGGGACATTGGGGACACACATTAGACTCTATAGGATATATAACATTTAAATTGGGTGGGGGCAGTGAGGAGATGTGAGTATAGGAGATGGGTTCTAAATATCGAATTATATTGTAGGAAAATCACTAAAAACCAAGACAAACAAGCAGACAAAAGGCAAGGTTCCCGAGATGTCTACTGTGTCAGCCGGCTGTGCCGACTGACCGGGCCTGGAAATGCTTCTGCTGTTGCTACTTGGTAAGTAC
The DNA here is from genome assembly GCA_009823505.1 of Rhizomys pruinosus. NCBI lineage: Eukaryota > Metazoa > Chordata > Mammalia > Rodentia > Spalacidae > Rhizomys > Rhizomys pruinosus. Next base: position 651,866 of record VZQC01009509.1, on the reverse strand, counting down.
ACCCTACCTTGGCAGGATGTACCCCCCACCACCCGCGCCAAGAAATTCCCACTTCGCACCATGTTCAGGCACTTATCATGTGGGATCCACAAACGTAGCTGCACTAAACAGACCACCTAATAATTAAAAACAAACCCAACCAGGTAAACTCCCCGCTCCACCTCACACTGCCAATACCTAGACACCCTAATTTTCCATCTCCCTTACCATCCCATTCAAAATGCAGCCCCCTTAGCCAAAGGCTGTGAGGTCTCTGAGATTTTTTTTTTAACCAAGACTGATTTTATTCCCTGAATGCCAGAGCACACTCCCCTGACACTGTCTCTTCTTAAAACCACCAAACAGATGCAAAAGGAAGTCCCTCCAGCTTCCATGCTGGACTTTCAGGCTCTAGTTATCAAAAAAGTGTAGGAAGATCCGGTTTGAATTGGGGGCTAGTTCTCAGCTAGCACCCATCAGGGCACCATGTGGATGGGAGTCGGGGGATTTCTCTGACCCTGCCCCAAGAAGAAGCAGACAACGTAGCCCAGGTACATGATGCTGGGTGGGTGGCAGTGTGCGATGGCGTGGAATTGGGGGTCTGTGATTGGCTCTGGGAGCTGACATCATTTTGCTTATAAAGGCAAGCTATAGCAGACAATAAACAGAATTCTCCCTTACCATCATTACTGAGTTTCCAGCCATCATTTTTTTTTGCGCGCATTTTGTTCAGGTGGCCAGTGGGTTGGACAGCAGTCCCTAGACCACCAACCTGGGTAGCTGGTGTGGTGAAGTGAGTTGTGAGTGGACACAGGCTGAAGATAGGCCATCAGCCATCAGCCTGAAATTCCTGTCCAGGTCCAGCAGTCTCTGGGCAGGTGGGAAATCACCGCCAAGAGTGGGAAATGTTCCCTTGTCTGAGACCAAGGACCTGAGTTGGAGGGACCGCTCAGGTTGGGCTATGAAAGTAGCTGGCTGGTTTCTGCATTGAGAGGTCAGTTCCCTACCGTGGCCGCAGGCAGGTACTGTGCTCCTTTTCCCTTAGCAGGGCCGTGTTGTACCTGCTTGTTACAGAGGAAGCTGCCTACAAAAAAGAAGGACATACCCTGGGTTTCATGGAAGTACATTCTTCTGGAGGAAAAGCTGGAATCTTTGTACACAGTGTACAATGTAAACTGCTTGTAACTGAGGGTATCTGTCGATGGTTCTTAAGGAGATCCGCACATCACATTTAGGCTTCTTCCAGCACCGAGTGTGAGAGTGCAGAGGGTGTGTGTTGGGCCCCACTTCTCTGCATGTCCTAGGATTTACATGGCCAGTAATCTCCACAATCTGGGCTGTTCTAGTCCATGTGAGAACATGAAAAATGACACACAGAAAGACTTGGCAGGCTTTATTTAATGGGCAGCTGGGATTTTGATCAGTCATCAAGGGACCATTTGTAGTTGAGCCTTTAACCGTCCTTTGTCAAGAGGTCTCAGTAGAGCTGCTGTGTGTGGGGACAGAGGGGCAAACACCTTCTCAGCTGTGGACCTGGTGTCACTGGTGAGGCCTTAAAGCTGCCAGAGAACACTGAGCAGGGGGAGTAGAGGAGAGGCCGGGCTTTGCTCGGAGCTGCTGCAATCCATGTGCCTGGAAAGCTACATTGAGAACTAACCGAAGTTCTGCACAATGTTCTTAATGAATGAAGTACTGGTGTGAATATCAATCACAACCATGAAATAAACGGACTCTTCCAGTCATCTTAAAGCCTATCAGCAAGCTCAGGAAGTTCGCAGTGAATTGCAAGAGGCAACTAGGTGCTCACAAGGCTAGCCAAATTGCAAGTCTCATGTCTTTTAGATATTTTCATACTTTTCCTCCAACTTTGCTAACTCCAGGGTGGTTAAAGACAATCTTAAATGGAGATTTATCATCAACAGCCTGAAGTATCTTATTAAGAGTGCTCTGCTATCAGAGTAGGGAGGGTCCCAGAGATAAACATTGAATATCCTTGAGAAACGTCAAGCTACAGCCATCCTTCGCCACATCTGACCATGCCTCCCAGCTACCTGTGATGCAGGGTTGATCACAAAAAGGGCCCAGAGCTTGTCTTACAGGATGATGGGAAAGCACACGCTCTGCCTTGGCAAGCACCAGACCACAAATCATCTGACATTCTGCTGAGCTGTGGACTTCTACAGCTGCCTCCGGTCAGGGACTGAACCCGCAACACTGGAGCCACCCACAGGAATGCAAGGTCATGCCACTGTAAACCGACCAAACAATCCTACGTGTATGGAAGAGGCTGGAAAGCCTCGTTTTCAAAAACTATGCTGGAGTGGTGGCACAATATGATACTCGGCTAAGATGATTAAGCAGCAACTGGAATGCAAATCCACAGAATGTTTTAAGGGTGACCTAAGGACAACTCTGACATTCCCGGACAAGAAGAAAGGACACAGGCAGAACATGTGGACCGAAGGAAGATGAGAAGTAAAGTGACCAAATCAAAAGGCACATCGAACGCCACGTGCGTGCGTAAGTCAGTACAGCAGGCCACAGGTCTGTCACAGCCTCAGGACTGTGCTTTCCTGGACTTTCATCACCCCCCCCCAGGGAAACATGGAAAGTTGGAAGAAGTGAGAGGAAGGATGGCGGAACAGAACACTTAGGACTCCTGGGCTAGAGATGGCTCAGCGGCTGCCAGCACACACTGCTCTTCCAGGGGACCCAGGTTAAGTCCCCAGCACCACACCAGGTGGTTCACAACTAAATGCCTAAAAGCTCCATGGGACTGAATGCTGTCTTCTGGCCTCCTTCTCTGCTGCATTTGCATGGTGGAAGCACATGATAGGTCTAAGGATAGGAACACAAGATTTCAGGGAATCTGGCAATGCAGATTCTACTCTAAATGGAGGACGCCTCGTTTCTTACAGCATGTGTATTCAGAGAGGCTTCTGCAAATTATAGTTATTTTCTTCTGCACTTAAACTAACAACCTGATCTTTAATCCCCACCAAAGAACATCTCTCAAAAGATTACCCATGACCTAAAGCCTCTCAAAATTTCAACAAGCCTTCAAAACAGTCTTCAGAAAGACCATCTTGTCTTTCTTATCCATTGCGTCTATAATTTTCCATTCAGTTAATTAAAATGTTTATCTAATGTGTAACCTCTCAGACCTTAGAGCTCTGCTTAGCGTACAAGCCCTCATTCCAACCTTTCCCTGGGAAACTCAGTTTACCTTTACAAAGCTTTGATCTTCAGCGTATCTGTGAGGAAAACAGCCCGATATTAACCCAGAAGTAACATGTGTGACCTTCCCTGCTTTTCCTTTTCTTAATTCAGCTCTGTGTGCTTTGCAGAGTGGTTCTCAGTCTTGGTACCTGCTACACATACTTTGTAATTTATTCATCAGATGTCAACAGAGAAAGTGATTTTTCCTGAGATGTACAAAATCCCATTTAACCCGTCTTAACCTAATCTTAAAAATCCACGTTGTGAAAAATGAATTATAAAAACTTTTGCAGAACTTTCTGTTTCATAGACAGGACACCTGTATGAAGTGAGGACAGGTGAGAGGGATTCCCATAAGACCCTATGGGACAGGTGGCTTCTCTGAAGGCTGCTGGGACCCATGGCCCTGGAAGTGTGCTCCAGTTCTTGCAGAGAAGAGATGAGAATCAGCTTCTCTCTGTGTGTCTCTGTCAGTCTCTCTCTCCACACAAGTACAACACTAAGAGAAAATAAGGTATTTTCCTAGACAAAACTAAGAGCTGGAGGGGCTCAGTCAGCACTAGTAAGACCTGGAGGGGCTCAGTCAGTCAGCACTAGTGAGAGCTGGAGGGGCTCAGTCAGCACTGGTAAGAGCTAGAGGGGCTCAGTCAGCACTGGTAAGAGCTGGAGGGGCTCAGTCAGCACTGGTAAGAGCTGGAGGGGCTCAGTCAGCACTAGTAAGAGCTGGAGGGGCTCAGTCAGCACTAGTAAGAGCTGGAGGGGCTCAGTCAGCACTAGTAAGAGCTGGAGGGGCTCAGTCAGCACTAGTAAGAGCTGGAGGGGCTCAGTCAGGACTAGTAAGACCTGGAGGGGCTCAGTCAGGACTAGTAAGACCTGGAGGGGCTCAGTCAGGACTAGTAAGAGCTGGAGGGGCTCAGTCAGCACTAGAAAGAGCTGGAGGGGCTCAGTCAGCACTAGTAGTATTTGATTTGAGAGCAGAACCTAGGGTCTGCAAGACAAAGTGACTGCTTGCACAGTAGCAGTGCACAAGAGAAGAGAAGCCTTTGAACTCAGCCCCACATTCCTGCTTAACTGCTAACTACAAAGCTGAGGGCTTCCGGACCTAGTTCTGCGGTATCTAACTCTTCGTGAGGACAGAGACATCATCGGGTCAAACAGAAAGCAATGCTTTTCAAGTTCAGGTCCTGGGCAGGCTCTCTGTCTATGACATCATCAGCCAGCTATGACATTGGTATCACATCTCAGCTTAAAAGTTCCCGAGTGCTTTGCTGGGCACAATATTTAAAGCAGAAGCACATCAGTAAGGTTTTCCTTCTGCATAAGGTTTTTTGTAATGTAATATCTTAATCATAATCTACCATTAAATATTTTAGGAATATCTTTAATATTTAGATAGCATATTAGCAGCATGCAATAATTACATCATAGGTTCTCAAGCAGAGGCAATCTATTGCAAGGTCCTTCTCTGCTGCCAGTTATCATAGGCTGTTTAAAGTTAGAAAACTGAGTAGAAACACTGAATATTGTAGAAATGCACTTTAATACTTGAGTTGTTGCAATATTAGATTACCCATTTGGTTGTTACAGAAAATCCTTAACTGTAATTGATGGTTGTTGCCGTAATAGTATACTGCCTGTATTTCTACCTCTAGTAATGGGCTTTATGTGCTAGATTTCAATATCCTTGAGCCTGGGCAAGTGCACAAGTCTTTTTAAAAAGAAACATGGTTTACTTGCACAAAATTGATCAGATTTGAGAAATCGTTAATGCCCTTGAAGTGGTTTTTGTGGGTGTGAAACAAATGGTGAGAATTTGAACTGTTCCCTTATTATAGTATTGAAATTAAGTCTACTTAATTTATCAAATCATGTTCATGCCCTGATTTTATGTACTTGTATCTATCAATAAACACTGTGGGGGAAAAAAAAGTTTCCGAGTGCCTGCAGTTGTGCGGAGCATGAGTTCTCACCACACGTGGCTGGAGCAGGCGCTGTGCTGCGCTGAGCAAGCAGTGGCCAACAGAATTAGGTGCTGACTGAATGTTCAATGCAAACCACTCCAATGCTCCTGTTTGTCTTAGCACAACACACAGCAATGCTACATAAAGATTTAAAGAGGAAAATGGAAAACAACTGTTAGAAGAGAGGCGTTTTCTTATCTAAATGAAGCAAGACCCGAGTGGGGCATCGGGCAAATTCCCTAATGCGGTAGGAAATGAGGCTTGGGAAGGCCCTCTTCCTCCTGGAGAAAGCAGAAAGCTTCCTCTCACCCTCCTTGTGGTTTTTCTGCCCCCTTTATGGAAAGTTGACTTTTCCTCTGTTATCTTTTTCTTTTTTGTGTTATGCTTAGAAAACCTGAGAAGTGGTTTTGGAGAATAAGTCAATGTAATTTCTATTTTTTAAGCACTGGGTTAGAGCAAGTTTTAACATTTCAACTATATTGACAAGTTGAACAAAAATATGTAAGAAAATGTAACAAATATTCTGTGTGCCTGTGTACACCTCCAAAATATATTCGAGGACCTATGAAAGAGGAGCATCTATTGTTTGCAAAGTTGTAATGTGGTAACGAAATTATTCTGTTTCCTGTGAAAAGATTCTAATAATTGCTTTATCTAGGTGGGGCCTGTGACTCCTATAATTCCAGTACTTGTGTGGCTGAGGCAGGAGGTTTGTCGTAGGTTTGAGTCCACATGGCTACATAGTGAGTTCCAGGCTGGCCCGGGCCACAGAGTGAGACCCTTTCTCAGAAAACAAAACAAAGTTAATTTTTCTATGCATGTTTTGTTTTCAAAAAAAGAATGGAGATTAAACTCTGTGTGCTTATAATCATTGATATTGCAGTCCTAATAAACTTGAATTTTATCTCTATTTTCTCTACAAAATATTTTGACATGTAAGTTCTGCAGGTAACAATTTTTTTTATTGTAGATAATAAGATATAATTTTTCTACCTGACTGAATCCTGAATGTGTGACTCTGGGAAATGTCAAATGTCTTTCTTTAGCTCTAGTCAAATTAGTTTTTTTTTCCTTTCCCATAAGCAGCCTGGAATATGTTGAACACAAGGCTGTGACCTTAAACTCTGAGATAATATTTCTAGTGTCTGTGCCGAAGCCGGCCCTCACACACACCTTTAGACTAATTACTGTAGTGTACTATTGCCGGTGAACTGCCGTAATTAGACGTGGAGAGAAGAAAAGCACGGTCTTGTTCTTTGCTAGCTAATGAAAATGAGAACCTTTCCATTTTGATTCATGGCTCACAACAGGCAGAGCCAGAGAGGCTGGATCTCCCGGCATCCACTCATTTTCCTGACTGTTTATATACTGTGCTCTGGCCTTGCAGATGCTGGCATTAAAGAACCAGGCACACTTACACTAAAGACAGCCAACAGTGCTAACAGCAGCAACATTACATTTTAATATCATTCTTACTGCACAATGCCATCCATAATGAAGGAGGTTATGAAGGAGGACGTGACGCAGGAGTGGGCTGTTAGGAATGGTGATGGTGCAGAAACCCAGGCATGAGCTGGGCCCCTCCTAGTCACGGTGCCAGCCCCCAGACGACGGGGCTGCTGCGGTGTTCTCAAGAGACCTGACAGCTGATTTTCAAAGGCACTTACATCTATTTGTGAAACAATGACAATAAATATTTTAGGTTTTAAAAAAATAACAATGCCTGCTACGTGAAAAACACATTCTTTGGTTGTGCTTATTAGCAAGATTAAATTTATTCAAAAGGGAAAAGAAAATTCTTTCGCAGCAGAATGCCTGACTTTAAGGCATTAGTCTCTGCTGCTGAATCCGATTCTGTGACAGCCAGTGGCTCTGCACTTCTTCCTTTCATTGGGAAATAACCTAAATACGAAGAAACTCTGTGAAACAATTAGGTTCTTCCAAAGCACCCCCCAAAAACAATGACGTGAGACATAGGAGCCAGCATCGAGGCAGGTGGGCAGGACCCAGGCAGGGTGGAGCTGCGTCTGTGGGGAGCCGTGGTTCCCTTTCCCTTCAATTGCTGGCATTTTCTCGGCACATGCGCACTCAGGCCATGAAGCAAAGCCAGGATGTTCTTCCAGCTGGACGCCAAACCTCACTCTTCATTCCAGAGCCGTTTTCATCAACTGATGGAGAGCACAGAGTGGGTAGTCACCTGGCAATTGGCCACCCAAATGGTTCTGACGAAAGACCTAGTGCTGGTGGACTTGGAATGCCCAGAGTAGAGATGAGCTATCTGCTTGGAACTAGAGAACATTCCAGGATACTGTCTACAATGCTTTACTGGAATTCTGTTTTGTTTTCATTGTAGCAAGCGCATGAGATCTATGCGCTCAATAAACTCACGCAAATCTGCCTATCACATGCCTGGCAAAAGTACGTCAAGTATATCTTTCCTGACACTATCTACGCTCTAACGTGCCCAGGCAGCATGAGAGAGCATTCAGCATTCAAAGCTGACTTCCTGTGGCTAGATAGGACAGGTAAGGGACACTTACTAATTGGACTATGTGGTCTCACAGGTGTGTGGACAGATGCCACCAACTGGACACAAAGTGTCCAAATACATGGGGCCTATGGGGACACTCTCATCTAAACTACCAGATTTCACTCCCTGACCCCCATAAGCTCATGACCAGATAAAATGCAAAGTGCATTTAGTTGACCTTCGAAAGTCCTCTCAATACTATGCAAAGTCCAGAATCTAAAGTCTCTTCTGAGACTCAAGGAACTCTCTTAACTGTTGGAAGAGAAACTGCATACTTCCAACACACAACAGAACTGATGACGCGCTGCCATTCCAAAGGGGAAGAATGGGGCCACGGTGAGGAAACGATGGACCAAAACAAGAAGGGCCGGCAAGGGCAAATACCAAACCCGGGGCTTCAAGTCTAGGACTTCACTTCCAAAGGCCTTGGATGGCTCATCCCTCCAGCTTTGCTGTGTGCAACACACATCCCTCTCTTGGGCTGGTACCATACTCTGTATGCAGCTCTCCTTGGCAGATGTCTCAAGTCTCTAGCGACTCCAACATCTTGGGGACACTGTCAACTAGGCTTCACCTTCACAGCTTGGCCGGTCAGAGTCTTCTTTATGCAGGCACGTACCTGCTGCACTCTGCCTGGCCCCAGCAGTTATCTGAAACTGTGGAAGAACTGATGAACCCTTTACTCTTGCATCTTTCATGCCTCTAAAGTCAGTAACACATGAGCAATACTGCCAAATTTGGCTACCAGCCTGGGAAGAATCAACACTAGGCTGTCTTGAATTTTCCTCCATCAGAGAAACTAGTCCATTACTTTTCATCTTGGTCCCAGGCAAGCTCTTAGGCTATGGGCAGAAAACAGCCAATGCTTTGTCAAAGCAGCCAGAAGTTTAAATCCTCATCTCCTTCTGAAACTACTCAGTTCTCAGCACTGCTTTCTTCTTAGCTCTTACCGGAAAGGCCTGTTAGGCTCTGATTTCAAGTGCTTTTCTAGTCCAACCTTCTAGAAGTCTTTCACATTCCACCAAACCCCTGTGGTCAGGTTCTTCCCAGCAACACCCCACTCTCTAATACCAACCTCTGTGTTAGTTACTTTTCTGTTGCTGTGATAAAACACCATGACTAAAGCAACTCAAAGAAAGAAGAGCTTATTTAATTCCTTACAAGATTCCAGAGGGAGTAGAGTCTGAAATGAAGGGAAGCATGGCGGCATGGGAGGCCAGGGCACAAAGCTGAGCGCTCACATCTTCAAGCAGGCACAGGAAGCAGAGTGACTGGAAACCTAACAGTGATTAAGAACCCTCAAAGCCTGCCCCAGTGACCTGCTTCCTCCAGTAAGGCCACACCTCCTAGAACATCTCAAAACAGCGCCACCAACCAGGGACAAAATGCCCAAATACATGGAGCCTATGGGGGACATTCTCCTTCAACCTCTACCATGGGCTAAAGCAAAGCAGGGACATCTCAGCTGTCGTGACTGGTGCTATTTAAGGACATTTGTATCCTGTTGGTTGGTGGAAACCAGTTCCATTTCTACATTCAAAGGATTTAATTAATGGTCACCAAAATGTTAGGTCACATACAGAGGAAGGCAATGAATGGCTAACAAGGGCACTACAGATTGGTCCAAGATAATTTGGTCTGGAAAATCAGGAAAAACTATATGGAATCACTGAGCTTCTAATCAGTTAATCAGCTTTGCAGAAGGTTCGGTATAAAGTGAGGTTCTCTCTAGAAACTTTTATTCACAGTAGGTATGAAGTATAGGAAAAACTCATATTTAGGGTTTGGTACAACTCTGAGCTTCAAGAATCCACTGAGGGCTCTGACTGTATCCCTTGAGGATATAGGCAGGACTACTACATAGAGCAAATATTTCCATAAAGTTAAAAAGTTACAAGTTACCTGTGAGATAATACATACATCATATATATAACTTATGTATGTATTATATATTAACTAGAGGCTTTACAAAATAGTAAGAAAATACTGAGTGCGCCCAACAGAAGAACATATTTCTGAAAAAGCAATTCAATGCACACAGAGAAATCTAGATTATCTGTATATACATGTAAAATACTTCTACCTGTCTTTCAGCCAAAGGAACAAACACTGGGTAAATATCCTTTTTTTTTTTTCCACAAATGGTACAATGAATGAACAGCTGAGAAAAGGAACACTTGCCTGTCCGTCTTGCTACGCACTCACAAGGCAGAAAGGTGCCACACGTACTTAAGAGCTCAACAGGAAAGCACTTTTGGAAGTTCTGTTTCACCAGAGACACAATAAGCCACAAAGAAGAGAAAAAAAGGCAAATATGAATTTGAGAGAGATGAGTTTATGGAAGCCAGTGATCTGCAATGACCACCTGCCACCTCCCCCAACCCTGCCCCATCATCCGTCCCCATTTCACAGCCCTGAGAGGTGATTACTGAAAGCCAATATCTCCTTTGGCGACACAATCAGATACAGGGGCAAAAGTGGCTCAAGAGAATTCAGGGAAGGACTGAGGGATGTGGAGGGATGAAGGTACAGGTTGGTTGGTACCTGGACAGTTAACTGTGACTTAGGAAGCTACTTTTCAAGTACTGGACAAGGGGGCTGGGTGGGCAGAGTGGGGTCTGCATAGTGTGAATTCAGAGTGGCAGAAATGAAGGGAAGAAGCAGTAGGTTGCTTAGTTAAAACTTGGACGAGAAAACAAAGGCCCCTTAGAGTAGGTGACTTGGTCAAGGTCACATAGCTCAGAATGTTTAATCCATTAAATCAAAAATGGATTTTCCTCCTGACAGGTATATTAGTCAAGTAGTAAATTACTCAGTTACTCCAAATGGCCTCATTCAATACAATGGCCTCTAGTTATACAAAGCTACTGGGAGCACACAGACAGTGGAAATGAAGCACACACTTAACCAGAGGCTGGGGAAGAGCTCAGCTGCCCTCCATCTTACAGTAGCAGAAATCCCCGAGGGAAGACTGTCAAGAGAATAAAATCTCTGGCCAGGACAATCACTTGGTCACGGGCTGACCCCTCCGAACTCATGCTGAAGAGCTGAGTGGGGAACCCAGTGCATTAATGAGTGGTGAGCGTGTCCTGCCTGGAACCCCTGACTGTTAGCACAGCACTTATGGACCGGGCCACAGACAAGTCCCGTTCCATGTGTCCGCCACTTTTCAGAAGAGCTCCCTGTCCTCCCTTCTCCATTCCCCTCCCATTCCCCTCGCTAAGCATGCTTCCCCAGCGCTTCCGGCTGCCCCAACATCACGTACTGCTTTACTCTCTCTAACCTGTCCTTCCCTTCTCCATTCCCCTCGCTAAGCATGCTTCCCCAGCGCTTCCGGCTGCCCCAACATCACGTACTGCTTTACTCTCTCTAACCTGTCCTTCCCTTCTCCATTCCCCTCGCTAAGCATGCTTCCCCAGCGCTTCCGGCTGCCCCAACATCACGTACTGCTTTACTCTCTCTAACCTGTCCTTCCCTTCTCCATTCCCCTCGCTAAGCATGCTTCCCCAGCGCTTCCGGCTGCCCCAACATCACGTACTGCTTTACTCTCTCTAACCTGTCCTTCCCTTCTCCATTCCCCTCGCTAAGCATGCTTCCCCAGCGCTTCCGGCTGCCCCAACATCACGTACTGCTTTACTCTCTCTAACCTGTCCTTCCCTTCTCCATTCCCCTCGCTAAGCATGCTTCCCCAGCGCTTCCGGCTGCCCCAACATCACGTATTGCTTTACTCTCTCTAACCTCCCCCTCCCAGCCATGCTGCTTGTCCACTGCATCTGACCTCCAGTGGATTCTAAACTGGTGCGCCCTCATGGCTGTTCTCTTCTCCTCAATTCTCCCCTCTAGGCAGCTCATCTGCCCTGAGGGCTTTTATTGATTTCTTTTTAAGGGATTCACAATATAGGAGCACAGTTGTCTTCAGATCATGTTAAGGTTGCTCAGTTTGCCACACAATAAGGTAATCATACACAGATGAGGGGTAAGCATTCGTCCTTGTTTTTCTGGGGCGGGCTGTTCGTTTACTTCACTCAGCATGATGTCCTTCTAGCTCCAGCCATTTTCCTGCAAAAGAGCTCAGATTGTATCTTTTTTACCATTCCATAGAACTCCACTGTGTAGAGCTGCCACCACTTTCTCTGTCCACTCTCAGTTGGACGGGGCCAACTTGGGTTGGTTCCAGCTCATTGCTATTGTGAAGAGAGCTGCCATACACATAGATGTGCATGTATCTCCGCGGTCATATGAGTCTTGTGGGTACATGCCCGGAGTGGTATGGCTGGGGTCTCGGGTGGCCAGTTCCTTCCAAGTCTCCAAGAGTTCTCCACATGCTTTCCACAGTGGCTTAGGTTTTACTTTCCCACCAGTAGTGGATGATGTTCCCCTTTCCCCACAACTCTTTCCATCACTTTGGTATCATCATGTTTTCTTGATTCTAGCCAGTCTTATTGGAGTAAGATGATATCTTAAAGTGAATTTAATTTGCATTTCCTTAATTATTAGCAACGTTTTAAGATGTTTCTCAGCCATCTCTAATTACTTACTTGTGAAGTCTCTATTCAGATCTTTGCTCCATCTATTGAGTGGGTCATTTTTTTTTCTTCTTTGTTTTTTGAGTAGTTTATATATTCTGGAAATCAATGCTTTGTCAGATGTATCTGCAGTGAAGCTTTCCTCCCACTCTGTGGGATTTCTCTTCACTTCCTTAATTGTTTCTCTTGATGTACAGAAGCTTTTGAGTTTAATGAGGTCCCATTTGTCAATTGTCGACCTTAATTCTTGCGCAGCTGCTATCTGATTTAGGAAGTCTTTTCCTATGCCTATGTCTTGTAGTCTGCTGCCAACTTTTTCTTCCATGCCTTCAGAGATTGGGGTTTCACGTTGAGGTCTTTAATCCATCTGGAGCTGACTTTTATACAGGGCGAAAGGTAGGGGTTTAATTTCATTTTTCTACAAGTGGTGATCCAGTTTTGCCAACACCACTTGCTGAAGATGCTGTCTTTTCTCCATTGTGGCTTCTTGGCCCCCTTGTCAAATATGAGGTGGCTGAAATTGTATGTGCTCAAGTTTGGATCTTCAGTTTTGTTCCATTGGTCAACAGGTCTGTTTTTGTGCCAGTACCAAGCTGTTTTTATGACTATAGCCCTGTAGTATAGTTTGAAGTCTGGTATAGAGATTCCCCCCTGTATTGCTCTTTTCACTCAGGGTTGCTTTGGCTATTCGGGGTCTTTTGTTTTTCCATATGAAATTAAGGACTTTTTTTTTCTAAGCCTGTGAAGAAACTCCTGGGGATTTTAATTGGGATTGCATTAAATCTGTACAATAGTTTGGGTAGGATGGACATTTTTACTATATTTATTTTCCCAATCCATGAGCATGGGAGGTTTGTCCATCTTCTGATGTTTTCTTCAATTTCCTTCTTCAGGGGTTTAAATTTTTTTTGTAGAGATCTTTGGTGTCTTTGTTTAGGTTTGTTCCTAGGTATTTTATTGTTTTTGAGGCTACTGTAAGTGGGAAGGTCTCCTTGTATTCCTTCTTCAGTTGCTTGTTGTTGGTGTAAAGAAAGGCTACTGATTTTTCTAGGTTAATTTTGTATCCTGCCACTTTACTGAAACTCTTTTTTAAAAAAAAAAACTTTTTTAAATTTTATTTATTTATTTATGTGTATGAGTGTACTGTCTGCATGTAGGTTTGGGCACCTGTGTTGTGCAATGCTGCGGAGGTCAGAAGAGGGTGTCAGATTCCCCTGGAACTGGAGTTCTCCTGGAACTGGAGTTATAGACAGTTCTCAGCTGCCATGTGGGTGCTGGGGATCGAACTCAGGTCCTCTGCAAGAGCAGTCCGCGCTCTTAACCGCTAGGCCATCTCTCCAGCCCTACTGAAACTCTTAATCGTTTCTAGGAGTTTTCTGGTGGAGTTTTTAGCATCCCTTAGGTAAACAATCATATAAATCTGTTCTAAAGCTTTTGTGGGAGTCCATTCTTAAATTCTTTTATGAAAGAGAATGTGAACACTGAAAAGGGACCTGTTCTGCCCTGTATCACTGGCCCGCCTCCCCTGCACTGAGCCCCGGGCTCTGCCTCTAGCACCAAATAAACTGGGTGTGGCCGCACATGCCTGTAACCCAGCACCTGGGCAGTGGAGGCAGGAGGATCAGAAATTCAAGGCCATCTTTTCTACATAAAGAGACTGAGGCCAGCCTGGGCTACATGAGACCTTGTCTCAAAACAAAACAAAAACTTAGTATAAATAAAACCCTGTAAAGTTTCACATTGATTTCTAGATTTCCTTTTTGTTACAACACTGCTGTTGGCATCTGACAATAAAACGCGTGGTTACGGCTGGGCTCGGCGACCAACAGGGAGTCAGTGAGATGGAGCCACTCAAGAGGCCTCCACCACGCCCCAGGACACATGAGTGCAATTCTCAGGATCAACATATGGGAAAGAGAGAACAGATTCTTCCAGCTTGTTCTGTGACCTTCACATGCATACATGTGTGGCACACATGTGTGCACATTTGTATGTATGTGCATACAGACACAAATAAATACAAAGATGCAATAAATTTAAAAATATGTCTACTGAATAATTTGAAAAGAACATCTGTGGCCCGCTCTGTTCTACGGACAGGGCTGCTCTGAAACACGCTGCTACTCAAAAGTGCTCCCTGCCCTGTCCTCCCTTCATTGCTCAATTTTTTATTACTTAAAAACATTTTATTATTATTGTTTTTTTTTTTTCTGAGAACAAAACTCAAGTAGGAGAATTAAAAGCCAGGAACACAAGATATTTGAGACCATAGACTGGGTTTTTTAACAACTATATCTAATTTCTACTGATGATCTTAGAGAAAGCAATATTTCCTGTGTGCTAATTGTGTTTTCCTGATGACTTCCTGTAAACAGCTCAGATCCCTGCTTAGCAAGCCACACCTTCCACTCCTGACTATTCACCATCACACTATCTTTCAAGTCACACCTCTTTTATTCCAACTATTCTTTTTTTTTCATCTCTCCAACCCTCTCTTTATCATTCTTAACTAATTAAATGATTAGTTAATTTGTTTTTGTGTGGGAGCATGCATGGATGTAAAAGCACAATTTGTGGGACTCAGTTCTCTTTTCACCGTGCGGGTCCCGGGGATTGGACTCAGGCCACCAAGTCTGTGTAGCAAGCACCCTTTACCTTCTAAGCCACATTGCCAGCTCCATCTCAGCGTGTTGAGTGCTGGGATCCCCAATATTTTTTTATTTTAATGTGTACGAGTGTGTTGCCTACATGTAGGTAAGTGCATCCATGTTGTGCAATGCCTGCAGAGGTCAGAAGAGGGCATTGGCTCCCTTGGAACTGGAGGTACAGATGGTATTTAGCTGGCATCTGGGTACTGAGAATTGAATCTGAGTCCTCTGGAACAGCAGCCTGTGCTCTTATCCACTGAGCCATCATTCCGGCCTCAACTTTAAGAAACAAAAAAACAACAAAAACTCTCCACAAATACTCTTTGTGGCAATCATGTGAACACAGTGCTTCGATGTCAGAGCGGAATGTATCACTGTCTATAAATGGGAAAGACAGGCTCAATTGTTTTCACTATTATTCTTGCTTCCCTTTTTTTTTTTCTGGATTACAGCTTTGCTAAAAATCTTCAGGTACAATTAATTTTGGGACTAACACAGTATTTGCAGGGACACTGGGCACCCAAGGAGAATCCATCATCTTCTATTCTGTGTGGATGTAAAAGCAGCCACAGAAGTAGAAATGGAGGTTCAAATTATTTTTTAAGGCCAAAATATGAACGTCCAAAGTACATATGGCCTTTGGAAAGATAAATCTTTTCTCATCTACTCTTCTACCAAAGAAGTCAGCACACATGGGAAAGATAAAGAAGCAGGGTGCAGCGCAACTCACGATCTGCCAACCACTGGCCACAGAGAAGCTGAGAAGATTAAGCCAAATCAAAACCCCAAGCTCTAATGGTGTCTAATTAGCATAACAAAAGACACAGCCAGGCTCTTCAGCAGAGGGCCATACAGCTCATTAAAGACTGAATGGCAATTATTCTCTCCAGTTACCCCTTCATGTAGGGGCTTCTGGGCTTAACTGGGGAGACCCGGAAAGCCTCTGCTTTGTCACTGGCGGGGCATCTAGGCTGGCAGGACAGGGCACCTGCATCTTCATGCTGCATTCAGTCCTCCTCTCCTGAAGCAAGCCATGCCCTGCTACGCAGCTGACAGGACTATAGTGCTGGGAAATGCCCATTCTGATGTAATGCCACCCAAATCAGCCAACCACACAACTCACCATCTAGCCCCCCTTAAAATTCTGTACTGAAAGAGAAATCACTGTACTCGTCCCTGCCCCGCCCCTCTTTGTGGCTATTCTTTTTGAAGGCTTCTTCCCTGTCTGAGATTTCATGAAGCTAAACTGAAATTCTACCAAATTCTATTGCCACCCATAATTAGCTGGGTGCACATGTGCGCATGCACACACGGATTTGTGCACACATCATACAATTTAAATAGGAATAGCCTCTCCCTGCCTCCTTGGGATGACAGACAAGTTGTGAAAACAGACTCAACACAAGGAAGTGGAGATGGGCATGCACACGGGTAGGTTTTGCACAGGTTTAAAGCAAGAATAAACAGCTTTACCTTAACAAACAGAATCCTCCCAGAGCCATTATTAACAAAAACAAAAGCCTCAAAGAAACCTACTTCCAGTCCACACCAGGGGAGGAGTGAGTGGGAGACGGGGTAAAAAGGACACGGTTATTTAATCCAAACAATTTTCAGTTCTAAGGTATACTTTTTGATCTGTAATGTCTTTTTCAAAAGGAAATTCGGTGTGAGGATTCTTTGATTCTGTCCTCAGTGGCCTCAGCTGCATTGTGGGTAAGCCCGAATGACTATGGCCAGGTCTGCTGCAGCTCTAGGAAAGCTGTATCACAGATGAAGACAGGAACCCCTGAAAAGGCTCCTGAGAACTGCAGTGGAAACCTGGTCAGCTCCCACGCTGGCTGGGAAAACCCAGCAGACCTCTGCAGTGTGTCTGGGTTTCCAAACGACAGTGACACTACCGTATGGCAGAAGCCAGAGACCTTGAGAATGGAGCAGCTACTAAGTCAGAGCACAGTAATACTCCACAAGGGACACTCTGGGGGAAAGAACCCTGGGGACCATTGCATCCTAAAGGCCCTGATGTGGTGAGCTCCTTTGAAGCCTAGAGCTGACCTTTCCCTTCCACCTTGGGGTAGAATGGGAATTCAGATTCTCTCCCTCTGACTTTCTCTCTTGTTTAAGAGATCAACATTGCTATATAAATTATATTATTTACTTCTTGACTTGAAAGTTTTGACTCAAATGTGCAATAACATTACCATGAATTACAGATCGGTCTTAAAGTTCTTTCACAGCACACACGCATCTTGAGCCCTGTGTAGAGCTCCCATACAAACCACGGTCCTGAAGCAGGATGGAGGTGCGGGGACATGAAGGCCTCTGAAATGAAGAAATCGCTCAGTCTGGAAGTTGTCTAGGAGCCAGAAATCTGACAACAATGGATAAAAGTGAAACTGCCTACAGAGACCATGCTCATCTTCCTAAAGACATCTCAGACAAGGATGTCAAAACAGTAAATTCTGCTTTGTCATGGCCAGGGTGCTAGTGGCCCTGGGCTCATGGTACATGAGCCTTCTAACCCTAAACAGTGCATGTGTTACAAACATCTCACACGTCATACAAAAAGACATTCTTACATGAGGAAAGTAAACCAGCTATGTGCCATTTTTACCCAATTTTTAGATTTTGCTAAACCTTTAAAACATAATGTAAATTACAATGAACAACCCAACTTTAAAAGACACAAAATCACACACATATTTATCTGCATATGTGTTGTAGAAACACCTAAGTGTGACTCTCTCTTGAGAAGTCTACACCCATGTTCTGGGGTATACTGTCATTTTTTTACAAGTCTGTCTCAATACTTAATAAATACACTAACTTTGCTTGACCCTGGCTCATACTGAAATGGTTTTTAATGGTCAAGGGCATGTTTTACCTGAGTGGAAGTTCCTAGGGGAAGTTTCTAGGGGGGAGGACTCCTCAGGCCACTGCAGACAGTGTTAGGCTGTGTCTCCCCACTGCAGACAGTGTTAGGCTGTGTCTCCCCACTGCAGATGACAGCATTAGGCTGTGTCTCCCCACTGCAGACAGTGTTAGGCTGTGTCTTCCCACTGCAGACACTGTTAGGCTGTGTCTCCCCACTGCAGATGACAGCGTTAGGCTGTGTCTCCCCACTGCAGACAGCGTTAGGCTGTGTCTCCCCACTGCAGACAGCGTTAGGCTGTGTCTCCCCACTGCAGACAGCGTTAGGCTGTGTCTCCCC
>VZQC01009509.1:595483-630908 GCA_009823505.1 Rhizomys pruinosus | reverse complement strand
AAAAAAAAAAAAAAAAAGAAAGGGAAGAAGAGAAAAAAAATTCTGCATCTCTGAGTCAGAAGCCAGAGGCAGGCAGACCTGAGAGGATCTGGGACTGACTCTGCATTCAGGGTGCGCAGGGAGCTGGGCTAGTGGGGAGAAAGGCACATCATCTCATTAAAGTGATAATTATTCCTCTCATCGCTTTAACGTGGCTTAAGGCGAATCAGCCATTCTGAGGGGTCACTGACGGGGCCAACGGACTAACTCTCAAGGGAGCAGACAGTGTCATGTCTCCACCCACAGGAAGATCCTGTTCTCTGGGCCGAGAAGGAAGTAGCTTTCCCTTCATGGGCTCCAGCGCTGCTGTGACAGAAGGCGATGAAGGAGGGAAGGGAAGGGACTTTTACTTTCTGAAATGCGTCGCTGAAGTGATTATGCGCTGGAGTTTTCGCACTGCTGTGCTGGATGGAGAAGCTGCACTAGCAGCGCTGATGGAGCCGGCCGCACTCGGGGGCCTGTGAAGAGCCGTAGAGCAGAGCTTCGAGAACTGTCCACGCTACACGAAGGCCGCTCTGTGAGCCGAAACACAGTTATAGGTTCTCCGTCCGTCTCCCTTCACCTCTCTTCATGTAGTTTACGTTGGCCTTGAACTTGCTATGCAGTCACCTCCATCTCCCAAGGGCGGAGATTACAGTTCGTGCCACCAGCACATTTATGACATCTACTGCTGGACACCTTGAGGCGAGCAGTCACAAGACTGTCCTCGCAGAAAACCTGGGTCTCCTGGGTCTTTCCATCCGCCGCTGCCTCGGAATAGGAGCAAGATGGGAGGGATGAGGGTGTGCGTGGGAGATGGAGGCTCAGACGCCTCAGTGAGCAAGTGAGGACTGAGTTCAGATCCCCAGCGCCCAGCTAAAGAGTGGGCCAGGGGAACCACAGCCCCGGCATGGCTGGAGACAGCGAAACCCCTGGGGTTTTCTGGACAGCTTAGCCACGAGTGAGGTTCAGGTTCCATGAGAGATCCCGCCTTCAAAAATGAAGTGGGGAGTGGATGATGAACGAGGAAGACGTGGGTCTCCACTTGTGCACGCATGGGTATATGCATCTACCTGGGTGTGTGCACAAGCACACACACACAGAGCAATGTGGGTAACTAGGAATGTAGCTCAACAGAGTGCTGGTCTAGCATGCACAAGGCCTTGGGCCTGAGCTCCCAGCACTGTAAGAACAGGCTGTCAGTGGCATACACCCATAATTCAGCACTCAGAGGAGGAAGCAGGGCGTCCTGGACTATCAAGCAAGTTTGAGCCAGTCTGGACTACATGAGACCCTGGTATGGCTATGTGATGAGATTCTTCATCAGCATGCTAACAGCATGGAAGGGTCTAGGCAGGACGAGGATCCTGAACAGGAGGGTACAGGTCAGCGTCTGTGGTAGGGACACTGTGTCCTGAGGTCAGCACCCTTGGTAGGTGAGGTCAGCACCTCTGGTAGGTGAACTGTGTCCTCCTGAGGTCAGTACCCCTGGTAGGTGTGTTGTGTCCTCCTGAGGTCAGCACCTCTGGTAGGTGAACTGTGTCCTCCTGAGGTCAGTACCCCTGGTAGGTGTGCTGTGTCCTCCTGAGGTCAGCACCCCTGGTAGGTGTACTGTGTTTTCCTGAGGTCAGTACCCCTTGTAGGTGTACTGTGTCCTCCTGAGGTCAGCACCCCCGGTAGGTGTACTGTGTTTTCCTGAGGTCAGCACCCCTGATAGGTATACTGTGTCCTCCTGAGGTCAGCACCCCCGGTAGGTGTACTGTGTCCTCCTGAGGTCAGCACCCCCGGTAGGTGTACTGTGTCCTCCTGAGGTCAGCACCCCCGGTAGGTGTACTGTGTCCTCCTGAGGTCAGCACCCCTGGTAGGTGTACTGTGTCCTCCTGAGGTCAGCACCCCTGGTAGGTGTACTGTGTCCTCCTGAGGTCAGCACCCCTGGTAGGTGTACTGTGTCCTCCTGAGGTCAGCACCCCCGGTAGGTGTACTGTGTCCTCCTGAGGTCAGCACCCCCGGTAGGTGTACTGTGTCCTCCTGAGGTCAGCACCCCTGGTAGGTGTACTGTGTCCTCCTGAGGTCAGCACCCCTGGTAGGTGTACTGTGTCCTCCTGAGGTCAGCACCCCTGGTAGGTGTACTGTGTCCTCCTGAGGTCAGCACCCCCGGTAGGTGTACTGTGTCCTCCTGAGGTCAGCACCCCCGGTAGGTGTACTGTGTCCTCCTGAGGTCAGCACCCCTGGTAGGTGTACTGTGTCCTCCTGAGGTCAGCACCCCTGGTAGGTGTACTGTGTCCTCCTGAGGTCAGCACCCCTGGTAGGTGTACTGTGTCCTCCTGAGGTCAGCACCCCCGGTAGGTGTACTGTGTCCTCCTGAGGTCAGCACCCCCGGTAGGTGTACTGTGTCCTCCTGAGGTCAGCACCCCTGGTAGGTGTACTGTGTCCTCCTGAGGTCAGCACCCCCGGTAGGTGTACTGTGTCTTCCTGAGGTCAGCACCCCTGGTAGGTGTACTGTGTCCTCCTGAGGTCAGCACCCCCGGTAGGTGTACTGTGTCTTCCTGAGGTCAGCACCCCTGGAGACTAGTGAGCTCTCTTGCTTCTGGTCTGAAGCCACGACTCAGGCTGCCAGAGTAGAGAAAGCATACTTAATGAGGGGATGAGAAGGAAATCTTTCCAATACTGTTGAATGTGTAATTTGTTTTAAAGGAATTATTGGAAAAATGAATTGTGCCAGAGATGAAAAAAAAAAACAAACCCACAAGCAGCTTCCTGTCATTTCTGAAACATGATCCTGTGCCTGCCTGAAAGAGTTAAGGCTATGTGCTATATAAATATTTATCATTCTTCTTTCAAAAGAAGAAAAATGTCCTCTGCATGTATGAATTTCAGATGGCTGAGCACACATGCAGATATGGTCAGGGCCCATCATCCTAATGAGGTATGGTAATGATAATGATTTTTTTTCCTAGCCTGCTTATATGTGATCAAAACCCAGAGGCTTTGATTTTATTCTAAGCCATGCACAGGCTTGGGAACAGCTAACGCTCTTAGAAGCAAATGGACAGGGTGACAGGAATGGCATCAAGGGCTTAACGCAGGACCAGGGTGAAAGATTCATTAGCAGTGATAAACAGGACAGGCAGGCCCTGCCTAACGCTTTACTGCTTTACGTGGCATATTCAATGCAGCAGGCCAGTGACTATGCATTTTAACTGTCTTTATTTTTAAGAGAGCTGCCAGATTTTAATTACAGATTAAACAGTTATTTGCAAATGAGTACCTCTTCATTAGCATACCAGAATCATAACAATAAACAATTCCCTGGCCTAGACAGTATGCAGAACAGCAAGGAGTTGAGAGCAGAGCATGCAGACAGTGCCAGTGTAGGGAGAGGCAGACTACCCACCCTGAACATCTTCTACATTTAATTACATGCGTGTGACTATGTTTCTGTGCACACAGCACACTGGGGAATCACTTCTGTCCTTCCGCCATGTGGCTTCTAGGGACTGAACCAGGACATCAGGCTTGGTGGCCATCGTCTTAACTAACAAGCCATCTCTCTCTCCAGCCCTACCCTGAACATATTTAAGACAAATAAGCATCCTAGACGAAAGCTCACAAGAGCATCACATAGCAGTGATTTTGCTTCTTTTCTCTTTTTGGTAGCTATTTACTAAGGCTTCTATCATAACAATTTTCTCAGCAACTATTTCTTGAACATCAAAACCAGTTTTTGATAGGCATACAGTTACATGTGTGCAGTTATACCATCAAATATTAATATTCTGAGAAATAGCTAACCTGGAAGTTTTGAGTGGTGTATTTTTTCCCCAAGGGTTTACTCCTGTAATTTACTTAGAAAAAACACCATCTTTCCATTACCACCTGTAACAGAGAAGCTGTGAGAACAGCCTCATTTGTTGGAATTCTTCTTCTTTTTTTTTTTTTTTTTTTTTGGTCTTGTTTGAGACAAGGTCTCCTTACCAGCCGTGATCCTGAACTCATTCTGTAGATCAGGGGCTTTGAACTACAAAGATCGGCCTGCCTTGCCCCAAGTGCTAGGATTGGCGTGCGCCACATGCAGCAAAGAAGTGAATGGAATTCTTTATTTTCATTTTCACACCCACTTTTGCTACTTCCAACTCACAGAAGCAGCAGCACAAAGACTCCAAGCTCACAGCTGCCTCGTAGGTTGGCCACCACTCCCAAGCACCCTGTTTCCTAGATTAGCCACTGATCCCAAGCACCCCGTTTCCCGGCCTAATGTTTTCTGTAGTCTATAGTACTGTGGAGGAACACATAAAACAAGAGAAAACAAAAGGCACCATAGTAATCACTAACATGCATCAGTGCAGAAAGAGACGAAGGGAATGAAAGATGACCTCTTAGTATCATTTCCTAATTATTAGTAGAGAAAGATGAAAAATTAAAGTAGCTTTTCAATAGATCTGTGTTTATCCTTGGTTACAACATCAGCTAGGGGACTGCTAAAGTCAAAATGCAGACTCAAAGCTGGGCGTGGTGGCGCACACCTTTATTCCTAGCACTTGGGAGGCAGAGTCCAAGGCCAGCCTGGTCTACATAGTGATTCCAGGCCAGCTGAGCTGGGGAGACCCTGGCTCAAAAAGACCAAAAAAAAAAAAAAAAAAAAAAGACAAGAAAGCTCATTCCGAGTCAACATATGAGATTTGCAACTGGATCTCTTAATTCATTTTGTGTTGTTGTCACAGAACAGCTGAGACTGGTTAACATTTTTCTACAAAAAGCCTGTTCCTCACAGTTCTGGAGACTAGAAAGTTTAGAATGAAGGGGGCCTCTAGTGAGGGCCTTCTCCCCAACATTCAGAAGGCGGAAAGGCTTGGAGTGGAGTGCTGCCATGAGTCTGAATGCTCACTGTTGTCTGGGGAGGCTGCAGAACCTTCCAGAGGTCAGGCCTGGCTGGAGGGCTGGGCTGCTGGCAGGCGTCTAGGGGTGTACTGACTCGCAGCATTTCCAAACCGATCTCTCTTGTGCTGTGCCAAGAGATGTTAAGCAAGCAGAGTTCCTGCTGCCACAGCTCTAGCCACTCCTGTCGCCACGATGGACTGCACCCCCCCAAACCACAAGTATCCAATATAGAGAATAAGACATTGCCACTGGAGAGGGCCCTGAGAAGTCCTTTGATGTTTTAACAGATCAATCATTCATAAGCCTAATTACCTTCTGAGGACCCTACCTTTCAAGTTTGGGAAATCAAGTTTCCAAATACGAATCTTGGGGGAATCCTGGCCTCTCTAAACAAACTTTAGTAAGACAAGGACTCACTGGCTCTCAGTTCAGAAACTCAGAGGATTGGGGGAAATGAAGGCCAGACATAGTCCTTGCTTCAAAGATGTCCTTCAAAAGATGTAACTGCTCCCAGGCTGGAGAGATGGCTCAGTGGCTAAGAGCCCTGGCTGCTCTTGCAAAGGACCTAGGTTCAATTCCCAGCGCCCACAGGGTGGCTAACAACTGTCTATAACTCCAGTTCCAGACCCCTGTGGGCATTGTACGTCACAAGCGCACTTATACACAAGCAGGCAACACAAATAGGTAAAATAAAAAAAATACAGGGGCTGGAGAGATGGCTCAGTGGTTAAGAGCATTGACTGCTCTTGCAGAGGACCCGGGTTCAATTCCCAGCACCACATGGCAGCTAAACACCATCTTTAAACCAGGCGTGGTATTGCACACCTTTGATCCTAGCACTGGGGGAGGCAGAGGCAAGCGGATCTCTGTAAGTTCAAGGCCAGCCTTTCTCTACAAAGTGAGTTTCTGGCTAGCTGGGGCTATAGGGAGAACCCGTTCCCCCACCCCCCTAAAAAAATACATAAAATATTTCTTAGCAAAAATGTAACTGCTTCCTCCTTACCTTGTTAGGGGAACATTCAAGATGAATAAAAATGAATGAAGTGCGACTGGAAGCTGCACAGACCATACAGACCAGCCAAAAGGCCATGGGAAGAAGCTCAAGTTCAAACTGTGAAGCCAGTTTCCTGAAGTTATTTCTACTAGGTTTGTTTTCTAGGAATCAGATTCGGTAATTCGACCCTGACAGGCAGCTTCAGCTTGCTCCTAAAATAAAAGCAGCCCTGTAGCAAGCTTACCAGAGTATTCCAGCGGACACATTCTTTAGATTCCCAGGGACTCACAGCAGTTTCCAACTTACAGGTCCTGGTTTTCCAAGTACAGGTAGAAGGAGCCAAGTCAAAGCTCAAGAACCAGGTGGAAAAAAGTCTAATTCCCCTCTGTACTAAGCATGACTTTAAGCACAAGCAGTGCTACCACCTAGCTTTTGACTTGGCAATGGGTCTATTTAAGCTGTCAGTCTCTTCTTGGTTAAGCTTTGGTGATTCCCATGATTTCAGATATCCATCCATTTCTCTTGGGTTTTCAAATGATGTAGTGTATAGGTTTTGAAGTATTGATCGTATGATTGTCTGGATCTTTTCAGTGTCTGTTGTGATGTTTCCCATTTAATCACCGTGTCTATTGATTTGGAGTTGCTCTATCTTTCTTTTGGTTAACTGGGCTAGAGGTCTGTCTATCTTGTTTATTCTTTCAAAGAACCAACTTTCGGATTCATTGTTTCTTTGTCTTGTTTTCTTTGTTTCTATTTCATTGATTTCTGCTCTAATTTTTGTTATTTCTTCCTGTCTGGTGGGTTTAGGGTTCATTTGGTTGTTGTCTCTTTAAGTGTTTTTAGCTGTAGTATTAGATTATTTATTTGTACTCTTTCTGTTTTTTTTTTTTTTTTTTTTTTTTTTTATGTAGTCACCCAGGGCTATAAATTTCCCTCTTAGGACTACTTTTAGAGTATCCCATAGGTTTTGTTGTGTGGTATTGTCATTTTCATTTAGTTCCAGGAATGCTTTTAGTTTTTTTTCTTGACCCATTCATTATTTAGGAGTGTGGTGTTTAGTCTCCATGTGTTCTTGTAGATAATAGGGCTTATCCTGGTGTTGATATTGAGCTTTACTGCACTGTGGTCTTATAGAATGCATGAAATTATTTTAATCTTTTTGTATTTGTTGAGTTTTTTTCTGTGTCCCAGTATGTGGTGGATTTTGGAGAATGTTCTGTGGGGTGCTGAGTAGAAAATGTATTCTCTGGTGTTTGGGTGGAATATTTGGTGGATGTCTGTGAGGTCCATTTGCTGTATTGTATTGTTCAGTTCCAATGTCTCTCTGTTTATTCTTTGTCTGGCTGACCTAAGGGCTCAGTGTGGTAATGAAGTCCCCTACTACAAGTGTGCTGGGATTAATCTGTGCCTTGATGTCCTGGAGAATTGTGCTTATAAAGTTTGGTGCACCAGAGTTTCATGATTGTTAAATCTTCATGGTTAATTGTTCATTTGATAAAAATGTAATGGCCCTCTTTGTCTTTTCTGATTATTTTTACTTTGAAGTCTATTTTGTCTGATATTACAACAGCAACTCCTGCTTGGTACCATTTGTTTGGAACATTTTTTTCCATCCTTTCACCTTAAGTTGGTGCCTATCCTTAGGGTGAGATTGGTTTATTGTAGACAACATATAGATAGATTCTGTTTCCTAATCCATTCTCCAAGTCTATGT
The DNA here is from genome assembly GCA_009823505.1 of Rhizomys pruinosus. Lineage (NCBI taxonomy): Eukaryota > Metazoa > Chordata > Mammalia > Rodentia > Spalacidae > Rhizomys > Rhizomys pruinosus. Next base: position 623,304 of record VZQC01009509.1, on the reverse strand, counting down.
CTTTTGATTGGGGAATTTAGTTCACTAATATTTAAGGTTATAATTGAGAGATGTGTGTTGCTTCATTTCACCTTATTATCCATTTGCATTTTTGGTCTAGGTTTCTACTTCCGCAGTTATGTTTTTATTAATTTCTCTTTCTAGGTGCCTCGGGATAGTTGCTCCTCTCCTCTGTCCTTTAAATTGCTTCAAATATTCTCTGAAGGGTTGGTTTTCTGAACATGTATTCTATCATCTTGTTTATGTCACAGAAGATTTTTCTTTCTCCTTCAACTAGAATTGACATTTTTGCTGGGTATAGTAACCTGGGTTGGCATTTATAGTCATTTAGCACTGGTAATGCTTTTATTAATTTCTCTTTCTAGGTGCCCGGGGATAGTTTCTCCTGTCCTCTGTCCTTTGAATTGCTTCAAGTATTCTCTGAAGGGTTGGTTTCTGATTCTATCATCTTGTTTATGTCATGGAACATTTTTCTTTCTCCTTCAACTATAACTGACATTTTTTTGCTGGGTATAGTAACCTGGGTTGGCAGCTATAGTCGTTTAGCACTGGGAATGCTTTGGTCCACATTCTTCTTGCTTTCATAGTTTGCACTGAAAAGTCAGCTGTACTTCTGATGGTTCCCCTTATGTCTAACTTGGTTTTCTCTTGTGGCTTTCAGTATTTTGTCTTTGTTTTAGGCATCTAGCATTTTAACAATGATATGGTGTGGGGAGTTTCTTTTCTGAGCTTGTCTATTTGATGTTCTATGTGCTTTTTGTATTTGTATGGGTTTTTATTAGTTTGGGGAAATTTTCATCTATTATTCTGTTGAAGATCTGATCAATACAATTCTCTTGGGATTCTTCTTCCTCTATCCCTATGATGTGGAGGTTTGGTCTTTTCATAGTGTCTCACATTTCCTGGTTGTTCCACTCTTGTGTTTTTAAAAAAAATTTTCATAATCTTTACCTGAGCATTCTAGTTTTTCTGTGTTATCTTCCAGGTCTGATATTCTTTGTTCTGCTTCCTCCATTCTGCTTCTGAGGCTTTTTCCACTCCTTTCTTCTTGATTGGATGAGTGTTCAATTTCTTTTTTCATTTCATCCTGTGATTTCTTTAGTATTTCCAGTTCCTTTGGAGCTTCTCAATCTCTTCTTGTAGCTCCAAGCTTTGCTGGTTGGTTTCCTTTTTCATTTCAGTATGGGATCTTTTCAGCGTTTCCACTTCCTTCTGGAGTTTGTCATTTTCTCCCTTTAGTTCTCTGATTTGTTATTTATATTTGATTTCTTTGAATATGTCTATGGTTGGTCTTCTAAGATCTGTGTCCTGCGTTACCTCCAGGGAGATCTCATTGTAGGAATCTTTTATAGGTTGGTAGAGTTTGGCATGGAATTATTATGTGCTTCCTTCAGATGCCTTTGTTGTTTTCTCTTTTTTTTTTTTTTTTTGAGTCAGGGTCTCCCTTTAGTCCCAGCTGGCCTGGTGCTCACTATGTAGACCAGGCAGGCCTTGAACTCACAGAGATTGGCCTGCCTCTGCCTCCCAAGTGCTAGGATTAAAGGCGTGCACCACCATGCCCAGCTATTTTCTCCTTGTTTGTGGAGGGTTGGCTGGTCTAGGTTTCAGGCTTTCACTTTTGGTTATATATTGGAAGGTCAGGTCTAGTTTCTAATTTTTAAAAAAAGATGTATTCTGATTTCTGTGTGTGCATGCACGTGTGCACAGGAGCATGCAGACACCAGCAGAGGCTTCAGTTCCCCTGGAGCTACAGACAGTTGTGAGTCCTCCAACATTGTGCTAGGACAAACCCTGGTGCTCTGGAAAAGCAGCAAGCCATCTTACCTACTGAGGTATCTCTCCAACCTTTGAACTATTTCTTGAGACAGTTTCTGGCTGCACCTGGAGCTCACTGATTTCCCAGATTGGCTGACCAAAAAGCCCTGGGATTTTCCTACTTCTGCCACCCTAGTGCTGGGATTACAGACATGCACTGCTTCACCCAGCTTGCTATGTGGATTCTAGGGATCAAACTCAGGTCCTCGTGCTTGTGGGGGTTGCCTGAGCAATCTCCCAGTTGCATGTGGTGGATTTTTCTAATGATTCTTCTTCCTCCTCCTCCTCCTCCTCCTCCTCCTCCTCCTCCTCCTCCTCTTCCTCCTCCTCTTTCTCCAGCCCCAGAGCTCCACAACTTGTGTAGATGATGCTTTTCATGTACAGTCAGAAGCTGTAGAGCTCTGGGGACTGTTTCTCCTTCACCTGGGAGGTGTCTTCAGACCACAGAGACAGAAAGACCCTCTGCTTCTCTGCTGTCTTGTTTATCTGATTTCATGCTGTAGCACAGGCATGCCACCTTTTGTGTTCAGGCAGCCATCCACACAATACTTCAAAGAAATGTTTCTGTTTAATTTAGACTATCATTTGGAAAAGAGATCAAGCGAATCTAATCACCTTATCTGCACATCTTTTTAAATGGTTTTCTGGATATTCTGTATAGTTCACTGGTTGGCCTTGTAGTAGTTATAGCAAATTAACCAGTGTGCACATTTGTGAAAAACACAACTATGGCTTTAATATTATTAATGTGTACAAAATATTATTTTCTTATATTTACATGCAGGGAAAAAAATATGACCAGGGGCTTGAGAGATAGATGGCTTAGTAGTTAGAGTAGCTGCAGCTCTTGCAAAGGCCAGAGTTCAGTTCCTAGCACCATACTGGGTGGCTCATGACCACCTGTAACTCTAGCTCCTGGGGATCTAACAGTGTCTTCTGACCTTTGTGGGCATTGACAAATAGGTACACACACACACACACACACACACATACACAATTTTAAAGAAAAAACAAGATCAAAGTTTATACCTTGAATGGCTCTCTGGAGTGCTCTTAAATAAAATTATTAGCACGTTTCATCTAAAGCTACATGACAAAAAGACCTCCTCCCCCATTTTGTGTCTTCCCTTAACAAATACCCACAGTAAGTGCCTTGCTAGTAGGAGTCAGCTCCGTGTTCAGCAGGACTTCTGGGCAGGAGGAACCCCTGGGGAGGAGGTGGAGGCCCAGCAGCACTGAGCCCCCAACTCCTGGTCCCTCTGCTGCTGGATGACAGCCACCCACATTTACCCTCTCATTCTGTAGTCTGGTTCCAGACTCAGAGCTACCATGCTTAGCTACATCTTCAAGTTTAAAGGCAACTTATAAAGTAACATTGAAAAGGCTTAATTAATCCCAGGTGGATTACTACCTGGGGATGGAGTTAAAGTGGTTCTTTTCTTATCAGAAATAGACCTTTCTACACCAACCTGAAATATTCCCTTTAAGAGACAAATGTCAAACAACCCTTTGACAGCCACCAAGGGATCAAAGTGATGATTTAGCTGTGATGGTGGATTTCATACCTTGCTATTTATTTATTAGTATACGAAACCTGGCTGTCTTTTAAAAAAATGGATAAATTGGTGAACCATGTAACCTTTGAAAATGAAAAAAAGAGAAAAAACCCGAAATCTGTAGAAGAAAAAGTAGAAACTAAGTATACTGCTAACCTAGGTTTAGGCTTAAGTCTAAGTTTAGGTCCTAGCCACAGAGCACTGTACTCTCCTCTGAGCTTCCTGTCCTCAGAATAAAAGGAACTGCAAGGTCGCCCAGGGGAGCCCCACCAGACGAGGGACCGCAAGGTCGCCCAGGGGAGCCCCACCAGACGAGGGACGGCAAGGTCGCCCAGGGGAGCCCCACCAGAGGAGGGCGGTGAAGAGCAAAAAGAGACAAAAGATTTATAATTTTAGACAATTAAGTCAGCTGATGATCCAGCTAGCAAACCTATTTTATTGTCTTTGCCTAGGTAAGCACTCCTTATCAACAGCTGCCCCAAACACATCAACACACGATACTAAAGTACACTGCCTTGTCTGTGTGTTCGGGCTTGGTGACAGCCATCACAGCTCTGCCCCTCAAGGGCCCATCATGAATGGCCAGCTTGACTACCAGTGTGCTAATGGGATATTTGCAGCCTTCTGATCCATTTTCCATAGTCCATCCAGGGAGATTTTTTTATTTTTTTTTTTTTTTTTTTTTTTTTTCTTTTCGAGACAGGGTCTCCCTGTTGCCCCAGCTGGCCTGGAACTCACTTGGTAGACCAGGCTGGCCTTGAACTCACAAAGATCCACCTGCCTCTGCCTCCCAAGTGCTAGGATTAAAGGTGTGCGCCACCATGCCCGGCTAAGGCATTTTTAAGAATCAGATCTGGGCGTGTCGTGCTTCCACTTAAAACCTGAGAATGGCTCCCCACGCTCTTGGGAGCTAGACCAATGCCTTCTGTTGCCACATAAACTTCTACTTTATTTTCCATGTGAGTGCTTAGGAGGACTTCTGATGAAGATGTCATAATTTATTTAACCACTTTCCTGTTAAAAGAGATTTGGCTAGCTTCCAAGTTCTGGCTATTAGCAGCAGCAATGTGTGCCTCTTTGTGGATTCCTGGGTGAGCACTTCTCCAGCTGGGGATAAGCAGGAAGCAAGAGGAATTCTGTTACACGGGGTGGAGCCGGCGCAGCTCAGCGGCCTGCTTCAGAGGCTGTCAGCACAGACCTCTCGGACAGTTTACAGGAGCTTTCTTTCCTACACCCAACATTCTGTATTATCAGTTTAGGAAATACTATAAACCCCCAAGCAACAACAATCCTCGCTGATGTAACATTAGCAAGTGTTTTGTAGTAATTTTCATTTTCCTAGTTTTCAAGTGTGTTCTTTGCTCATATCTCTGCTGAGTTACAATGACTACATTTCTAGTTTGTTGCTTATCTTTAACTTAATTTACCCCATCACTCATGATACACAATTTTTTTTATTACCGTTTATACTAAAACTTACCGAAGCCCCACTGGAGTTTTACCCAGACTACCTTGAGTGTCCAGGACGTGTGGGAGAGAGGGGGAGGGGGGCACATCACAATGTTCTACCCTGAAAAACAGTCTCATTTATAATTTATTTTTTTCCTATTTAGTCTTTATTCATAATCATAAACTTAACTCTGCAATCCATCTAGACTTGGAGGGGAATGAGGAGAATATGGAACCCGAAGAACTGCAGTGAGAGCCAAGATTATGGGATCCTGCAAGCTGTGGGATGAGGGTGCTCTCCTGAGCTACAGGAGTGGTCTGGTGAAGACGCACACAGGTCACAGGTCTTAGAGCTGCCCACAGTTGGCAGTGCTCAGAGCATGAAAGTTTTCTGCTGTCTTTGGGACTTTGTCTGCAAACAGCTCGAAGGAGACAAGATCCAAAGGCTCGTCACTGACCACGATGTCAAAGAACACAGTAGGGTTGACCATGGCTGACAGCAAGCGGATACAGGGGACAGTGGCATCTGCAAAGCGGCTTGATTTATAATTTAAATGTATCAAGATGTATCCCTATGAGAGAGGGTGGGGAGAGTTATGGTGCTGTCCTGGAAAGTATTCTGATTTATAATTTAAATGGATCTTTTATATTGTTTTTATTTTATTATTATTATTTTGGTTTTTTTTTTTTTTTTTTGTCTTTTTGAGACAGGGTCTCCCTGTAGCCCCAGCTGGCCTGGAACTCACTCTGTAGACCAGGCAGGCCTTGAACTCACAAAGATCTACCTGCCTCTGCCTCCCAAATGTTAGGATTAAAGGTGTGCACCACCATGCCCAGCTATCTTTTATATTCTTTTTAAAATTATTTTTTTATTTTTTTCTTTTCTTTTATATTCTTTAGAAATGACTTCTCACCATAAAGATCTTGAACATTTCTTTTTTCTCCTTCACTTATTTTGTTTGTCCATACAGACATGTGTGCCATGGTACATGCATGTCACGGCATACATGTGAGGTCAGAGCACAACTGGGAGCAGACAATTAGCTCTCTCCTCTCATATGGGTTCCAGGGACTGGTGGCAAGTGTCCTTGCCCTTTGGCCCCTAACATTCTTGAAGATGCATTTCCAGGTGTATTTGCTTGCTTTCCCTTAGAAATGAGATCCTTGCACTGTGGAAAGCAGTGTGGAGAACCCTTGGAAGACTTGGAATGAACTTGCCACCTGACCCAGCCATACCACTCCTGGGCATGTACCCTCAAGACTCATCTTTCTGCAGAGATACATGCACAGCCATGGTTATTGCAGCTCTCTTCACAATAGCAAAGAGTTGGAACCAACCCAAGTGCCCCTCAACTGACGAGTGGATAGAGAAAATGTGGTACATCTACACAAAGGAGTTCTATGCATCAATAAAGAAAGATGACATCATGAGTTTTGCAGGTAAATGGATGGAGCTAGAAAATATCATGCTGAGTGAAGTAACACAGTCCCAGAAAAACAAACAACGAATGGTATCCCTCATCTGTGGATGCTAGCACCAATTACCTAATTGTATGGCAAACTGAGCAACGTTAATGTGATCTGAAAACAACTGTGCACTTATATTGTGAATCCCTTAAAAATAATAAAAAAATACCTGGGGGGGGGAGAAATGAGATCCTTGTCCACTGTAGTTGATATTTACAGCCATGGCACTCTGAGCACATCTGACCTTACCTACTTTGTTTATTTAAAGAATCCTTTTCCATTACACAGCAGAGCTCATGGGAGTGGAGTTACAGACAGTTGTGTCAGCACTGTGGGTGCTGGGAGATGAGCCGGGGTCGTCTGCAAGAGCAGCAGGTGTCTCTACCTCTGAGCCATCTCCCCAGATCCTGTTACTTTTATGTTTAATGTAAATATGAACATCTGGTTCATATGTATCTGTCTTATTTAAGAGAATGAAAACTGTTCTATATCTCTTCCACCTCCTCTTTGCCACCTCTTCTGCACAGCCTAACGAGACCCTAACACACAGTGAGCAACCAGCCAACCAACCGCAAGTGAACAGACTTGAAAATACAGGGAAAGGAATTTTTCACTCTAAACTTTGTAGAGAAGAATGCAAAGAAAACAGAAAAATCCCTCAAGTACTAACAAAGTAATTGACAAAGACAGACATGGCTCATGCTTGTGACCCTGGGAACCCGAGGCAGGAGGACTTTTGTGAGTTTAAAGCCGGGCAAGATCCATGGTGAACTCTTGAGTGATACTGTCCCCCAAGTCCCCAAATATAAAAAATTCAAAATAATCACAAGTAAGCAAAATAATCCCAAGCAAGAACACCACCCCATCCCTATCGACACTACCTGGTGCCCTCATCCTGTCTTCTGAGAGGCCACTTGTCCAGCAGTGTGTGTTCAGCTGGGGTGGGTGAAGGGCATGGGTGCTGTGTTGTCAGCACCTCATCATATGGAGCTACACATCACGTGTGTGCGTCACAGCACTTGTACATGTGTGTGCATCACAGCACTTGTGAGCGGTCTCCATCATACACTACTTGTACATGTGTGTGTGTGCCACAGCACTTGTGAGCGGTCTCCATCATACACTACTTGTACATGTGTGTGCGTCACAGCACCTGGGCGCGGTCTCCATCACACAGCATTTGTACTCTTGTGTGCGTCACAGCACCTGGGAGCGGTCTCCGTCACACAGCATTTGTACTCCTGTGTGCGTCACAGCACCTGTGTGCTGTTCTAATCATTCTGCTTTTCTCACCAGTAGCGGTGAATCCCTCTATGTTCAGCAGAAACTTCAAGGCTTTTCTATCACGTTTGCTTCACCCGGCCAAAGTCTGATAAACCCACTGCGGGCTATGCTAGTGTAGTAAACATCACGTGTGTGTGACTGTGTGTGTGACACAGATGTTTGTGTGCATGCATGTAGAGGCCAGCAGCCAATGCCGGGTGTCTTCTCAAGCACTATGATTTCTTACCTGATTGCCTTGTCCCTTCCACGTGGGTGCCAGGGCTCTGAATTCAGACGCCCACGCTTGAACAGCAGGCACTTCAATGACTGAGCATCTCCCCAGCCCTCCAGCACTTTTTTTAAGTGTCAGAGCTTCCTAGGGCTCCTGGGGCCAAGGGGAGATCCCTTCCCCCAAACAGGAGGATGATGCCTGAGGAATGACATCCAAGGCTGTCCTCTGGCTTCTACATGCACACAAATGCACACATATGCACTTGTATGAACATACCAACATGCACATGAACACAGACACACAAAATTAAAAATACAAAGCGATCTTCAAAGCATGTGCTAAGACCTTGAAGATGAATCTCAGCCATGTGTAAAAGCACCCAGTTTACAAAGGCGAGACAGCTGCTTTCTGCAGGGAGCAGCTGGGAAGAGGGGGCATCCCTACCTTGTCTCACAAGGGTGAGCTTTGGGCTCCACTGCACTGTCACCAACGCCTTTTTTTTTTTTTGAACCTAGCAGTTTTCGGGCATAAACTTTATCAGGCCAGCTGAGTGCAGGATCGGAAGAAAGCAGCAGGGGCGGGGCTGTGTCATGCTGAAGCTCTGGGCTGGCTACAGGACAGTGGCTGCTCAGAGTGTTAAGGACGACACCGACATGACAAGGTTGAGCTCTGCTCTGGGTCAGTTGGTATCTCCTCACCTTTTGAATTCTAAACACGACTAAAACAAAATTAAAAAAAAAAGTTCTAAAACTTAGTTCTTTGTAAGGTATTTTATGAACCAGGGCAATTAAAAAAACCAGACATTTAGTGTGCAGGATCACAATCCTGTACAGATGGACAGATTCCAAAGAAGAGGCTACTCATTTATTTGTTTGAGACAGGGCTTCCTGTAGCTCAGGCTGGCCTTAAAATGGCTACATAGTGAAGGAGGCTGGCCTTAAGGACTCGATGCCATTGCCTCTGCCTCCCAAGTGCCGGGATTACAGGCCTGGCTATTAAAGTTTGTAAAATAAGAGTTAATTTCAACTGACAATATTGCATTGTCTTTTCTATCTGCAGAACGGCAAAAGCATCCTTAGGGACTAGCATTTAGCAGAGCTAATTAGCAGCATGGGGATAAATTATTCTGGGGCCGTAATTAAACCAGAGCTAGGAGGACAACAGTAGGAACAGGGGACCCAATTAATAATGACGATACTAGCACAATTGTAAGAACACAAAGCTTACACAGACACAACTTGACAAACATTTCTGATTCTTTCACCTAATGGTTGTCTATGGCTCAAGAACCCACACAGCATCAAGGACTTTGGACAGTTAGCATGAGCCCCTTGAAGAAGGGGGGACGCACCTTGAGAGGAAAAGAGACTAGAGAGAGGAGGAGAAGATGACTGCAATGAAGACCAGGCTATGCTGCCTGGGGTGTTTGAGTGGTCTGACATGCGGATTGAGACTGAGCTTCAATCTAAAGTGGACAGTGATGAGGTGAGCCTCCTGCTGTGGAGAGCCTGGTGGGTCAGTGTACACACCAGTCCCAGGGGGCAGCTGAGAGGTGAGAGCCCAGGAACTGCCACCTCGCCTATGGCAGTGTCACTATCAGTTACTTCTGCAAAAGGCAGGATAGAGGGGGTACAAGGAAGAGGCAGAAAGGGCCTTTGCCAGCCTTGGATGGACTATGTGAACCAGAGGCCAGACTGTGAGCTGGGAACCCAACACCATACTGTCACCCTGTCCCAGAGACCTTGCTGGCTGTGTGTGACATCAGTCCCAAGGTGGACTATCATGGGAGGATTTAGGAGTACAGTTCACACATCTGAGCCAGGTCCTTCAGAACACACGAGAGGTGGTGAAGCAATCGGCTGCTGCTGAGCGTGACCACAACAGGTGGTTTTGGTTCGATTTTTCAGTATTATCACAAAACTGAAAATGATTAAATGAAACTTTGCCATCTCAGCTCCTAGCACTGAAGCTAGTCATAAGCAAATCAGGACAGTCCCTGCAACCCTACACCATGTTTCCATTAGATAACAGTGTACAGCTCCAGTGTCTGTCCAATTTTAAAGTGCTGCCTCTATTGGGGAAATGTTCTTTTTTATAGGAAATTGGAAATCAACAAGAAAAAAAGAAGATAATGGTGTCCTGCTGTGGTTTGAATACATCCTCAGTAAAGCATCTAGGAAGCCCAGTGGCTAGCGTGGGAAGCTGGGGTGTGTGTATGTGTGTGAATGGGTATTTGCATGTGTGTATGCATGTGTGTGTATGTGTGTACATGTATGGGTGTTTGCATGTGTGTGTGTGTTTGCATGTGTATATGTGTGTGTGTATGTGTGTGTATGGGTGTTTGCATGTGTGTATGTGTGTGTGTGTTTGCATGTGTGTGTGTGTTTGCATGTGTATGGGTGTTTGCATGTGTGTATGTGTGTGTTTGCATGTGTGTATGTGTGTGTTTGCATGTGTGTGTGTATGGATGTGTGTTTGCATGTGTGTGTGTATGGGTGTTTGCATGTGTGTATGTGTGTATGGGTGTTTGCATGTGTGTGTGTATGTGTGTTTGCATGTATGTGTGTATGGGTGTTTGCATATGTATATGTGTGTGCGTATGGGTGTTTGCATGTGCATATGGGTATTTGCATGTATGTAGTATAGGTGCCTGTGTTGCACAGCACATATGTGCACATGCACATGGAGGTGAGGGGTTGTGATGGTTAATCCTGGGTGTCAACTTGACTGGACTAAGGAACAAATAAGAGAAAAAGGATCTTCGGATTGGACTACCTCAATCCGGATGGCCCACCCCAAATGTAAGCATTACCTTCTGCCAGCAGGCAGTATAAAAGGCCATGGCAGAGGGAGCTGGTCCCTTTTTTCCTGTGGCTTGCCTCTCTCTCACTGGTGAATTTGAGTGCTGCTGTGATCAACCCTTCGGATCCCAGTGTGTACTGAGACTGGCAGATCTCCTAGAATCCATCGGGCCTTCAGCACCAGATTGGGACTACTGAGACATCCAGCCTTGCGGACTGAGCAGTTCCCTGGATTCTCAGCCTCTCCAATGTGGCATGGCTACTGTTGGACTCCTTCAGCTCTGTCATGTGAGCAAATCAATAAATTGTATATAGCTATATATTCGTCCTGTTGCTTCTGTTTCTTTAGAGAACCCTGACTAATACAGGGGTCTTCCCCAATGGCTCTCTAGCTCACACACTGAGGCAGGCTTGAGCTTGCTGACTCATCTACTCTAGCTAGTGGCCTTGGCAGGAGGATCCCAGCACTGCCTGCCACGTGGTGATTCCACATGGCCACACGCATGTCTACCTTTTATGTGGATTCTAGAGGCCCTGCTCCTCATGCTTGTGCCCACAGAGCCATCTCCTCAGGCCCTCACCTGCTGCCTGGCAGCTGGCCGTGCCACTCCTCCTGTCTTTGCATCCCAGCCCTGGGATTACAGGAAAACCTGTAAAAAACATCAGCCTTTCCCCAAGGGCTCGGGATCCAAACTCAGGACCTTATGTCTACATAGCAAGCACTAAACCAATACTAGTCTGAGGATAACCAAATGTCAAAGAATTATGGGGCTGGAGAGCTGGATCAGCAGTTAAGAGTGCTGACTGCTCTTGAGCGGGACCTGGATTCAATTCCCAGCACCCACATGGTGGCTAACAACCGCTTGAAACTTCAGTTCCAAGGGACTCCCGATGCCTTCTTCTGACTTCTGTGAGCATTGTACGACACGGGTACACTTATACCATGCAGGCAATACACTCATACACATTAAAACTAAAATATTAAAGAATTGTCAAAGAATTTGGTGGGTCAGTAATTTCAGGAACAAATTCAGAAGAAAAAACAACAAAAACTGCCATCTTCACCAGCACATTAAAAACCAAGGCTCAAAACTCTGACGACCCTGCGTGACTGGATGCCAGCTGTTCTAGAATTTACAACAAACTACAAACCTTGTTCTAGAATTTACTCTAGAGTCCTAGACTGCCCCACTGCATTTTTTGAGACAGCAGTCAAACTGCCAGCCTTATGACTAAGACTCAGATTGTCTGGGTGAATTGGAGCTGCTCACATTTCTGGAGCTGGAGACCAAACCCTGCACCCCACACTCCAAGCCCTGACTTCCTGCTAAAAGCCCTGCTCCAGGGAGTCACCAGCATGGATGAACTCCTGTAAACAGTGTCTGCACAACTTATTAAGAGCTCCATGCTAGGCACAATGGACACCTGCTTTCTGCTCTGGATTAAGGAAAATGGTCCTTTGTACTTTCCAGTCAAATGTGTTTGTTTCCCTTTGCACTCAGGTTGAATTCCTCTCCAAATGTCGCCCTTAGTAGAAAATGACAACAATTACTAGTCCTTTGAGACTTAAAATCTGAAACTCAAATTATCAAGCCTTAATAAAACCCTAATAAATTCCTTTATGTGTTATATTATGTCTGTTTGATTACTCCAAACCCATCAAGGAAGCAATGTGCAAGTGGAGCTTGTATATTAGCTTTACAGAAGAGTTAATTTTGAGGGTCTCGCCTTGAAATTAAATTTTTATGTGTACATTTCAGATACATATATTAAAACATCATAAATCTGAAGTGTAGGCATGCTATAAACATATTAAATGGATAAATTCTCTCAAAAGGCAAAATGTGCTTTTATCTCAAAAATGGCACATATTTACTTGAGGGGGGATCTTTTACTTGGGCTAAAGTTTATATCTTTCATTGCTGGGAAAGGGAAATACAACATGCCTGTGAGAACCAGAATATAAATAGCTTTGTAACACAGAGGGCAGCCACTGCTCCTGAGAAGTGATCTTTACCTACCAATGCTTTAAAAAAACAGCATGCAATATAACTTTCATTGTGATAATGCCAATCTTAGTGTGATATTTTCCAGGGGAGGGGTCAGTGCAGCTGTGGAAGATAGCGAAGGAAAGCGAGTGTTCACTGTACTTTTAGTGGAAGATCAGTGGTGAGTGGGCAGGCTGCTCTCCCTGGAGGTCATCTTCTTCATTGCTGCAGAGACGGGCTTCTCAGAACTCTTAGGCTTTCCTTAATTTGCATTATTTAATTTTTTAGCATCAGTTTTCTTTTTTCTTTTTTGGCAGCACGGAGAGGATCCACACAAGGGCCTCATGCACTCAGCAGGTGCTCTGCTGTGGAGCTGCCCTCAGCCACAGCCCACTGTACTGAGCGGAATTAGTTACTGCTTAGGTAAAAACGTATGTATTCAAAAATTAAGAGTAAAAAAATCATTTCTCTCCTCTTCAAGGCCAGAAGAATGAAAACAAATGTGTAGTTGCCAGGAACAACCGCAAAGCCATGCACACTTCCAAATTTTCAAACGGTGGATTTAAAGTACAGCTGCAGAAATGCTTATAGAATGTGGTCAGACTACACATTGCAAATAGGCAAAATGCCTCTAAAAGTTCTAAAGAACTTTTAGAAACAGAAATATAAAAGGTTGATATCAGAACACTATAAGAGCAAGGTCTACGCATCAGGGAGGTGTGGACCGGCATACAGCTACACATCAGGGCAGTGTGGACTGGCACACAGCTACGCATCAGGGCGGTGTGGACCGCATCAGGGTGCTGTGGACCGGCACACAGCTACGCATCAGGGCAATGTGGATTGGCACACATCTAAGATCAAGATTTGTCTCAAGAGTTGCTAGAAAGCCAATAATCTACTCTTGCCATTTTTTTTTTTGTTGTTGTTGTTGTTAACATGGGGTCTACTTCATTTTCTTTTGTTGACATGGGGTCTAATTCATAGCCTGGACTAACCTAGAGCTCAGTATGTGGACCAGGCTAGACTCAGATTCCTGGTGATCCTGCCTCAGCCTTTCAAGTGTTGGGATTACAGGCATGAGTCTACATGTTCACCTTCCTTTTGTCATGCAGAAAAGATATCTTTAAACTTGATCTGTGATGGACGGAACTGGGAGAAAAGTTTGACTCTCAAATACTTCAGTAGCATTTTAAGCTTTAAAATGCAGGTCCCTGGTAGATCCAGAACAAGAGGTAATAAATATCTCAAAAAACAAAAACAAAACAAAACAAATCATCCAATCAGTGGCTCTCTAAGTGAACCAGGACAACTGGGGACACAATTTCACAAAACAGAACAGCACATGGACACCTGCCTCCTCATTTAATTAGTCTTTGGCTTTCACAGAAACAAAACCTCCTACAGATTTCTGACTCAGCAGTTCAGTAAGGGAGAGGAAGAGCGGTCAAATCAGTACCTGTTATGGGTTGGGCTGTAAATGTCCCCCAAGGCTCCTGCTGAAAGCCAACCAGGGGCTGTACTGGGCAGTCATGGCAGCCTCTGTGAGTGGACTTCACTGAAGGAAGCGGCTTGCTGGGTTCGCTATGAAGGGCGACGCAGACCTGGGCCCCTCCCCTTCTCTGCTTCCTGGCCACCTTGAGGTGAGTGGCTGCCTCTGTCACGCAGCCCTTCTTCCCTGATGGACTGCCTCACCACAGGCCCAGGGGGCACCAAGGCAAATCACCACAACGAGAGAGCAAGCAAAAGGAGACAAGTCCTCCTTTTCAGCTGTTTGCCTGGGCCCTTCACTGCACTGAGGGATGGAAAGTGGACAGAGGAGTGTCAGGAAGAGCGCTCCGCGGAGTGTATGGACAGCGATCTGACCTGGCCGGAAGTCAGGGAGAAGCTCTCTGAGGAAGCCTCGGAGATGGACATGGAGTCTTCGGGAGTGTGAAGCAGTGAGGTGGGAGGACCCCTTCAGGCGAGGCTGGCTGTCAACGGCATGTGCTGGGAAGAAGGTGCTCGCTCTCCCGGACTGAGAGCAGATCACCAGCGCACCAGGGAGCGCACCTCCGGGGACGCCTGTAAAGGCGTTTTTCTAGAAAGGATTAGCCGAGGCTGGACAGAACACCCTGAATCTGGTGGAACCGTCCAATGGGCTAGGAGAGCGAAATGAATGAGAGGGGTGGGTGCCCAGCTGCGTGAGGGCTGCACGGGCCTTTCTCTGATGACTGCTCTGCTGAGACCCGAGCAGGCGGCTTCTCTGTTCCTGTCCCGGGCTGCCACTGGCTGCCACTTTAATGGACTGTATCCCGTGAACCATGGGCTAAAATAAACTTCTCCATCCTTAAGCTGCTTTCAGTCTGGTAGTTGGCCGCAGTGGCAAAAGCAGCTAATGAACAGGCGGTGGGCATTGGACGAGCAGGGGACACTGCCACAGTCCTGCAGAGGGCTGGGCTGCAGCCGTTCTCAGCGGAAACATCAAATACTTTCCACGCTATCTTCCTTCGCTTTGTCGGTTTTTACTACTGGTAGATTCTCTCTCTGTCTCTCTCTTTCTCTCTCTCTCTCTCTCTCCCTTCCTTCCTTCCTTCCTTCCTTCCTTCCTTCCTTCCTTCCTTCCTTCCTTCCTTCCTTCCTTCCTTCCCTCTCTCTCTCTCTCTCCCTCCCTCTCTTTCCTCCCTCCCTCCCTTCCTCCCTCCCTTCCTTTTGTCTTTTTGAGACAGGGTGTCCCTGTTGTCCGAGCTAGCCTAGAACTTGCTATGTAGACCAGGCTGGCCTTGAACTCACAGAGATCCACCTGCCTCTGCCTCTGCCTCTGGAATCTTTGCGATTAAAGGCATGCACCACCACGCCCTACAGTAGATTCTTTCTTATAAGAACAAGAGAAGCTGGACTCTATCGGAGAATTTATTACTCTCAATTCTATCACACTCATTTTCCACAATACTTCAGAAATTAACTTCTATTTTTAAAAATATTTTATTTATTGTATTTTTTATGGGTATGAGGGTGTTGCCTACATGTCTGTAAGTACAACCATATTGTGCAATGCCCACAGAGGTCCCTGGAACAGGAGTTGTTAGCTGCAATGTGAGTACTGGGAACTGATGCCAGGCCCTCTGCTCTTAACCACTGAGCCATATCTCCAGTCCCCAAACTTCTTGATGGGATATCATAAAGGTTACTTAAAATATTTTTAAAAAGATTTCAGAAAACACGGGTCCAGAGATCTTAGCATTAAGTAAAAACATTACATGTGTGGCCTTTGCAGCCGGTGGTGCTGGGTTCAGTGCCTCTGTGTCTTTGTGCAGGACTTTTTGGAGAACCTTTAGAACAGGAAGGGAAGAGTGACTTAGACTTCCAATATCCAATATATAAACAAAGTTTAAATTATTATTTTATGTATATAAAATAAAAATAAAAAAAAAAAGGAAGAAGAAAAATAGAAAAAAAAAAAAAAAGCCCAATCCGGAAGAAGGCAAGAAACCAGCACTGACATAGTGAAAAGACATTTGTGATTGCATATACAGAAAGGGATACCCACTGCCAGAGGGCAACATGGGAAATGCAGGAATAATCTCTGCACCAAGCTTACCAACTGTAGGTGATAGCTACAATGGGAACTCCTGGAGGATGACAAGGACAATATCTTAGAGGATAATTGAGACCCGAAGAAGAATTAAAGAAAAAATAAAGAAGATTGAGAATAAAGATGAGATGAAAAACTAAAAAAGGACTAGAGGGATACAATGACAACTAGGAAGAAAGTAAAAGAGAAGATGACAACTCAGAGAATAGAGAGAGAAACAACCTCCGAAAGAGAAGCAGGATAACCACTGAAAAGGAAGCCAACCAACAAAGTAAGCGAGCACCAAGAAGGAAGATTGGAGAAGCTCAAAAAGGAAATTTGGAATACTAAGGAACACAAGGATGAATGCAAAAGGATTAAACTCATCAAATCAAGAGAAGGAAAGGAAAAGAGACTCAGAAGTAGAATGGAGGAAGAGAAAAGAATTCAGATCTTGGAAGATAACAAGAGCACACTATAAAAAGCTCAAATAATGAATATGAAAAATTTAAAAATACACAAAAGTGGACCAGGAATTGGGGACACTAATGAAAGATCAAAACTCCACATCATAAGGAATAAAGGAAGGAGAGAATCATCAGAGAATAGTATCAATTAGATCTTCAACAGAATACTAGATGAAATTTCCAAACTAAACCTAGAAAACCACTACGAAATAAAAGAAGCACATTGACTCAAATAGAAAGATCAAGAAAAGAAACCCCATGCATATATCAGTTAAACTCTAGATCGTTCACAAAAAAGACAATCTGAGGCTACAAAAGAAAACCAAGTCACACAGAGGGAAACCCATCAGAATTACACTGAATATTCGGCAACTTATGAAAGCAAGAAGACATGGACCTAAAGAGCATTCCAGTGTTAAGGACTATGGGATGCCAACCCAGAATACTTTCCGTCCAGCAAAATGTCGTATTAAGGTTGAAGGAGAGAGAAAATCTTCCATGACAAAAAAGATGATACATACATGGTCTGGAAAACAAATCTTCATTAAATACTTGAAGCATTCAGGCAGAAGAGAGAGCAAAATCCTCAAAATCCTAGGAAAAGAAACAATATAAAAACATAAACATAGGAAATCAGAGGCTAAAAGGTCCAAATGATATAAAGGTGAAAGGAAGCAATTCCATATTTTAATTATAATTAAAATTAATGGGCTAACTACAATCAAAGGTGATAGCTGGGAGAATGGCATTGGGAACAGAATCCATCTATATCCTGTCTCAAGAAACCAATCACACTTTAAGGATAGGCACACTTAAGGTAGAAGGGATGGAAGAATATTCCAAGCAAATGGTACCAAAAAAAAAGCAGGTGTTGCTATTCTAATTATAGACAAAATAGACTCAGCAAAGAGATAAAAAGAGACAAAGAGGCCATTTACATTTTTATTAAAGGAATGATTGACGATGAGATTTTCACAGTATAAGAATTAACTTGCAATGAAGGTGCACAAACCTTTGTAGAGACAATTCTTCAGGATCTAAGGCAAGTATTCCCCAGCGAACTCATATAGTGGGGACTTCAATACCCCACTAATGTCGTTTAGACAGATCAACAGGAAAGGAGAAAGGACATCTAATAATGTACAATACTCCAAATGGACCTGACAGAGTTATGGATATTTCACCCAAACAACAGAATACCTTCTATCAGCACCACCCGGAACATTCTCCAAAAGCAGGCATATACTGGGACACAGGAAGAAAACTCAACAAAATACAAAGGATTGAAATAATCTCCTGCATTCTATCCAGACCGACAGTGCAAAAACTCAACTATCACACCAGTGATAAAGCCCTGCTACCTACAGAACACACATGGAGACTAACAACACTCTCTGAATAATGATGTGTCAAGGAAAGAATAAGAAAGAAATAAAAACATTATGGAATGATGAAGATGATCAATATGACACAGAAACTATGGGACACTTTAAAGTGTCCTAACGAGGGAAGTTTATAGCTCTAAGTGCGGTAATTAAAAAAAAAAAAAACCAAGAAGAGAAAGTGAATGATTTTACACTGCAGCAAAAATTACTTGAGAGACAACAGATGAAACCTAAATGCGCAAACAAGAAATAAAAAATCAGAAAGGAAAGTCGGGCGTGGTGATGCACACACTTTATCCTAGATTGGGAGGCAGAGCAGGCGGATTCCTTGTGTGATTCAAGGAGCACTGGTCTACAGAAGTGAGTTCCAGGCCGCTGGGGCTAAAGGGGACCTGTCTCGAAGCCAAAAAAAAAAAAAAAAAAAAAAAAAAAAAAAAAAAAAAAATAGGAGGAGATCAATAATAGAAACAAGAAACCATACTAAAAATACAATGATAAGAAGACCAAAAAAAAAAAAAATTAGTTTTTTTGGTGGTTACTTTATATCATAGCACTTGGGAGGTAGAGGCAGGGGGTTTTGTTAGTTAAGGATCTGTGTCTACAGAGTGAGTTCGGGAGAGCTGGAGCTACAGGGAGACCTGTCTACGAAAAGACAAAAAGAAAAAAAAAAAAAAAAAAAAGCAATGAATCTAAGTTGGTTTCTTTGAAGAATAAAACGATAGACCTCTACGCCAGTTAACTGAAGAAGAAGGAACCAACTCCATAAATGAGAACTCTGTGTGAAGGGAAACATCACAACAGTCAATGAAAAGATCCAGACAATCAATCAAGAATACTCAAATAACACTATACTTAAGTTTGAAATCCTGAAGAATGGATGAATATCACCAATGCTGCGAATCAAGAAGAGATCAACAGCTTAATGACCCAATAATAATGATAGAATGAGATGTAATAGTAGCCTCCCAACAAAAAATTCCCAGGCAGGTGGTTTCACAAAGAGAATTCTTTTTTTCTTTTTTTCTTTTTAATTATTTGCTTGTTATTCGACACTTTCTAATAATCTTTAAACATCATGTTTTTAGTTGATTTTGGGAATACAAAATTCATCACCTCTCCCTGGCCAATACACTTCCCCAATTTTGCCATTCTGTCGGCCCATAGACAACATAGGCAGAATTCTATAAACTATTTCAAAAAGACTTACACCATTCCTACCAGTTTTTTTAGAAGGATACAAAGGAGGGTAGTTTTCCAGATTCTTCTTGAAGCCAGATCACAGCTAATTACCAAAACCAGGTAAAGATAAAACCAAAAGGCAGAATTATAGACCATTCCCTAATGAAACACAGACTGGCAAATTCTAAACGGATAATTGATCGCACACAGACTCACAACAGAAGATCATCTCTAGCCAAGGTTGGATTCATACCAGAGATGCAGGGATTGATTAACGATAATGAAATCAATAATATACATCAAGCAATATGGACTGTAAAGACAAACACCAATCATATCAATTGGAAGTGGAGAAAAGCCTTTGACAAATCCGCATACCATTTCATTAGTTTAAAGTTCCTAGAGGAATTTGGATTGGAAGGATTATTCTCTAATTAATAAAGGCCATATATCAGGAAACCTAAGCCATATCATCCTAAACTGGGAATGACAGAACATTCCCTTAAAGGTAGGAAGCTCGAAGGACTGCCCTGGATACACTTTTTCAATTAATAGTGCTTGAAAACATCTTGCTAGGGCAATAAGGCAAAGAAGGAAAATAAAGGGTTCTTAAATAGGAAAGGGGAAGTTAAGCGTATCCTTTTTGCTGATATATAATGTCTACCTAAGGGATGACTAGACTCACATCCAGAAACTCATAGAACGATTAAGTCTCAATAAAGTTGAGCAGATACAAAAATTTGGAAAAGTCAAAAGTAAGCCTTTCTTTACACCATCACAAAAGCAACTGAAGAAGGAAGAATTAAGGTGGCTTTTACACTAACAATAACCTCCAAAAACAATAAAATATCTTAGGAACAACCTAACCAAACTACCAAAGCACAGGATCTCTACAACAAAATTTTAAAGGAAATTGAGGAAGACACAGAAAGATGGCACAAACCTCATCTTCATGGATTGGGGGGGGTTGAAATTAAATATAGTAAAATGACCATTCTTACCCAATGTGCTCAGATTTCCAATGCGAATCCCAATAATATCCCCAAGATTTTTCAATTGAAAGGCTTGGAAAAAAAAATCTTCAATTTCATTTGGAAAAACAAAAGACCTGCTCGATAGCCCAAAGCAACCCCAAGTGAAGAGCAAATACAGGGGGACCTCTATAAGAGAGATCTAAACTATATAACTCAGGGCTATAGTCCATCAAAAACAGCTGGTATGGGACACAAACAGACAGTTGACAATGGATAAAACGAAGAATAACCTGAGGACATACAATTTCAGACCACTATGCAATTTGATAAGGGGGCCAAGAAGACACAATGGAGGGAAAGACAGCATCTTGCAAGTGGTGGTTATGGCAAAACTGGATCACACCTGTAGAAAGAAAATAATAAATAAACCTCAACCTCTTGCCCCCTAATACAAAGTCAATTCCAGATGGATCAAAGCATCAACTCGCGAACCTGCCAACTACCGAGTGGATAGAAGAAAACGTGGGCAACTTAAAGACAGGCAAGGAAAAGACTTCCTAAATCGACAGCAGCTGCACAAGAAATAAGATCGACAAAAGCAATGGGACGCTGTTAACTCAAAGGCTTCTGTATCAAAAGAACAATAACAAAGTAATGAGAGAAACGCCACAGAGGGGTGAGAACCTTTCACTGCAGATACATCTGACAAGCATTAATTCAGAGTCTACAGTACTCAAAAAGAAGAAAAGAAACAATGAATCACACTCAAAAGATTGGAGCAAAGAAACTGAATAGAGACTTCATCAAGCGAGGAATAGAGAAGATGGCTGAGAAACAATTAAAAACTGTTTCAAGGTCACGAATAATTAGGGAATGCAACTTAAACGATTCGTCTAAGATAACATGCTCACTCTGTAGACTGGTCAGTATCAGAAACAAACAAACGATACCTAAGTGCGGAGAGGTTGTGGGAAGGGGAACACTCATCCTTGCTGTGGTGGGGATGTAACTTGTGACAGCCAAACTATGAAACAGTGTGGAGAACGCTTATCAAGACAAAATGACTTGCGATTTTTGACTCAGATCATACCACCATCACTGGGACATATACAAAACCACAAGACTTTCATCTTACTAGAAATACTCCACAGCTATATTTAGTTGCAGCCTTGTTTCACATAGCGAAGAAGCTGGACCAACCAAATGACGCTCATGACGAGTGGATAGAGAAAATGTATGGTACATGTCACAATGTGAGTTTAAAGTGCCAGCAGTAAGAAAGACAACATCAATGACTTTGACGGTAAATGCGATCAAGTAGAGAATTATATTAGAGTGAAGTGCACAGTCCCTAGAAAACAAAATATGAATGGTATCCCTCATCTGTGGATGCTAGCGCCAATATCCCAGTTGTTAATATTTTGTTTGTGGAGAGGGATGCATATTAAAGAAACAACAGAAGAAAGTGCTCAGAAAAATGACTGAAATGGTGGGGTGGGAGAAAAGGAGGGGTGGGAGGGGTGGGAGAGGACGGGACTATTATTCAATTAATAATATGTTTTAATTGACGTGAGTTAAAAGAGTACTCAGTTTTGCAGCACTTCTTAACAGTGTTACATGGTATTTTAGGTCATGTAAAAAGTAAATATGTATAATAATTAAACAAACTTGGTTAAAGTTTTGATAAAATGGTAATCTCGCATCTGAGTTAATTGGAAATATAAATTTTGTTGTCCACATTTGTTTTTTACTTAAAATCTGTTACAACAATAACTTGGAGATTGGAACAAAAATGTTTCTTATAATATTTCTGTGTACAGTATCATCTTGTAGCATCTCTTTTACCTGTAGGATGAATTTAAACTTAGGAAATTAAGTTTGCTTCCCCAAGTTGACATCACAACAGTCACCAAAAACGTTGGGTGAATTTTGAATGAAGTTGTGACCTTGATTCCACATATGTATGTAAGCTACAACTGCCTTTTGAGATCATGTGGGTCAAAAAATAAACCTAAAATAAAAGGGGGATACAGATATAATGAACTTTTGTAGAACATCTTTGCATTATAAATTTAAATACTACAGAAATATTTGTCATTGTTCCTCAGGTAAATTTCACCAATTTAATGCGCTAGAGAAAAGATACAGTTTGCATTGTGTAGGATCGTACAGGAAGTGCCAGCAGAAAAGGATGGCCTGTCTTACATTGAAAGGAAGAAAGCTCAGATGCCCAGTGACTAACCTCTGTAGTCCCATGTGCCTACTTAACAACTGTTTATAATGAGTCTAAAGAAAATTACCTTTTAGGTGCCGCAAAGTTTTAAAGAATTATCAGAGATTTTCTTACCTCTCCTTCATAGTACAGGGAGAAATATGATGATAATGAGGTCGTTTTCTAATACTGTAAATTGGAGCCACTGTTATAGAGGCAATCTCTTTTTTTTTTTTTTTTTTTTTTTTTTTTTTTTTTTTCTTTAATTGACTAATAGACATAGGAACTGTGAAAAGGATTATTCTCTATTCAGAACCAAAGATAATACTAAAGTCTCCTTAAGCTGTGCATTTAAGCAAAATATATTAATACAGGAGAGCTCTGATATCAGCAATGGATTATTCTACCAAGGAGATGTTGGCCAGGGGATCCAAGCCCCATCAAAAGGTAAAGGCTTCTTGCCTGTAAACTGGGATACCTGCAAGAAGAGAGGCGATAAGGCCCTGCTGTTGAAGACCTGATGTAAGCATGGGAAAGATGTACTGAGACTGCACTTGCAAGTGTACAGTTGGTCTCTGGAATACCAGAGAGTGTTACCAAAGGGCACTAAACCAATAAAGCAAATATAGGTCTCCTTGAGTCAAGCAAGACTCCTCCATCAGCACCAGCTACACCTCACCTGCCTGGAAATACTGTGCAGCAGTGGCAGCCATATGCCTGTATATCCCAAATCTAACTGGCTATTAGTTCTCTCCTTGGAGGAATAACCCACAGCTGATGCCAGAAGCTTACATCTTCTAGTGGTTAGGAGATGATATAAGCCACAGTAAGACTCTGTCATATTTTACAGAAAAAAAAGTAATTCATGGATTAACATACCATCCAAACATCTGTGTCTATACCAAAGTAACCTACCATAACAATTAGTACTGCTTAAATACCTATATATTTAATTGCTTGTGCTTAATTAGTAGGACTGAAAGGTTATTCCTGGACAAACTGTCAGCCCATGAAAGGAAACAGCCAGAATTGACCAGAGTCCAAAAGTACAGCTCCAGAGAAAGTAGACTGTTTTGTCTCTCGTCCACCTGTGCCCCTTTTCTAAACCTAGGGAACAATCTGTGGAAGAGGGGGTGTGGTAGAATGTAAGGGCTGCGATTGGGGTGAATGGTGAAACTACAGCAATATAGACTGGACACTGATCAACTTGATTGTATATACAAGCCCCCCAGCTGGATGGTGGGACCCTTGGGCTGTATGGGTTTGGGCGCAACTGCGTGCAAACTGGTTTTACATGAAGGATGCTTGTACTCATAAATTATTACTTATTGTCAAAAAAATGAAAAAATAAAGAAGAAAAAAAGATAAATAAATAAATAAAAACAAAAAAGCATTACATGTGTTGACAGTGGTCAAAGCAAATGTATTTGGCAGCAGCAGGTGGTATAGAAAATCTTCATCCTGGAAAGGCACACCATGTATAATTAGCTGTATAACTCCAATTATATAAAACTAAAAATATGCAATTAGTGCATATGTTTTCAACTGAAAAGAATGACAAAAATGGAAAAATTTTAAAATTAAATGAGAATTTTGTGTGGGTGCTTAGTTATTCCGGGGTGAGTTTTAGAGAGTGAAATATTTGTACTCATCTCAACTGCTCAGATGAAAGAACACATGCGTGTAGGCAGGGGTGACATTTACATGAAACTCCTGGACCTCAGCTGCCAGCTCTCTGAACATATGCCTTGCTTGTAGGTACTGGATCTCAAGAACAGTGAAGTGAGAACACGTAACAAACTAATGTTTCATAACACAGAAGTCGTCTGTGGCCCAGGGAAGAGCACAGTGGGGGCACAAACTCACGCCAGGCTGACCAGTGCCTGATATTATCCAGCTTGCAGCTTCATGCTTGCTTGCGTTCTCCTCCTGACTAAAGTAGGAGCAGAGTGGATCCTTGTGGAGGCTGAACCGTAAGGACAGAGGGAAGAGCTCTGACGTCCTGTCACTGGAGCGAGAGGACAAAATGGACTATGGTGAACACAGCGGAAATAAGATGACTTGATGTGCTGGGACCTTAAGCTTCTCCAGATTCTAAACTCAGCTTGGGATGGGAGATAAGAAAGGAGAGAGAGCTTCTTGCTCTGACCAAGGCAGGGCTGAGTGAAACTGGAAACAGAAGCCTCCTGTATATATAAATCCAATTCTGTCAGTCATATACATATACTGTGTAACAGACAAAAATTTACATAGAGGCTTTCCACAGCATTCATACATCTTAGAAACATGTGTAAGTGTCATGCTTGCACATATGTCATTTATTGCAGGTCTCCTGGCCTAGTAATATAATATGAAAATTACAAAGGTAAAAAACAATACTTATGAAGAATTTAAACTGGAAAGTGTCCCTGACCAGTATGAAGCTTGCTTAAGATCACATTGGCCACTGTTATAAGCAGAATGGCTCTGAAGAACATTTCTTTCCCCAATAAATAATCACAAGCAGACATGGCTTTTGACTGTGAAGATTTAATTCACAACAGAAGCATGTTGCTTATGGAGTGAGAAGTGAAGTCACAGTCCCTCTGGAAACAGCCAGGTGCTGGACTGACTCTCCATAATGAGGCTGAGGCTGAGTGATGTGCCTGCCTTTCTCAAAGACTGTTTTCAACAAGGCCAGTTTAGCTGACTGATCACAACTGAGTTTGGTTAGGATGACTCAGAACCGAGTAAGCAATTTGCTTTTCCTAGTGAAGATTTTGATTTGCCTATTTACATTACTTGAGACTACCCCCTACCCCGAACAGCAACAAAGACACGCCCCTCAAAACAACCACAACCCAAACAAGGTACCTCCACAAGCACAGCGTTGTAATTATAAGATGCATGGTGTTTATGCAATTGAGACCATGACTAACAGAAAACAATAGGTAACACTCGTTAGCTGTCTCTACTGTGCACAGCGCAGAGCTGGAGGCTTGATGTTCATTTCTCTTCTTTAAAAGCTTTCAAAGTGAGCACTACTATCTGCATTTCACCACTGCTGATTTAGAAAATGGGAGCTTCTAAGTGATAGGGTGAAGCCTCCAACGCCTCAAGTCTTGCAGAGCTCGTCCACTTGAGCTACCCTTGTCCTAGGTATCAAACAAAGCGGATGGCCGGGGACACAGCTCAGTGGTAAGGTTCTTACTCAGCATGTACAAAGCCCTAGGATCCATCACCAGTACCAGAAATAAAAAGAAAAAAGAAAAAAGAAACAATAGAGTGCAGAAAAAAGAATCAATGAACACATGAAGAAGCAGAGAAATGCATGGCTAAGGGCTCATGTGGGCTGTGAGGCAAGGTTACTAAAACCAGGCCACAGTGAACAGATGGTTTTTGGGCAAAAGTTACCAGGGGTCAAGGTATCTGTTGCACCCATTTTCTATGGTTTGGGACTTGCAGGAGGCGTCCCTTGCCAAGCAGGTCACAGCCCGCATACCAACACTGCTCCCGGTAAGCCGGGCCTTCTTGCACATGGGGTCTAGTAGGGCCTCCATACAGATGCATGGGGCCTTGACTCCTAAAGTCCTCCCATGTCACCATCACCTTGTGTGCATCTTGTCTTTACACAAGGCCCACTCCCACGTCAGTCAGTTCCCACAGATGGGCTCGCCCTTCCACTCCATGAACAGCACAAGAAGCTTTCCTTCTGCCCATCTGCCCTTCTCCGCAAAAGGAATAAATGCTCATTTTGGAAAAATTTCAAAACATAGAAAAACATAAAAAGTAAGAAGATTGCTTGGGTTTGCACCCCAACACTGACCTCTACTAACACTCAGCTCTATCCTGTCTACACCCCAACACTGACCTCTACTAACATTCGGCTGTCCTGTCTATACCCGAACACTGACCTCTACTCACATGCAGCTCCTACGGGAAGATCCAGTTTGAATTAGGGGCTAGTTCTCAGCTAGCACCCCTCACGGTACTCTGTGGGAGTCATGGTATTCCTCTGACCCTGCCCAAGAAGGAGCAAGTAACGTGGCCCAGGCACATGATGCAGGTGGAGCAGCAGTATGCAGTGGCGTGAAAATGGGGGTCTGTGATTGGCTCTGGAAGCTGACGTCATTTTGCTTATAAAAGTGAGTTGCAGCAGGCAATAAAGCGAATTCTCCATTACCATCATTACACAGATTTCCCGGTCATTATTTCTGCACACATACAGGCCAAAGCAGGCCTGGACTTTGAGTGACCAGTGGGTTGGATGGCAGTCCATCAGACCACCAACCGGGCAAGCTGGTGTGGGGCTGGAAGGAGATCTATCAATCAGATCGCCAGCTGTGAAGTAAGTTGCGAGTGGGTGTAGGCTGAATATAGGCCATCAGCCGTCAGCCTGAAATTCCTGTCCGGAGCCCAGCAGTCTTTGGGCAGGTGGGAAGCACGGCCAAGACGGAAACGTTCCGTTCTCTCAGCTAAGGACCTGAGTCGGACGTCCCTCTCAGGTCGGGTTACGGAAGTAACTGACTGACCTCTGCGCTGAGGGGTCAGTTCCCTACAGGACCGCGCTGTACCTGTTCACAGCAAGAGAAGCTCCTACAAGCTCTGTCCTGTGTGTACCCCAAAATGACCTCTAATCACATTCAGCTGTCCTGTCTGCACCCCAAAATGACCTCTACTCACATTCACTTCCATCTTTGGTAGTCCTGTTTTTCCCAAGCAAATGCTAGTACTAATTTTTATAAAACTGATATCAAGTATACATGTCATGACCCTTGCTCAATTTTTTGCAAATAACTGAAAATTTCCTCTGCTCACTAACAATAATATGTGCTGACCATCTGGCACACTATGATATGAGTGTGCTTCACTTGTCACCTATTACTGGGTATTTAGCTGTTCTCTCACACTTTCTTCTTATAAACTGTTCTGTGATGACCATCCCACAGATTCAGACTGACTTGGCCACAACTTTTTTATAATGTATTCCTTAGCACATGTGGCCAGCTTTGATTTGCCCTTCTTACAGATTTATGAAATTTCATTCCCAGCAGGACTAATTACTAATGCATGGGAAATGGATCTCTTGAACATAATGAATAATCACCAAATTGCACAATGACTTATAAGTGAATTAACTAATTCATTTAACAAATCGTCATTAACCTTCTATGCATCCCAGGGATGGATGGGGGTGGGGGTTGAGGGGACAGGACAGGACACAGGCAGGCTCAGTCCCTGATCTTACAGAGCATTTACTGTCTCAAGACAGAAAACAAGGTGACAGCAATAGCTAGCACTGTGCGAGGGCAGTGATGGGAGGAGCAGCCTAGCGGGGCTCCCCTCCTGCTCCCATCCTGCTCCCCCTCCCTGCTCTCCATCCTCCTCCCCATCCTCCTCCCCTCCCCGCTCTCCATCCTCCTCCCCATCCTCCTCCCCCTCCCTGCTCTCCATCCTCCTCCACATCCTCCTCCCCTCCCTGCTCTCCATCCCTCCTCCCC
>VZQC01009509.1:529570-591689 GCA_009823505.1 Rhizomys pruinosus | reverse complement strand
AAAAAAAAAAAAAAAAAGAAGCAAAAAACAACTTCTTAAAATTTTGTCACCCCCCCCCCAGTGGTTTCAAACTAAACAATTTTGGAAGAAAACTAGGTTTTTGTTCTTTAAGACAAGGTTTCACTATGTAACCCTGGCTGGCCTACAACTCACAATGTAGATCAGGCTGGCCTTGAACTCATAGAGATTTGCTGGCCTCTGCTTCCAAAGAGCTGGGATTAAAGACTTGCTCCACCATGCCAGGTGGAAGAAAGCAAGATAAAATAAACAAACACAAACCCCAATCACTTACATTTTAAAATCAGAATTTCAGTGTTTCTAGATTATAAACATTTGAGTAATATTTTTTCATGACTAACTTTAATTTTAATGAACCTCTCAAAATTGGCCATCGGTAGACGGCCTATATGTTTTAAGAAATGGAAATAATCAAAACACAGCAATTATATTCTAGTTAATGTCATCGCCCTTGCATGTTAATATTTTATGTGGCAGAGCCTTTAGCCACCACTGAAGGCTAACCACTTTTACAGAGTGATTTACTTTTCTATCTCAGGTATTAAGGACATGGTTCCACCACTGTTTTAGAAACAACGCGTACGTCTTCTCTTGAGCAAACATGTAAGAGTGAGAAACTAAGTCAAGACGCTCACAAAACTTCGCTTGTGCGAATGCAGGTGTCGGTGGCATAAAGGTAGTGCACTGCTCCTTGATTTATTTGGTTGTTACTTCAGTGGGCATGTCTTTATTGTGCAGAGTTGAGCCTTTCATAAAATTCTAGTGTTTGATACAGGTAGGAAGGAATGTAGGGGCATACAGGTAACAGATTACTCATTCTGTTATTTATTAAGTACATACACTGAATACCTTAAATGAGACATGAAGTTGGTAGAAATAAGGAATATCCAGCCAATTTTGTTTCCTGAGAATGAGTTTTGATATATTTGTTTTTTGTAATTAACTTTAACAAAAGCCGGTCAGAGGCAGAGGCAGGAAGACAGTGAGTTTAAGGACTGGCTGGGTAGCCTGTCAAGACACTGTTTCAAAAGAAGAATAAAAGTTCTATCATGTGTATGATAGAACAGCCAATAAAAGGTGGAAATGGAACTGACAGCAGACGTGAGCATGAGCCCCGGATGTCTAGGGATGCAGGTGGACAGGCTCCAACCTCCAACCTTCCTGTAGGAAGAATCCACGTACCTCCTTACATGACTCTAGGCATAGTTACTGTTCACCTCCTCATCTCCCTCTTTCTCTTATTCAGGCTGAGCATACAATTCTCCATTTCTCTACTGCAGAGGAATTAGATCTTATGTAATCTGCTTCCTTCTGAGGCCCTCAGGTTCTAACTGTGCACAGAACTGTATCAGGACAGTGTCTCCTAGGCAAAGCCCGCTCCATCCTAGGACAAACCCTGCCTCTAGCTGGGAGCTGCTCCAGCATGTAGGGCACACACACGCATGTGGAGGCAGGACGTAACGCACACACACACGTGTGCAGGTGGGAGATCCTGTGATGTGGCGAACACACAGCACTGTTTCTGACAACAAAACAGCAGAGCTGACACTCTCACACCTCAGAACTGAGGAGAAGCAAACTTCACGTGACATTACGTTAATTCATTAAAGTCTTAAATAAATCCATATGCAGGCAATTATCTTTCTCTGTATTTCAGAATCTGTGGTTAGAAATCACAATGCTTAATGACAAAAAGAAAAAAAAATCACTTATCACCACTCTGCCAATGAGGCTGTCAATACAGATGACAATTGTTAAAAAGATATGTCAAAACGCTATTAGAAAAAACAGGTTAACAATATAACTTGGGGCATACACAAATTATTAAATCATATATGTCTAATTCAGATAAAGGTGAAATTTCAAAACATCACCTACATTTGAACTGACGAATATGAATTATTCACATGGCTTTATATAGCAGGGGGGGATAAAAAGGAAGAAGACTCAAGAATACATTTTAGATAATGGAAAATGATTCCCCAAGTTGCTGATTTTCTAAGTCAAATGGAAGCATTTCCTGAGGACCAGTGTGCAAAGACATGTGATCTGGGGTGTGTTTCCTCCCCTGTGGAGCTGTAATCACAGTGGGAACGGCTGGTGAAGGGGTCCTGGCTTTGGAGAACTCTTGAGCAACAGTCAGAAAAGACAAAAAGGAATCTGGTTTTGGAGAAACAGTCTTTGCCTTCAAGATGATTTCTCAGTGGGGCTGATGGCTCAGCAGTTAGAGTGCTGTCATGTAGGCACAAGGACCAGAGGTCAGATCCTCAACACCCACCTAAAAATGGGGCGCATGCAGCAGCCTGCCTGTGATCCCAGCGCTCAGGAGGCAGAGCAAGGATTCCCAGGGCAAGCTGGCTAAGGAGGGCAGCCAAATCCACAAGCTCTGGGTGCAGCAAGAGTCCTTGCCTCTGTAAACAAAGTGGAAAGTGACTGAGAAAGACACCTGATGTCACCTCTGTCCTCCACATGCAGGTGTAAACACACATATGTACCACATTCCAAAAATGATCCTGCACTGATCAGAGAAGCACAACATGAAACATCATTATACACACATACATAACTTGCTTTATAATTTGGGGCAATAAATAAGTAAAAGTTGAGAATGACAGATATGGGAGGGTGGGCTCTAAGAGGAGCACTTGGAGAACTAGGGCTGCCAGCCAGGGACTGAGCTCCGTGGGAAAAGCACTTGCCTAGCTAAGGCTCTGGGTTGGAGCCCCAGAACCTCCAAATGGAAACAGAAGTTTATTAAGGGAGAGTGAACACTGTCACTGGTAGCTGGTATCACCTGACTTTGACTTGGTAAATGTTTGCTGAGTGAATGTTTGTGGAGGTGATGAACCGAACAGATGCTTGCTAGGTAAGCTTGGCAGCTGTGAGGCAGTGACAGAAAGCACTCTGGAGTGTACGCAGGCCTTGGCTCAATGCCTGTACCTACTAACGGCCAACTCATGGTTAGAAAATTAATAGTAATTAGAGAAGACAGCAGGCAAAATTTATGACTTTCACTAACCTGCCACCTCAAGGTGAAGGGCAAGGTATAGATACAGACTACCTGGGACAGCAGGCAGGTTCCAGCCAAGGCCTGACTCAGAGACACAGACTACCTGGGACGGCAGGCAGGTTCCAGCCAAGGTCTGACTCCGAGACACAGACTACCTGGACGGCAGGCAGGTTCCAGCCAAGGCCTGACTCCGAGACACAGACTACCTGGACGGCAGGCAGGTTCCAGCCAAGGCCTGACTCCAAGACACAGACTACCTGCATGGCAGGCAGGTTCCAGCCAAGGCCTGACTCAAGAGATGAAGGAAGTCTGGTTAAAGAAGGAGGGTGTTCTGAGACAGAACTCAAGGAGATCGGGACTGGAGCATCGGACTGTGCGTGGGGACAAAGGAAAGAAGGAAGAGGGCCGATGTCTCCACGTTCTTAATGAAAATGATAACGCATGTTTAAAAACTGCTGAGGTCATCTTCCATGAAGACTGCCACTCTTACTCAATTGGAGCAG
Source organism: Rhizomys pruinosus (assembly GCA_009823505.1). Classification (NCBI taxonomy): domain Eukaryota; kingdom Metazoa; phylum Chordata; class Mammalia; order Rodentia; family Spalacidae; genus Rhizomys; species Rhizomys pruinosus. Next base: position 588,158 of record VZQC01009509.1, on the reverse strand, counting down.
GGGTGGAGTGGGTGGGATTTGAGCTCTGAAAATGGCCAAGGCTGCAGCCACTGCTGGGGTGGGGCACAGGCACTGAGGCCGGGCGAGGAAGGGCTTTCTCTGTAGGAACTGCACTTTTCAAACCAGTGCTTTCCGTTCAACTGTTCTATGAAGAACAGTGCTAAGCACTGTGGGACCTTTAGAAAAATGCAAGATATGGTTCCTGTCCTGAGAAGTTCAATAACAACCCTGAGATATTTCATGGTAGAACGTATGAACAAAAAAAAAAAAAAAAAGAAGAGAGCAGAAAACTGCACACAGAAGTCAGCGCCCGCCACCTCTTCTCAAGGTCTACTAACAATCTCCGATCTCCTCCCTATGTCTCCCATCATTTTGTTACTAACTAATTATCAAGCCATTTTCTGGTTTTCATACTGGGAATGATGTTAGCAGTTATTTGAATTCTCTGGTTTGTGGGAAAAGTTGCTTCAAGAACAAAATAGTTCATGCAATTTTGTCTGAACATGGGGTCATTTCTTAGGTAGGTAGAACAGATTCTTCTTTTTTTTAAATTTTATTTATTTTTGTATGTGTATGAGTGTACTGTCTGCACGTAGGTCTGTGCACCCGTGTCATGCAATGCCGCAGAGATCAGAAGAGGGTCTCGGATTCCCCTGGAACTGGAGTTCTCCTGGAACTGGAGTTACAGACGGTTCTCAGCCACCATGTGGGTGCTGGGAATCGAACCCAGGTCCTCTGCAAGAGCAGTCGGTGCTCTTAACCGCTAGGCCATCTCTCCAGCCCCAGAACAGATTCTTTTTTAAAATAGCCTTTTGACAAACAAGGAGCCCTCCCAGAATGGCCACTCGCACTGTCCTCCACACTGACAGGTGGAGTGGAGGGGGTTAAACAGCACCCCCCCCAACCGAGTTACTGTTTCTTCCCCTTCCATTCTGTGAGACTTTTCTGTAATTCTCTAGAGCGAGGCAGCTGACAGCATGAATTTTTATTGAAGAAATGCTTTGACATTTGTTCTAAATGTCATGTTTCTCCCCCACAAACTAAAAATAGCATGCCACCATACCCCTACCCCTAATAAAATTGTTGGCTCGGAAATGACGTCGATAAGCAAAATGAAGCATGTAACCTTTTCTCCCCTTTTCTAGAAATGTTTTATTTATTCCTGAGTAACATTTGGTGTCTTTTGTCAGCTGAGATCAAAGGGACAGAGCAGTAAATTTCACTGTGGCAGGAGTCTCTTGCAGTATAGGACTGTCATTTTTAAAGCACGTCTCAGCCAGGTGCAGCTGTCATTTGGGTAGTGATCTAGTGACTGACAGAAAATATCTGTGGAAATAATGTGTGCTCTCATCGCGATGTGACATTTTATGAGCAGTTTGACTGTTCTCATTACTGTGATTCCAGTCTGGTGATGAGGAAGCTGGAAGCCGGCGATAGGAACCTACAAAGCCTGCCGGGATAAAGCCAGCAGGACGACCTTGAAGTTGGGCTGCTGCGTTTAATAGGCCCATGTAGCAATTACCTGAGAGCATTTTAAACAGCAAGCTCACTGGACAGCTTAATCTGATCAATTCCAAGGTCCCCAGCTTTATTGATAAGTGTGCTCAGCTAACTGACAAACTAAGTTCAAGTTTCACACAACTTAATGCTTAATGGTTAGAGGCCTTGACACCACCTGCCTTCATTATCCCAACTAGGACTGTGGAGGTGAGGGGCAGGAAAGCATGTAGCCCAGGCTGCCCTCCAAGTTGCTATGTAGCCCAGGGTGAACCTGAACTTTTGGACCTCCTGCCTCCACGTCCCAAGTGTTTCTATAACAGGTACGTGCCACCATGCTTAGTTCACGTGGTGTTGAGGATGGGACCCAGGCTTTGTGCACGCTAGGAAAACACTCTATCAATGGAGCCACATCCCAGGCCTGACTAGGTTTTAAGAATTAGGATTTAAGGGGCTGGGGAGATGGCTCAGTGGCAGTTTTCCAGAACCCAGATTGGACAGCCCATGACCTCCTGTAACTCCAGCTCCTGGGGACCCAGTGCCCTCTTCTGGCCTCTGTAGGTACCCACACTCAGACACACATACACATCATTAAAAAAATAACTTTAAAAAGAGGTAATATTTCATTATCCTGGGAAAATTTCCTTTCAGCAAACTTTACACCTAAAGTGTTCTCATCACCAGTCAGGGGACTTGTTATAATCCTGTGCTGGAAGACGTGGACCGAGAGTTACGGGCCTGGCCACAAAGGAAGGCAGGTCTTAGCTCCCTCAGGAGTTCCCAGGAATTTTGACTTTATTTATTTTTAGTTTTATTTGTTTATTTTTATTTTATGTGTATGACTGTTTTGCCTGCATGTGTGTAAGTGCGCCTTTTGGAGTTGTTAGTTGGAACGTGTGTGCTGGGAACTGAACCAGGTCTTCTGCAAGAGGAGCTGGTGCTCTTGACCACTAAGCCATGCCTCCAGCCCCTGGTTGGAATGCTTGTGAATATTCCACACCTGTTCCTTCCTTGCCCCTGGAAAGGTTTACAGTTGAGGGAGGAAATCTTTTCATCCCATGACTCCTGTGTGACACTTGCTCATGTGTCACTTTGCTGATGTGCACTGGATCTCTGAGAGTACTTCCAGATCCTGAGACAAAGGATTCACCTGATGAGTGACTCCAGCCAACTCCTTAGAGTTTGCCTTTCCTTATTGTTCAGTCACCTTCAGAAAGGAGTCACTGCAGATCTTCAACAGGTTTACGGCCCATGGAGCTATATGGGGCAGGCCCCGCCCCCTCCCCTAATAACACTGTTGGGAGACTCCGAGGAGTCCCAAGGGCTTTGGGATGAGAAGGTGCAAAGCCCAGCACCCATGAAGGCTGCAAGCAGACAGGAAGCTGTCTCCACCATCCACCACTAAAAGAATTTCATCATGTAAAGCTTCAGTTTAAAAATGTGTTTTGAAAAGAGTAAATCACTGTTTCCTTCTTTGTTGTAATTCCCAGACCCCGAATGTCTCCTACACTGGGAGTCCTGTCATCATTTGCATTTCTAAGCTTCTGACACCTATAGACACATAAAATATACTGATGCTTCCCTGGCAAAACTAAGCCAGGGTATTTCATGCTTTAAGACTTCATTCTACTCTTACGACTTAGTTGAAAATTCGGTCTTCATCCTGTTTATTGTTGTGGGCACAAATCGATGGTAAGCTTTTCAAAGTGAAAAAGTGTGTGTACTTATCTTTGGTCAATACACAATACAGCTTACATAGTCTTGACTCTGCCCACCCCCCCCCATCAACACATCATTCTTTGAAATTACTATCCAATGCTTTGAAAGTCTCCTCAGTTCTTTAATTCTGAAAACATAATCTCTGTCTTCAAAAAGCCTGTGGCAATTATCACAGTGACAAATCCAGAAAGTTTATAAAAAAACAGGCTAGAATAATTGGGGGGCTCCATACTTCTGTGAGTCTGTTTCTTTCAAAAATGAATGCTTCTGAATTTATAAAATAAACACATTTTTTGATACAGTCTATTAGACATGAATAAGGTTAATTTGCATGTACGTACATAAGGATGTATGTATGTATGTATGTATGTATGTATGTATGTGTGTATGTATATGGTTGTATGTGCATGTGCGTTGAGTGCCCAAGTATATATGCATTACCTGTGCATGTAGAGGCCAGGCCCGGCCAGGCTGGAGTATCACTGCTCAGGAGCTGAGCATCTTGTTTTTGATATAGGGGCTCTGGCTGGGCCTGGGACTTGCTCAGGAAGGCAGGCTCCTGGCTAAAGAGCCTCAGGGATCCTCCTGTCTCCACCGCCCCAGTGCCAGGCTACAGAGTAAAGAACACAGCAGACTCCTAATGGGATGCTCGGGATCCAATGCAGGGAGGTTTACTGTGGACTGTTCCCCTTCCCAGCCCCAGCTACTTAGATTTGTGCATTTTGTGCATAGCTGGTGCTTAGCAGTAAGTGTAGTTCTAGAGTAAGACAGAGGAAAGCTTTTCCAAATCCACAGTCCTAACAGCCGAGATGTTTACTCCATGGCCCCTCAGTAAAGGCAGAGTCTTTTGATTCATTCATACGGCCTCTCCTCTCCTCTTCTTCCTGCTTTCCCACCCCCTCCAAAACAAAACATTTATTAACTGAAGCTTCCAACTGTGAAAGAAATTACAGTCAGGTTAATGCTACAGATGGTGTAAAAAGTGCAATCGAAAAACATGATTAAAGACTTAGGAGCTAGGAAACCCAAGCTCCTCTCTCATGTGGCTGACCAGATACATCTAGGAAGAAGGAAATTCACATTTTTGGTTAATTAGTTTGCTTTTATCCATCCCTGTAATTAGAACATGCTTTTCCCCTACTTAATCCTAAAACAGTCATTAGATTTAATAAACCTTTCTCGATTGCCACAAGTGAGAAAATGAATTAGCTAAAAAGTAAGCATTAAGCTATATTAGCAGTATGGCTGCTACATCTTGTGAATGAGAGTGTTTTTGCTTAATTATTAAAGAGTAAATACATCATTTTATAACTTGGTACCCCCCCCCAAAAAAAAAACACTATCTGCCTCCTTCTCTTCATGCTGTCTGTGTAGACTATGTTCCTTCCTGCCCCCTTCTCTTCATGCTGTCTGTGTAGACCAAAGTCCTTCCTTCCCCCTTCTCTTCATGCTGTCTGTGTAGACTACGGTCTTCTTGTCCCTTATCTTCATGCTGTCTGTGTAGACTACGGTCCTTCCTGCCCCTTCTCTTCACGCTGTCTGTGTAGACTACGGTCCTTCCTGCCCCTTCTCTTCATGCTGTCTGTGTAGACTACGGTCCTTCCTGCCCCCTTCTCTTCATATCTGTGTAGACCACGGTCCTTCCTGCCCCCTTCTCTTCATATCTGTGTAGACTACGGTCCTTCCTGCCCCTTCTATTCATGCTGTCTGTGTAGAACACAGTCCTTCCTGCCCTCTTCTCTGCATGCTGTCTGTGTAGACTACGGTGCTTCCTGCCCCTTCTCTTCATGCTGTCTGTGTAGACTACGGTCCTTCCTGCCCCTTCTCATCATGCTGTCTGTGTAGACCACGGTCCTTCCTGCCTCCTTCTCTTCATGCTGTCTGTGTAGACTACGGTCCTTCCTGCCCCCTCTCTTCATGCTGTCTGTGTAGACTACGGTCCTTCCTGCCCCTTCTCTTCATGCTGTCTGTGTAGACTACGGTCCTTCCTGCCCCTTCTCTTCATGCTGTCTGTGTAGACTACGGTCCTTCCTGCCCCTTCTCTTCATGCTGTCTGTGTAGACTACGGTCCTTCCTGCCCCTTCTCTTCATGCTGTCTGTGTAGACTACGGTCCTTCCTGCCCCTTCTCTTCATGCTGTCTGTGTAGACTACGGTCCTTCCTGCCCCTTCTCTTCATGCTGTCTGTGTAGACTACGGTCCTTCCTGCCCCTTCTCTTCATGCTGTCTGTGTAGACTACGGTCCTTCCTGCCCCTTCTCTTCATGCTGTCTGTGTAGACTACGGTCCTTCCTGCCCCTTCTCTTCATGCTGTCTGTGTAGACTACGGTCCTTCCTGCCCCTTCTCTTCATGCTGTCTGTGTAGACTACGGTCCTTCCTGCCCCTTCTCTTCATGCTGTCTGTGTAGACTATGGTCCTTCCTGCCCCTTCTCTTCATGCTGTCTGTGTAGACTACGGTCCATCCTGCCCCGTCTATTCATGATGTCTGTGTAGACTATGGTCCTTCCTGCCCCCTTCTCTTCATGCTGTCTGTGTAGACCACGGTCCTTCCTGCCCCTTCTCTTCATGCTGTCTGTGTAGACTACGGTCCTTCCTGCCCACTTCTCTTCATGCTGTCTGTGTAGACTATGGTCCTTCCTGCCCCTTCTCTTCATGCTGTCTGTGTAGACTACGGTCCATCCTGCCCCGTCTATTCATGATGTCTGTGTAGACTATGGTCCTTCCTGCCCCTTCTATTCATGCTGTCTTTGTAGACTATGGTCCTTCCTGCCCCTTCTCTTCATGCTGTCTGTGTAGACCACAGTCCTTCCTGCCCCTTCTCTTCATGCTGTCTGTGTAGACCACGGTCCTTCCTGCCCCCTTCTCTTCTTGCTGTCTGTATAGGCCATGGTCTACCAAATGGACATGATAATTAATCATTCTTTCTCAATATTAACCCACAATTAGCCTCTTTTTAAGTCAAAGCCAGTCAGATGCCCATGTGGCCACGTGAGAGCAGGTGGTCTTGGTGTTGGAGGTCATGACCAGGGAACAGAGGGGCTACACTCCCCTCCTTGTCCCTTGGGGACTGATAATGGGAATAGCTATAGGTCAGCTTTTGAGTGACAGCTGACCCCCAGCTGCACAGGTCTCACCAGCCCCCAAGACACTCAACTTGCCACCTTGTCGAGAAAGCTAGTTATGCATGTGCTTGATGTTTCTGATGATCAAGGGTTAAAAACAGCTTTAAAGATTAAAAAAAAAAAAGCAAATCACAAGTTGGGCTGCCGCCTGTTGGGTTTCTCTGCCCCGAATCAAGTTTCTCTTATCCATGTGAAAAAGCATCAGAATCAAATGACTTCATATATATAAAAAAGCCTAGGCTGAAGAGATGGCCTAGTGGTTAAGAGCGCCGAATGCTCTTGCAGAGGACCCAGGTTTGATCCCCAGCACCCACATGGCGGCCGAGAACCGTCTGAAACTCCAATTCCAGGAGAACTCCAGTTCCAGGGGAATCCGACACCCTCTTCTGACCTCCGCGGCATTGCACGTCATGGGTGCACAAACTTGCATGCAGACAATACATTCATACACATATGGAAATAAATAAATTAAAAAAAAAAAAAAAGCCTAGGCTGATGCTCAGGCTGAACTTCATGACCCATGACCAGCAAAGCCCTACCTACTGATCAGTAGGTTCTACGACAGTGGCATGGGTAGACATGTTCCCTGCCTGCTTCCCTGATGAAGCCTTGGGCCAGGGCTTCTATAAACATGATTGCTAGTGGACCAGAGATACACACAGGCTTCCAAAAATGGAGCTTCGAGCTTGCGTTAGATGAAGGAAGTCGGGTAAGCAGAAGGCTTATTTATTTGTTTTGAGACAGGGTCTGACATAGTCCAGGCTGGCCTTGGTTTACTATGCAGCCAACGATGACCCTCATCTTCAGATCGTTCTGGTTCAGCCTCCTGAGTGCTGAGATTAGATGTATGTATCACACACCTGCTCTATGTGATGCTGGGGGGTGGCATCCAGAGCTCTGTGCATGACAGGCAAGCACTCTGCTGATTGAGCAACATCCCTAGCTCAGAGGTTGTTTGCCTACAGGACTATAAGAACTCTGGGTAAAAAGGAATGTCAAGGAGGATCTCAAGGACACCAGTATGCAGCTCAAATACCACAGGACTTGGAAATGACACTACATATTTTCTTCCTCATTTCCAAACTCATACTGCTCATTAGAAAAGCAACAGGGAAGCTGGGCGTGGTGGCGCAGGCCTTTAATCCTAGCACTGGCGAGAGGCAGAGACAGGTGGATTTTTGTAAGTCCAAGGTCAGCCTGGTCTATAGAGTTCCAGGACAGCTGGGGCTACAGGGAGACCCTGTCTCGAAAAGACCAAAAAAAAAAAAAAAAAAAAAAAAAGAAAGGCAATATGACCTTTCCGCATTTATTCTGAGCTGAGCCTAGGCGGAGTCTGTAGTATTAACTGGAAAGGATCACATGAGAAATTAAAACAAAACAAGGCCAGGTGTGGTGACACATGCCTTTGATCCCAGCACTTGGGAAGCAGAGGCAGTTCCAGACCAGCCTGGTCTACATAGTTGGTTCAAGGCCAGCCTGGTCTACACAGTGAGTTCCAGGCCAGCTGGGGCTACAGGGAGACCCTATCTGAAAAAACAACAACAACAACAACAACAAAACAAACAAACAAAAAAACCAAATAAGAAAAACCCATACATTTTCTATTGGATGTGGGAAGTGAACACTAATTTTTTCATTTTTTCATAATCTTTATAGATAAACGGTACTCCACATCCACCTCAGCCACGTCAATCATTATTATTCTTCTAATTTTATAGTTGGGGAAAAAAACTCAAGACCTAGGAAATACATGGAGCTCAAACACTGGCCCCTGACTCTTGAAGCAGTATTTGGTGAGGCTTTCTTTCATTGAGTAATTCTACTCACACAGTAGGACCACTGATACACAGACAGCTGAGAAGTGTGTATCCTCCTCACCAGTCCTCACATGTATTTGTTTTGATAAAAAGTGCTCATTCCAGTCGACCCTACCTTTAGGAAATAGTGACAACAAATGATCTAACTACAGGGTTAGCCACAAAATAGCAGTGGGATGTCAGACCAAGACTTGGCTCCTCTCGCCTGTTCGGTCATGAGATAAGATGATCTCCATGACTCTAACTTGAAAACTACTTGGTTTCACTTTGACTCTAATTCACAGATTTTGAAATCGATCATTTTTAGTGAGATTAACTTTGATTCCTAAAAAGAACAACTTGCCTAGCAGTTGGATTAGGAGTGGAGCTCAGGGGTAGAGGCCTACCTTCCACCCAAGAGTAACTACCCTGGGTGTGCGCTCCATTACCACCGAACCACTAGGCACGAGCTACTCTGTCTGAATGATGTAGAGTAAAAGACTGCATGCGGAGATGGATGTTTGATTTAGGGCTGGCAGACAATTCGGTTTTTACGACTTTGCAGAAATAATTCAAAGTGGGGGGGAACAAAACCTTTTTTTTCATGGTACTGTTACAAAGTACAGGGATGCTTTTTTTAGTGGTACTGTTACAAAGCACACGGGGATGCTTTTCGTGGTACTGTTACAAAGTGCATGGGGATGCTTTTTGTGGTACTGTTACAAAGCACGGGGATGCTTTTTTTGTGTTACTGTTACAAAGCATGGGATGCTTTTTTTCGTGGTATTGTTACAAAGCATGGGGATGCTTTTTTCGTGGTACTGTTCCAAAGCACAGGGATGCTTTTTGTGGTACTGTTACAAAGCATGGGGTGCTTTTTTCGTGGTACTGTTACAAAGCACAGGGATGCTTTTTTCATAGTACTGTTACAAAGCATAGGATGCTTTTTTCGTGGTACTGTTACAAAGTGCACAGGGATTTTTTTTTCATGGTACTGTTACAAAGCACAGGGATGCTTTTTAGGAGTTGGTACAAATTTGTTTATTTTCAATCTGAAAAGATCAGCACTGTAAGCAAAGACATTTACCTTATGGGCACAATTTACAATCTTACAGCCTCTCGGGCTTTTGTCACTGGAGCCAAGATGAAAATTTGCAATTTCTCAACAGAAGGACAAAGTGGCTTCCTGGAAATTCGGGCCAGGAACCAAGGCCTGCAGTGGGGTTCCTACCATGCACTTTGCAGCCCACACAGCACATGTGCAAGACATTAAACTCCTCACGGCTCCAGGTTGCTGAAGGGAACGTGACCACCTAGGGCTCAAGCCCAGCAAACAGAACTGATTCTGGACATGTGATGAGATTAAAGCCACTCTGTCAGTTTCAGATGGAAGACAATACCTCACACAGACATGTCTTAGGGGATGTCAGACGTTTTGGCGTTTTCCTTGTCTCTCCTCATGCAACAAGCCCACCATTCCCACCTGCTCATTTCCTTGATTTTACTTAATTTCCTTTTCCCTCCTCTCTGTGTGTCTGCAGGGGATAAGCTTGTCTTGCCCATGTGCAGGCACGTGTTGAGGCCAGAGGCTGATTGTGCACTGTTTGAGGCAGAGCCCCTGTCTCTTAGTGAGCCCTGAGCCCCCGGCCTGGCTGGCTGGGCTGGCTGGTCCCCAGCTCTTGGGATGTGCCTGTCTCCAACGTTTACCAGGAGCTGGAGATCTGAAATCAGGTCTGCCACACACTTGTGCAGCAGGCACTTTACTGATCGAGCCACTCTCTGGCCCTGGGTCTCTGAGAACTGGTGTGAACTGGCGCTCTAATGCACACTCCCCACTTGTGTGCAGCGTGTGGCACTTGCTTAAAAACAAGTACAGCATGCAAACTCAACCAGACAAAACCCAGCACTGAACCGGGGAATGGCAGAAGGCCCCAAGCTTAACCCAGGAACGACTGGCAGCTGATACCGCTGGCCGCGGGAGAACTGACTGCAGATGGGCCGACTAGACCAGTGGATGAGGTGCACTGAGACACATTTGGGGACACGAACTTGACTCGATGAGCCTTAACATATATGACAGAATGTATGAAACCCAGCAGGCTGTATATGGAAGGGATCTAAATATGATTAAGATGTATTGTAATAAATGCACAAAAATTCATTGAAAATATACATTAAAACATATTAATTGATATGACTTTGCCTTCTCAACACTGTGAGGTTAACTGCACCACTTTTCTGATTACTTTTTACAGATCAGAAAACTGAGGATCAACGAAAGACATGACCCGTTTAAGAGAACACGGCTGGATTGTCTGTACAAAGTACTGACAAATATGACCATTTTTGTGTGTGTAGGGGTACATCCATGTTTCTGTGTGTGTGGGGGGGTGTACATGTGGGCAGGTACCCATATATGTGTGTCTCTGGGGGCCGTGGTCAACCTCAGGTATCATCTCCTAGGCACTGTCTTCTACCTTGTGATTTGAGTTACTGTCTCTCAAAGGCCTGCTTGGTAAGCAGGCTCGGCTGGCTGGCCAGCAGACTCCAGGGACTCATCCTTCTTATCACCAGTGCTGGGATCATGGATGCACGTGCCACACCTAGCACTTCACAGGGTCCTATTTGCTGCCTGCACCGTGTTTTCAGTGCCTAATATGATCATTTAGAGACACTTACTATAAACTAAGGCAAAAATTAGAAGCACACGGAGAAGAGTACTTTACTGGACTCAGTATGTCTGCTAAAAAGTCCATGCTTTTTCCTTTTACACTTTCTCTTTGCTCAGCCCCTTGGTGCCACAATGGCAGGCAGTTCAGCACCGGGACGTGGACTGTGGTATGGCTTGAGTGGCTCCAGACAGGCAGTCACTGGGTGTTCCACAGTGAGCAGAAACATACACAATTAACTGCCCACCCGCCAGGGTCCCTTGAGACAGAGGGCTGGAGAATTATGGCATTAAGCAATGGTGTTTGGTACGATCAACAGTCTCTCAGGTTGACTTAATGTGGAAAGAAAACAGCATTAAACAATCATACTGCAGCCGAACGCTCTGTACAAGAGTACAGTGGATCATTTTTATGGTTTCATAAAAACCTATTTGCTTTTGTTTAACAGCAGAAATGTGCCAGGAAACGAAACAAGCCCTGTGCAATGGCAGTTGGTGAGCAGGCCACCAGCTAAAAACAAAAGTCCAACAAATTAGAAAATGAGATGCCAGTTTCTAATTCAAATGACACCAAGTCAGGTTTTATTCAGACAAAGAACTCTCATTCAATAAGAAACCCAGAACTTCAGGGATGAAATTGAAATTCAGATCTATATGGTCCCGACTCAAAGAGACACATTTATCATCATAGAAATGCATGCTCTGATGACACCTCACTTAAATACAAAAAAATCTACAGACTGGAGAAACAGCAAAACAAAAACAAAAACAAAACACAGCCCCACCTCCTCCACGTGGGACATGCTGACTCCACACCTCCTCCACGTGGGACATGCTGACTCCACACCTCCTCCATGTGAGACAGGCTGACTCCACAGCTCGTCCACATGGGACACGCTGACTCCATGCCTCCTCCACATGGGACATGCTGACTCCATGCCTCCTCCACATGGAACACGCTGACTCCAAACCTCCACATGGGACATGCTGACTCCACACCTCATCCATGTGGGACACACTGACTCCACACCTCCTCATGAGACACGCTGACTCCACAGCTCGTCCATGTGGGACAGTGACTCCACACCTCGTCCATGTGGGACATGCTGACTCCACACCTCCTCCACGTGGGACACGTTGACTCCACACCTCATCCACGTGGGACACACTGACTTGCCTCCTCCACGTGGGACACACTGACTCCATGCCTCCTCCACGTGAGACATGCTGACTCCACAGCTTGTCCACATGGGACACGCTGACTCCACACCTCGGTCCATGTGGGACACGCCTCCTCCACACCTCCTCCACGTGGGACATGCTGACTCCATGCTTCATCCATGAAGGACATGCCTCCTCCATGTTGAGACACGCTGATTCCACAGCTTGTCTACGTAGGACACGCTGACTCTGCACCTCCTCCACATAGGACACACTGACTACATGCCTCTTCCACATGGGACACGCTGACTCCACCCCTCATCCACATGGGACACACTGACTCCACACCTCCTCCATGTGAGACACACTGACTCCACAGCTCATCTGCATAGGACAGGCTGACTGCACGCCTCCTCCATGTAGGACACTCTGACTCCATGCCTTGTCCACATGGGACACGCTGACTCCACACCTTGTCCACATGGGACACCCTGACTCCACACCTCGTCCACATGGGACATGCTGACTCCACACCTCGTCCACATGGGACACGCTGACTCCACGCCTCCACGTAGGGCACACTGACTTTGTGCTAGTTGCTGCTTTTAAATTTCATCTTCGGGCAAAATTGTGTTTTAACTTCTAAGAAATGAAATATGACTAAATGGAATATGAATTTAGAGATCTGTTTTGCCATCTGAAAGTAGGGATTAGACAGAATCAGTGAATTAATTCTATCCCCTGCATTTCAGGCTGGATGGAATGATTATCTGGCTGCATGCTGGGCAGAGCATGCATTCTTCTGTGTAACGAGGCAAATTAGATATTTATGCCTCTCTTCCAAACAAAGCAGACATTCTGTCTGGTGAAACTTTTTTTTAAACCCTAGTTAGAACTCTTGTAAGTGAAGCTGGTGAGTTTATTCTCAGGCATCTCAGCCTGGTACACATAAGCAATCTTTATGAGGGTCCTGGTGCTATGTACACAACGGTCAGTAATGGGCGGCTGCTGTCACCATCCCCACGCCTTTTAAGAACTCTGTGGAAAGAGCACTGCTGAAGTTATACGCAAGGCCATGCCATTCCCACGCTCCTTTAGAGGCGCACTGCCCTATTTCGAGGTTCCCTTTTTCTCTCAGTTGTGTCTGATTTTTTTGACACTGTGACGTGACATCATCTATAAAGTTCATGCTGGAGAACTGCATGATTGAGTTTAAAAAAAACACCTGAAAAAATGTTAAGTCTACCATTTCATGTTGCACTGCAGAGATGCACAGTGCTGCCTTGGCTGGACTGGCTCTGAGGAACCCCCAGTCCCAGGCCTGCTGGTCACAGCTCCACTTCCGCTTCCTGCCTGTCAACAAGGTTCAAGGGTTCAGAGCCTCTGGCTCCAGTGGACCTCGCTCAGAGCTGATAGGCAGGTGGGGAGGATGCTAGGCACTACTGGCTTTGCGGAGGAAGGTAACGACTTAGCATGGCGAGCTGGCGTATGGAGTAGAAACGGGGTACCCGCTTCTAGGGAGTTCCTGTCTCCTCAGGCCAGCATGGTTCACAGGAGGCAGGCTTTCCCCTGGGTACAGCAGCTCTGGCCGGGAACTTGGGCCTTCCCTGGAGCTCTAGTCAGGGAGGCCCCCATCCTCCCCTCAAGTCTCCCAGTCACATTAGTACTGCTGGCCCAGAGGGGAGAGAAGAGAAGAGAGAGGGACTGACAGCAAGGGCTGCTGCTTTAGCACCCAATTGGAGTCTGCCCCAGTGTAAAGAGCTAGCCTTCTCTCCACCGTGTCCCTAGCATGGACAGGAGGGTTCTCTACCCACCATGCGGTGATTGCTGTGACCCCAGCATGCCTCGTACCAGGCTTTCTGGTTAGGCTAAGACAACAAAACCGTTTGCTGAATGAACTAGTTCCTACCTGACAAAGTCACTGATGGATTCATTTAATCAAAGATTATTTATTAAGCAGCCAGGATGCGTCAAGTACTGAGTGAATTGCTGGGACATGCAACTTGTTCCCAAGCAACTTTTGGTCTAATGGGAGAATCCGGAAGTATGCAAGTAACCACAATGCACAGAGTGCTAGGAAAGCATGCCAAGGAGCCACCTATCCTGCTACGGCCTGAAAGTCAATAAAAGCCTCATGTGGAGGCTGGTGACTGAGTAGAGTCCCGAAGGCTTCAAAGCTATTTGCTGGAGGAGAAAGTAGGGTGGGAGCCAAGAGAGGAACTCTGCAGAGATGTTCAAGAAGAAAGAGAAGAAGTTCAGCATGGCTGGCCCAGCATAGGAGCAGGTGGTGAAGGGAAAGGACGCGGTGTGACTGAGGACAGAAGCTTGAAGGAATCCCATGCTTGTTAATGATAGGGACAGGTGCTGTGAACACTGCAGGTCTTTTGCTATGACCGACTGCAACATACAGGATATTCAGCTTCTGAGCACAAAAGAGCAATAGCACTGCTACTAATGACCCTATTCCCTTCCATAGAGCCTCTTGTGAGAGTGATGTTAAACTTGGCTGTGATCCTTACATAGCTCGATGATTCGGGCAGAGTGGACAGGATCTTTTGGAAGAGGTACCACTGAATTAAAGTGATGTCCAAAGTATCAGAAGGGTGCACCAGCCATAAGCACAATAAGTCCATAGAAAACCACCGAGATTCTTCCAGCATTTCCATCTGGTCTCAATGCAAATAATTTGTAAGTAACACAGCCATAAATTCAACTCTACTCAGCATTTAGTTAGAACCTATTAAATGTCAACTCTGTCTAGGTTCCTTGATGGGCATTTGAAAACAGAAGACATGGTCCCTACCCTTGAAAAATTTATAATCCGGCAGCTAGGATATAATGAAGCAAAAACACAAGGCCATATATAACCAGGGCTTGACAGCTATTCATATGCTTCAAGGGTTTATGTAAGTGCCAGTAAGTGGATTCATCTCTGTTCCTTCTGTTGATTGTTCATATTTAACCTAAATCTCCTATGAAAAGACCATGACAAAGGAAGAAACATTGTCAGCAGAAAGCTGAGACTCCAGCAACCCTGATCTCTCCCTTAATAGGGACCGTGAGGAAAATACCGTCATCATTTAGCTGAGGGAAGGAAGTGCCATTCTTGCCTGTAACAGGTGTCTGTACAATAAAGGAGACCCCACTCACATGCTGCAGCTTCTCCAAGTGAAGACTTTAAAGAAAAGCACACGGACACTGGCCGTGCACTGAGTGCAAGGTCCAAGCTGGCTCCCCTTTTCACTTTTACTGTTTTCCTTGAGCCATGCTGATGAGCAGGAATAGCGATGTCCAGCAAGTGCCACCTGGGTTCAGTGGCCAGCTGCTCTCCCAGGTGACAGGAGCACATGGAACTGCCCGCAGGCTCTCTGAGAGCCATGTGCTGCTCCTGAAGGGAACAGTTTCCAGTTATTTGTAGATCTCCTTGATCTGGTCACAAGTCATGAAAAGTAATGTCTTAAAGGGGAAACAGCCAGTTAAAAACAGGTAATTTTTGAGGCACACCATAACTGACACATTCCAGAAAGTCTCTCATAAAACAGAAAGGTTGCCATTAATGAGCATCAACAATTGGCAGTTTCAACATCAGCTTAAATCCTGCTCTCTTTTAAACTGCAAGTAACCTGGACACTCTCAGTAATGTTCTGGAAGCAGGCATTCCTGTGGTGAGATAGTGAGCGACAGTGAAGGTCCTTTGCATGGAGAAGCACAGGAGGGTGAAGACAACTCACTGCCTGCAGAAGCAGGCTCATCCCTCTGTATAACTGTGGGACTGACTGAGCAGATCCCTGTGTCACCCCAATGCCTTTAGCCTTTGGCTAAATCAACATAGAAACACGTACGGTGAAACATGAAATATATTTTCACATTTAATAATTTAGTCCTTCCCATCGTCTAGACTGACCATATTACATAGAAATTACTTAGCAGAAAGGGGGGAAGTGGGCAAGAGGTTTTCTGGGCACTTTCTGGAAATCAGTTGTTTTCAGTTTCATCTGCACAAAAATAAGACAATATTTCCCACATTTCACAGATGACAAATGTACATGAGAATTAAGAAACATGCCCAAAGTTCCCCAACTAGTGAGAGCCTGTGAGCTGGAACAACCAGGCTGAGAAGCACTCGATATTTCCAAACTATAGACAAGGCCTAGGTCTGAGGAAATCTGGATTACAAAAAAAGGTTGGAAATCAAATTATGAATGTTAAAGGTTGGACATTTGAAAAGCTTTGGGTTGTAACTGTAACTGAATTGACAACACATGGTTTTATGAGGTAGGAACAGAGGAAAGGAAGGAGGGAGGGAGAGGGAAAGAGGGGGAGAAAGGAAGGAGGGAGGGAGAGGGAAAGAGGGGGAGAGGGGAAGAGAGAGGGAGGAAGGGAGAAGAGGGAGGAGTGGAGATGGAGGATGGTTATCATGGCTGAGTCACTGAGTTTCTTTGGAGAAATCATTTTCTGTTGCATGATGAAATGCAGCTAGCAGTAAACTACCCATAATTCTCTCTGAACCAAAAGTGCAACTCAAGAAATACACATAGAAATAAATCACTGATTAACGTGAAAGAAAGAAACCAGTATAAATAAAGGGAAGGGCTGAGGACAAGGCTCAGTGGTGGTGTTGCTTAGCTTGTGCAAGGTCATGGGTTCAATCTCAGGCACCACAAAAAAGAAAGAAAGTGGGAAGGAAGGAAAGAAGGAAGGAGGGAAGGGAGGGAGGGAGGGAGGGAGGGAGGGAACAAAGTGGAAAGAATAAAACTAAAAGGAGACCAAAAGAAACAAGGGTGAAGTCTCTGGGCCTACAGACCAAGCAGCTGATAAGGAGCTGCACAACCACGTCTGTCATGGGAAGCCAAGTAGCTGGGACAGCCAGGCCTGTGACACTGCCAAGGAAAATGTACCATGGCAGCCAAGCTCTTCCATTCTGACAAACACCTTCCTGCCTCCTCTGGTGTTCGGTTATAGCAGCATGCTCCAAGCACTCCGTTCAGCAGTCTGGGTTTCTGCTGCCTGAATATAATGAACCTACATAACAATTATACTCATTTTACACTACGTATAAATTCCTTAAGCAAGAATTGGAAATGAATGTACTGCTTTAATAAAAACAAAACACATTTTCTAGAAGTGCTTTACTTCAAAAGGCTGTAAATGACAGAGTTTCTCAAAGATAGTACCTTACTCTCTCTTCTAAATAGATGACTTAAGCCTATGGGGCAGGGGTGATGCTTTACCTTCTGAGAACTATGACACAGTAGGAATGCAAGCAGCTTCCTTCTCTATGTGATAAATCTGTCTTTGGAATAATTGAAATACAATAACACACAGGTTGATCAACTATGATAAAAAAATAGCTTTTTTTTTTAAACCAGTAGCAGTATCTTCAACTTCAAGTTCCTACTAAGTAACTGTAGGTACTAAGTCAACTAGGAGGAGTGCCTCAACCGCTAGAGAGATGGCTCAGCAGTTAAGAGCACTGACTGCTCTTGCAGAGGACCTGGGTTTGAGTCCAAGCACCTACATGGTGGCTAAGAACTGTCTTTAACTCCAGTTCCAAGGGACTCCGATGCCCTCTTCTGACCTCCAAGGCATTGCACAACACAGGTACACCAACCTACATGCAGACAGTACATTCATACATATAAAAATAATAAATTAAAAAAAAGCAATGAATGACATTATAGAGTATAAATTGGCTGAGTCTTGGCAGCCTCAGCTTGCACGCAGTGGGTTGGCACAGCCCCTCCTGCTACCCCTTCTCTCTCTGCCACCATTTCTGCTTGTTCTCTGCTCTGTATTCCAGGGATAGATGGGAACATTAGTAAGGGACGGGATGAGCACTGACAATGGGGGCCATTCGTCTGGGCTATCAATAAGCTTCACGGCCTGTGAAAGACCAGGAGGCAAATACCGTATTGCCGCATAGGAGAGAAAGTTAAGAAAGTTAATACGTCCGGTGTTATTGACCTCTGTGACCTGGTAACAGAGTGAAAGAACCATACACACATGAGTTAGTGCTGTTCAGGGAAATACATAGGACAGTTATCGAGATGGCTCTGTGTTTGGTGTGCGTGGTGTGTGTGTGTGAGTGTGTGTGTGTGTGTGTGTGTGTGTGTGTGTGGTGTGTGAGACCATTTAAGGCAGAGATGAACATCCAAAAGGCATTCTGGGACAGTCATGGTCATACTGCTTTTGCATAAAGATTGCAACAGCTTTGGCCAACTTCTACTACCTCAGGTTTCAATGGAGATAATGTGCACATTTTTAGGTCTTAAGGAAAACAGGAAAGACATTTCTTTGAACCAAACGATGAGTCCTGGTCCTCAGCCATTTTCAGGTATGTGAATGCTTTCAAAGTTTCTAATAGCTTTTGTTAAACTTTTATCATGTGCTTTCTTCAGAATACATACACAGTGTTATTAATGCTACACTAGTGCCTAGTCAACAATAGTGGTGCTCCTGGATTTACACATGAATGGTGGAACTGAAAGTAGCTATTCATCCCCAATCCCTGCAACACACTGAGCATGTGTTAGGGAACCGCACAGTGTCTTACTGTTTCTATTTCCAGCATTGCATGGATAGTGTTTAACTAATGAATGTGAGTTTTATAACATGTTATAGAATGACCACTGAGCCCCACTTACAAAGACAGACTGTCCACACACATACTGATCTGCCCTGTGACACGAGGTGCAAGTGGACAGAGGACATCTGACTTCAGCTACAGTCTACGGGAACAGAACAAACAGCCTAGATTGAAAGTGATCTTTCCTAGAATCTAAGAGCCATATGTATGTCTGGTTGTTCATTGGATAAGTTGGCAAAAACTGATAAAATGTGACAATAATTAAGAGTGACTTCCTGTGTTTTTGATAAGCTAAAAATTTAGCAATACAAAAATGTACCTGCACTAAAAAAATGACAGGAGCTGGACAGATGGTTCAGTGGGTAAGAGCACTGGCTGCTCTTGCAGAGGATGGGAGGGTGTTGATTTTCAGCACCCACATGGTGGCTAACAACCACCCATAAGTCCAGTTCCAGGGGATCCAAGGGCCTCTTCTGACCTCCAAGGGCACTGCATGACACAGGTGCACTAAAATACATGCTGGTAATACACTCATACACACAAAATAAAAATAATAAATATTGTTTTTAAAGTTACAAAAATAGGGCTGGGGAGATGGCTCAGCAGGCCAAGTGCTTCCTGCACAAGCATGCAGTTCAAGCCTCGGAAGACAAGTGAAGCACACTGTCTGGATGGCACACCTGTTCTGTCCTGACGGCACACCTGTCCTGTCCTGACAACACACCTGTCCTGAAGGCACACCCGTCCTGTCCTGACAGCACAGCTGTCCTGACGTCCTGATGGCATACCTGTCCTATCCTGATGGCACACCTGTCCTGATGCCACACCCGTCCTGTCCTGACGGCACACCCGTCCTGACGGCATACCTGTCCTATCCTGATGGCACACCTGTCCTGACGGCACACCTGTCCTGATGGCACACCGGTCCTGTCCTGACGGCACACCAGTCCTGACAGCATACCTGTCCTATCCTGATGGCACACCTGTCCTGTCCTGATGGCACATTCGTCCTGACGACACACCAGTCCTGACGGCACACCTGTCCTGATGGCACACCTGTCCTGACAGCACACCTGTCCTGATGGCACACCTGTCCTGTCCTGATGGCACACCCATCCTGTCCTGACGGCACACCAGTCCTGACGGCATACCTGTCCTATCCTGATGGCACACCTGTCCTGTCCTGACGGCACACCTGTCCTGTCCTGACGGCACACCCATCCTGACGGCACACCTGTCCTGACAGCACACCGGTCCTGATGGCATGCACTTTCACTGTATCACTGGAGAGATCCTGGAGCTGGGTTGGCATGCCAATGAGAGAGCCGTCTTAAAAAAGGTGGTGGGAGGTCATAGGGAGAGATGCCTAGTTGATCAATGGTTTATAGACGTGTGGATGTGCCTCCCCCCCACGAAATTACAAATTAAAAAAGCCACTTGTGCTTGGTTTTTATACACTACATACTCCGTGACTCTGAGTTTGCTGCATATCTGATGAGGAGTGTGGAGGAAGAGGAAAGCCTTCAGCTCCCTGACATGTCTGCTCAGTCTGTCCTCTAGTGGAGAAGCCAAGCTCTGGCCCCTTGCAAGCTGCCTGGGCCCCTCCCTGAATGAAGGGAATGATTTGGTCTGAAAGGTCTTCTCTTTTGTCCTTTTTAGCCTTCCAGATAAATGTCCTTAATTTTCAAGCAGCACAGTCCCGCAGTGTACATGTTGCTGGAAGAAGGAAATGCAATCATGCTGCATTTCGCTGGCATGTGTTCCCTTACAGGGGAAGAATAGTTTTTAGCCTGTGCTGTAAACCCTCTAGGGAACTTGTAAAAGAGAAATGAGGGAACCAGGAAGCAGGCATCCATCATTTCACTAGCTCTCCATAGTAACCAGGACACAGGAGACTGCATCCTAGTGCATGCATGTATGCATGTAACAGATGCAACTCAGGAAACTTAAATCAACATGTATTTTTACCATCTGTGACGTATATGTTGTGTGGAATGAATCTTATGAACTACTAAGGAGAGATAAAGTGGGGATCATCTTCGTTTTTAGATCACTAATGATGATCCTCCTCTTCCTCCTCCTCCTCCTCAGCAAATTCACTAAGACTATGACATCTCTCTCTCTTTTTTTTTTTGTTTTTTGGTCTTTTGAGACAGGGTCTCCCTTTAGTCCCAGGTGGCCTAGAGCTTGCTCTGTAGACCAGGGTGGCCTTGAACTCATAGAGATCTGCCTGCCTCTGCCTCCTGAGTGCTGGGATTAAAGGTGTGTGCCACCACACGAGGCTGACTATGATTCTTTAAAATGAGGGTTAGCGGGGCTGGAGGGATGGCCTAGCGGTTAAGAGCGACGACCGCTCTTGCAGAGGACCCGGGTTCGATCCCCAGCACCCACATGGCGGCTAAGAACCGTCTGTGACTCCGGTTCCAGGAGAACTCCAGTTCCAGGGGAATCCGAGACCGTCTTCTGACCTCCGCGGCATCGCACGACACGGGTGCGCAGACCTGCATGCAGACAATACATTCATACACATAAAAATAAATAAATAAATAAAAAAAATTAAAATGAGGGTTAGCTTGGATGAGTTAGTTGACACCCATTTTTGAGCTCATCCAGCTAGCATAGGGCCACAGCCAAGAAAGACACAGCCCTGTGTTCTCAGGGCAAAGTCAGTATTCTGTGGGAATTCTAAGAGCTGTGCACAAGTGCTCATGGTAAGAGCCTGTTTCTAGACTTTCTGCTCTCTAGTTTGTCTATGCACTTAAAAAAATCAATTAATAAAATGAATTCAGTAATAGTGGGACATAAGTTATTGGAAGAAACAGTTAAAGTTAGCTTTAAAATAAGAAGCAGACAAGCTGAGTCTTCAGTTCCCAGCTCTAACTCTGGAATTAATCTTCCTGGCTTTCTCCACACGCTGTCTAGCAATGACAGTGTGAAGGCAGGCATCGTGGCTCCCACGCTTTCTATGGTATTGCTCCTTGTGCTTAGGAGACTATATAAACCCCATGAAATTACATTTCAAGCAGTAGCTGCAGCTCGCTTACTTCTCCACACCAACTCGAGCATGTGCCTGGCTTCCCAGGCTTTAGTCCATGATTAATCACTGTTACACTCTGTGCCATATTTTGCATTCTGTGGCATACAAACATCCATCTTCGCTCACTCCTCAATAGTATAATTCATTAAAACACATACTTTAAATCTGGTGCACATATAAGAAGATGAAACCACACAGGAATATGGTGTTGTTATGACAAACACAATTAATAAAACATAAAATGTGTATTTTGAAGTTATGGTTTTCATTTGCTACTGCAAGAAATATGCTCCGGCAATGCTGTGCGAGCTAACTTCCCAGGAGGGTTGAAATGCCCTTCCCCTCCCTCCCCTCCATCCTGGAGCGATTATGATTAATGTTCACTAAATCCCTCACTGGCAAGGACCCTAGCAAATTTCTAAAACCAAATTGCAGCTACTGATAAGTATGAAGGGCCTGAATTTGGAGGCAACTTTATCTGACTTGTGAATTCCCACCCTGCCTTTTTGGCCTCTCTTACACTGGGGGAGACAGAGCCTGTCCAGAACAGCGCCGCAGTGGCTTCCAGCTGCCTATGTGAGGGGATGACCTACATTTAGTGTGAGGAGCTCACAAGAGAAAAGAAGGGTCTGTACTGTGGCCTGCATTTCACCTGTGTTCCAAAAGCAATGAGAGACAGAAAGCTTGTGTCACCAACACGAGCCATTCTAATTCATGCACGGTACTAGCACAATGAGGTGTGGCCATGTAAATGTGGGCATAGTCTTTTTTTTTCTTAATTTCTCAATCTTCATAAAGAAATGTACTAGGGGGAGGTAAGCACAAGTAAAAACAGCACTAATGGGTCACATATTAATATTTATGCTTTACTATATAAAGACCTTGCATATATTATGACTGTCTTGTGAACTGAATGAATAACTAACGCTACATTATGTATGGGTACATATTAAGCAGACATGTCTACATTTTCTTAGTTCGGGGTATGATTAATGCAGCCTATCAGAAGCCAGATGGTGCAGAACCAGAGGCATCAATCAAAATGAAAAGACCACTGCGTGCTGTCCACAATGAGCTTCTCACAAATGGAGATTCTGTTCACAGACCCGAACTGGTAATAGGCAGCAACGCTGGCAACATAGCTGCACTGTCCCCTTGGGATGAAACTGGTAGCTGTGGCTTGGCTACATTAAAAATCTGGTGCAGGAATATTCGGTCTGGAGTCTGCAGGCACCAGAGCCTGGGACACCCGGACAAACCAACAGCCTGTCCTCAAGTTTAAAAAGAAGCAGATTTAAAATTATTTTAATAATGTTTGCACTGATGACAGCTCTGTCAAACAGCACCCATCTCCCATCTGATTTAGGATGGGACAGTGCCACACAGTAACAAAGCAGCTGCCTGGCCAGCATGTGGACTGGCATCTCACTTCCTCTGGATGGCTTTGTTATAAATAACCCAAGTGCTTCAGTGTTCCTTTGCGGACTTTCTCCACAGATCTATGGAAACAATTTTAGGCTGTTGTATTTAACACTAATGACTGTTTCTGGGAGAAAGGCAGCCGGAGGACATTTCCTGTTCCTTTAATAGCTTTACATAAAACCAACTACAGAAATACAAGGTGCTTTGTCTTTGTAAATGGATCATGTGTGCTTAGAAAATGTTGAATGACCCCTGTGTGCTGTAAGACCTCACGAAGGAGAAAACGTCCACAGGCACCAAGCTTCCGAAGCCACTGAAGGTCTCGTTTCAGGATAGTGGGGGGACATGTGTATAAGCAAGGAGAAAGTTCCAACAAACAGACTTCATCCTGAAGAGTTCTGTGCCAGAATGATGGGATACTTGATATTTTAACAGTCACAAGAAGGTCAATAAAAGTGGAAATATTTGGGAAGCCTCATTGTATTTCCTAAGGATACTTTGGCTATAAGACAAAAATTATATTGACATTCATTTTTTAAAAACGATTTATTAATTTTTATTTTGTGTGTGGGGACGTTTTGCCTGTATGTATGTACGTATGTATGCATGTATGTACACCATATGGGTGCTTGATCTTTGCCTATTGTATGAGAAATTTCATATGATATTGGTACAAATTCTGTGTAGATGTTTTTCAGTTAGATGTCATTCTACCTCTCATGTGACACACTTATATACCTGGTTTCCATAGTTAATATTAGCAAAATAATGATAATATTAGCAGGGGTGAATAACTTTCCATTAATGGCAAATATTTATGTTTTGTTCCTTCTTCCTCATAATAATGCAGTAGAGAAGATTGTCTTAAAGATTATTTCCTCAGGGTAGATTGTGCAGAGGCACAATTACTCCATTAACTCACATGAATTTTAAGGTTCTTGGTAAAATTTATATTCCCACTCAACAATATAGTGTTTGTCCAATTTTTAAAAAAATTTTACATGTGAAAATTATTTGTAACTGTTTTAATTTTGTATTACTTTAAGTATAAGCAAGGATAGAAATTTTCCTGGGGTTAGACACTTCCTTTTTAAATTTCATTGATAGTTTAGAAGAGCGTCATTAATTATTTGTATCTAGTCATTAAAAGGATCACAATGTAAGACTGGAGGCTCAGTGGTTAGGAGGGCTTGCCGCTCTTGCACAAGACCAAAACTCGGTTCCCAGCACCCATGTGGGGCAACTCACAACTGCTTCTAACTCCAACTCCAGAGGCTCAATACCCTTTTTGGCTCCTTGGGGCACCTGCACTCATGTGTACATAACACACACACACACACACACACACACACACACACACAATTTAAAAAATAAAAATAAATATTTTAAAAAACGAACCAGAAAGTCCACCATTTTGAAAAGCTGAATTTGTCTCATTTGAAAGTAATGAGTTACATCCTTGTAAAAATATCAAAGGATACCAGGTGTGGTGGCACACGTCTTTAATCCCAGTGTTCGGGAAGCAGAGCCAGGAGGATCTTTGTGAGTTCAAGGCCAGCCTGATCTACATAGCAAGCTCCAGGCCAGCTGGGACTAAAGGAAATCCTGTCTCAAAAAGACCCCCCCCCCAAAAAAAAAGCCGGGCGTGGTGGCGCATGCCTTTAATCCTAGCACTCAGGAGGCAGAGACAGGTGAATCTCTGTGAGTTCAAGGCCAACCTGGTCTACAGAGTAAGTTCCAGGCCAGCTGGGGCTATAGGGAGACCCTGTCTCAAAAATAAATAAATAAATAAATAAAAGGATAAGGACTTTACTTCACACACAGAATGCATGTATCTATGTATCTATCAATCACCTTCCTTCCTTCCTTCCTTCCTTCCTTCCTTCCTTCCTTCCTTGCTCCCACCCTCCCCCTTCTTTCCTTTTCTTTCTTCCTTTCTTGTAGGTATTTGGGTTGGCCTGGCCTCTATCTATCTATCTATCTATCTATCTATCTATCTATCTATCTACTATCTATCTATCATCTATCCTCCCTCCCTCTATCTTTTATCTATCACCTATCTATCTTTTATTTGTCATCTATCTAGCTATCTAGCTATCATCTATCATTTATCTGTCAGATATCTATGTAACTGTCTCTAACATCTATGTCTATCATCTATCTATCACCTATCTTTGTCATCTATCAATCTATCATCTAACATCTATCTCTATCATCTACCATTTATCACCTATCTTTGTCATCTATCAATCAATCATTTATCTGTCATCTATCTATCTATCTATCTATCTATCTATCTCTAACATCTATATCTATCATCTATCACCTATCTTTATTTGTCATCTATCAATCTATCATCTAACATCTATCTGTATCATCTATCATCTATCACCTATCTTTGTCATCTATCAATCAATCATTATCTGTCATCTATCTATCTATCTATCTATCATCTATCAATCATCTATCTATCTATCTATCTATCTATCTATCTATCTATCTATCTATCTATTTCTCTATTTGTTGAGCTATCATCATCATCATCTATCTTTTTAATTTGTATGTACCTGGCTGGCCTAGGACTTACTCCATAGACCAGGATGGTTCTGAATTTACATGGCTCCTCCTACCTTTGCCTCCTGAGTGCTCTGATCCTGGGTATGCTGCTATCATGCCTGAGTGCTCTGATCATGGGTATGCTGCTATCATGCCTGAGTGCTCTGATCATGGGTATGCTGCTATCATGCCTGAGTGCTCTGATCATGGGTATGCTGCTATCATGCCTGAGTGCTCTGATCCTGGGTATGCTGCTATCATGCTGGTTTGGGAACTCTGGAATAGTCTCACATTTTTCTGAATCATTAAGTAGTTTTGGGGATTACACTTTGATAAAAAATTATTACATTTTAAATGTATTGTGCGTGTGTGTGTGTGTGTGTGTGTGTGTGTGTGTGTACGTGCATGAGTCTGGCACAGCACATTGTGGGAGTTGCCTCTCTCCTTCCACAGTGTGGGTTCTGGGGGGCCCCAACTCAGGTCATCAGGGCAGGCAGTGCCTTTACCTGCTGAGCCAGCTTGCTGATTCAAAGACTCACATTTGTTTTAATCCCACCATGGGAGCTGGTCCAGGAAACCCAAGGGTAAGAGCGCTCAGCATGGTGATGAAAGGAGTTGGGGTCAGAACTAACTGGCAAGGCAGTTTCTGTCCTGCCTTCAAATTGCCACCTCATCCTCAGCCAATCAGTTGTGTTGCTGCAGCGATGCCCAAGAGGCTGTCCGGAGGCAGAACCAGCAGCAGCCCAGCTACTTCTGGGCTTTCTGATGAAGAAAAAGTAAGGCAGGCTGCAGATGATGTGAGCTCATGCAGGTCTACAGCAGGGCTGCTTAAACTCGTACCATCTGTGACCCTTTTCTGCCAGAGAAATTATATGACTCCAGGTACAAAGGTATGTAAGATAGTGTACATGAACATCATTATCTTCTGATAATAAATCATGAAGAAACTGGTTTAAGGACAATTCTTTAGGATGCATGTAACTTGACTATAAAGGATGAAAACAAATTTGCATACTAATGAGATAAGTGTTTATCTTTACAAAAAGAATTAATTAAATATTGGCTGAAAATGAGATACTACAGGGTATAGGGTATCTAAACATTTTTCAGAGATGATCAATACTTTGATTTTATAATCATCAATGGTGAGACAGTTGCTTGCATAAGTATGTACACAAAATTGAAATATGTTTAGGGCCCTTTCAAAAATTGTTAGAAATTTGGTCTTAATCCCAAGCCAAAGTTAATCTGGTGACTTTGTTTTTAATGAGACTCAAGTCAGAGACAGGTTCTCCTTGTAGTCCCAACTGCCTGCAACTCACTATATAGATCAGGCTTGGCTGTGAATTCACAGAGACCCTATCCTTACCTCCCAAGTGCTGAGATTAAAGGCATGCACCACCATGCCCAGCATGAATTTAAAAAATAAAACATTATAATATTATGTAAAGATACATTGATTTGATACTCAGGCTGAGAAACAATGGTGAGAAAATATTAAAAGTCATTGTTTTTCATAATTAAACCATTACATTTCTGCAAAAGCCAAGGACTTTGTATGCACACTAAAAGCTGCAATTCACAGCACACAGTAAGTAGTCTGGCGCGGGGCTGAGGTGTTCCAGCCAATGTGTGCTGACGTCGTGTGCCCAGGGCCTTACTGAGATGCCAGGTCAGGCTTCCTAAAAGGGAGTGTGCCAATAGAGTTTTGAGTTACAGAGTAACTAGAAATCAAGAGTGTTCTCTGGAATGCTAATATGGAAAAGCATCAGTGGCTAGAGATAAAGAGAAATAATGCAGGGGAAAAATAAATAAAACTGCTACCAGCAAACCACTACCATCAATACCCTATGGGAAGGGAAACATTGTATCAGAATAGGAGTCAGCCAATCTGACTGCAAGGTCTAGAGTTATTATTACATAGCCAGCTGGACACCAGCCTCCTTTTCATTCATAAATCACAAAGCAAGAAAAGTGAAGGGACTGAACTGCACTGACTGTAAGCTCCTGATTCATCTCAGGGCCAACATTTAAAGATTCCAAATACATACCCTGTTACTTTGATTGTACTTAAAAAAGGCACCGGTCACCAACATCTTTTTTTTTTGTCTTTTCGAGACAGGGTCTCCCTGTAGCCCCAGCTGTCCTGGAACTCACTCTGTAGATCAGGCTGGCCTTGAACTCACAAACATCCGCCTGCCTCTGTCTTCAGAGTGCTAGGATTAAAGGTGTGCACCACCACGCCTGGCTAGGTCACCAACATCTTATATAAAATACTCTTCACAACCTTGTTTTGGGTTCTTCTTAAAATTATTAGTGCAATTTGCTTATCCTCCTGTGCTTTTGTTTTTTATTGGCTAAACTAGACAGAGAATGTGAAACGTCTTCATCTAGTGGATGCCTGGGCCACACCCCCAGGGGACCATATGCCCAGACAGCAGCAGCAGGCCAAGGTGCAGGACTGACAGAAGTGATTATGAGGTCCACTCTGCGCTCCATATGTCGGTCAGCTTTTGATCCTTTCCACAGTGTGGGTCTTTGGAGAGTTTCAGTGCTACTCAAAACTGTCTTGTTTTTAAAAGCACCAGAAGATTCTGATTGGCTCACAGAGAACAGGAACAATATTTTCATTTTTCTCCTTTAGACTTCCAGATGGCTAGATATTTAAAAATCGACCCTGGTGATATTTCTGAGTCCTTAGTCACAGGCTTTCTTTAATAACAATGCAATAACTTCATTGCTAACATTCTTTTCCAGATATCTAATTATAGTAGTAAATGTTTACTGACAGAATTTACAATACTAATCAGTATAACAAGAAGCATTTTCTGAGCCTTCACTGCCTTCCAAGCCCTGTGCCCATCTCTTCAGCAGACTCTTGTTTGATCTGTGTAAAAACCCATGGGGAAAGCATTTATTGTTTCCATTTTAATATTAACTTATCATATTATTTTATGTGTATGTGTGTATTGCCTATATGTGTTAAGTGCATCCATGTTGTGCAGTCCCCATGGAGGTCAGAGAAAAGCATCGATTTCCTGGGACTGGAGTTATGGATGGTTGTTAGCTGCCATGTGGGTGCTTGGATTCAAACCCTGATCTTCTGTAAAGAGCTGCCAATGCTCTTAACTACTAAGCCATCTCTCCAGCCCATGTTCCTATGTTAGAGATGAGAAAGCTAAGTCTTAAGAGAAGTTGAATAATATATGTTGTATGTGTAGCAAACATGAAATTCAAATCTGGGGCAGGCCACATCTCTACTGTGCAAAATAGCCTTGATCATGTTGTTGTGAATTTTCATGAAACAGTGGTCCCTTATGCAGGTCAGTGCCCTGCCACAGAAAGACCCTGTAGCACATATCCTATCCTGAGAGTGGCCCTAAGGAATGGCTGTCGTCCTTGGTGGCACGCTCTAAACCAGCACAGTATGGAGTGGGTCTCTCAGCTGCCGTCCCTGTCTCTGCTTCCTAGAAGCCCAAGCTTGTATTCCCATCTGTGGCCAGGACTCAAGAGTTTGTGAATGAGACACAGCTGCAATTATTATCATTATAATTGAGACAGAGTCTTATGTAGCCCAAGCTGGCTACAGACTCAGTAGTGTCTGAAGGTGCTGCCACCTTCCAAGTGCTGGGATTATGGATATGCATCACTCATCTGGTTTATACAATACTAGAAATTGAATTCATGACTTTGTGCAGCCTAGACAAACTCTTTACTGAGCTACATCTCCATGACATTATTTTATTATACATCTTTTTATATAAGGAACTCTGAGGTTTCCATGATAAAATTCTTAAGAATTAAGTATTTCTGGACGTGGTGGCACACACCTTTAATCCCAGCACTTGGGAGGCAGAGGCAGGTGAATCTCTGTGAGTTCAAGGCCAGCCTGGTCTACAGAGTGAGCTCCAGGACAGCTGGGACTAAAAGAGAGACCCTGTCTCAAAAATACCAAACAAACAAACAAACCCAAACCCAAAACAAAAGAATTAAGTATTAGAGGCAATGCATTAGTCAAAGAGAACTCCATTTTTATTTTTTAAATTTTATTTATTAACTTTATGTGTATGAATGTATTACTTGATGCAGGTAGGTGCACCTACATCATTCAATGTCTGAGGAGGTCAGAAGAGGGTGATGGATACCCTGGAACTGGAGCTAAGAATGATTGTTAGCCACCATGTGGTACTAGGAATTGAACCTGGGTCCTCTGCAAGAGCAGTAAGTGCTCTTAACCTCTAAGCCAGCCTGGTCTACATGGTGAGTTCCAGGTCAGCTGGGGCTACAGGGAGAGCCAAAGGAACAAGTAAATACCACTCCCCCAAAGACCAAAATATATGTGTGTATGTATGTATGAATGCATGTGTGTGTTATGTGTGTGTGGTGTGTGTGTATAACACATTCACTTTTCTAGAATTTTCAGTTGCAATTCAAATGGTCCAATAACATCAAGCAATTGTACTTTATCTGTGTAGGACATTTCAAATGAAAGATACATTGCATAGAATTTAGGACACTGTGAAGTCTAGGTTTATGACCATGTGCATTACTGTAAACACCCCCCTTCTGGCTCCTCCTCTCTTGGGGAATTTACTACCTCTTTGTTCCTTATGCCCCAGCCAGTACAGTGGGGTAGGGGACTGCACTCCCAGATCCTGGGGTGAAAACCTTCATGGCATATGGGGTGAGGCTGGAGGACCAAGGAAAGAGGAAAGATTTGGGACAAGTGCCAGAGGGGCTGTCAGAGTGCAGATGCAATAGAGCTCGAGCTGCAGTACTCAGCAGAGAAAGGAATGGATAACTTTATAATGGAGCAATTTGCATAATCTGTTCATTTAGAACGTCCAGAAACCAAGCCACAGAGATGCTGTGTCAGTGCTGGGCCCTGAGGATGCTCACTACAAACACGGGGGGGGGGTCTAATGAACCACTAGGCTGCGAATTCCTGAAATACAGTGAGCGTCTCCATCAGGAGGGGCTTGTTGACTGTACCATCAATGCAAAAGAGAGCAAAGCCAGCCTGTAAGACACCCCACATAACTTTATTAAAAATAACATAAGTAGGCACAGAAAAGAGAGATTTAATATGGACTACGGAACCACTGTTTTCCACATAAGTCTTCTAATTTCTTGTATGTGACAGAATATGCATCTGAGAGCACCCATGTAAGGACCAGGTGCCATTAAACACCATGCGCTGCATCATGCTCATACACACTGAGCATCCTCCATGTGTCAGCTATTGCAAGAGTAAGCCAGGGCCACACACCTTTCCAGTCCAATCCCTGCCTTCCACAGGACACAGTCAGTCAGGGAGGCCAGGAAGGTGAGAGAGACACTCACCTCCTGGGAGGAGGTGAGAATGGAGGAGACAGGCGGCCTTCAGAAGACAGGACTGGCCGCGCTCTGAAGGGGAAAGAGGAACAGTGACTGATGCAACAGCATGTTCCAGAACAGATGAGAAGAGAGAGCATGTTCCAGAACAGATGAGAAGAAGAAAGAGCATGTTCCAGAACAGATGAGAAGAGAGAGCAAGTTCCAGAACAGATGAGAAGAGAGAACATGTTCCAGAACAGATGAGAAGAGAGAGCATGTTCTAGAACAGATGAGGAGAAGAGAGAGCATGTTCCAGAATAGATGAGAAGAGAGAGCATGTTCCAGAACGGATGAGGAGAAGAGAGAGCATGTTCCAGAACGGATGAGGAGAAGAGAGAGCATGTTCCAGAACAGATGAGAAGAGAGAGCATGTTCCAGAACAGATGAGAAGAGAGAGCATGTTCCAGACAGATGAGAAGAAGAAAGAGCATGTTCCAGAACAGATGAGGAGGAGAGCATGTTCCAGATCAGATGAGGAGAGAGAGCATGTTCCAGTACAGATGAGGAGAGAGAGCATGTTCCAGATCAGATGAGGAGAGAGAGAGAGAGCATGTTCCAGAACAGATGAGGAGAGCATGTTCCAGAACAGATAAGGAGGAGAGCATGTTCCAGATCAGATGAGGAGAGAGAGAGAGCATGTTCCAGAACAGATGAGAAGAGAGAGCATGTTCCAGATCAGATGAGGAGAGAGAGAGCATGTTCCAGAACAGATGAGAAGAGAGAGCATGTTCCAGATCAGATGAGGAGAGAGAAAGCATGTTCCAGAACAGATGAGGAGAGAGCATGTTCCAGAACAGATGAGGACAAGAGAGAGCATGTTCCAGAACAGATGAGGACAAAAGAGAGCATGTTCCAGAACAGATGAGAAGAGAGAGCATGTTCTAGAACAGATGAGAAGAGAGCATGTTCCAGAACAGATGAGGACGAGAGAAAATGTTCCAGAACAGATAAGGAGAGAGCATGTTCCAGATCAGATGAGGAGAGAGAGAGAGAGCATGTTCCAGAACAGATGAGAAGAAGAGAGAGCATGTTCCAGAACAGATGAGGAGAAGAGAGCATGTAATATTTGGGAAAGACACCATTTGGCAGGGATGGTGTCAAGGTAAGAAGCTACTAGCCACAGAAAGCCTTCCTGTACTAGGCTAGGGCTTGGTTCTGCAAGTGGCTGGGGGCCATAATGGTATTTTTTTTAAATTTTTATTTATTTATTTTATGTGTATGAATGTACTGTCTGCATGTAGGTCTGTGCACCGTGTCGTGCAATGCCGCTGAGGTCAGAAGAGGGTGTCGGATTCCCCTGGAACTGGAGTTCTCCTGGAATTGGAGTTTCAGATGGTTCTCAGCCGTCATGTGGGTGCTGGGGATCAAACCCGGGTCCTCTGTAAGAGCGGTCGGCGCTCTTAACCGCTAGGCCATCTCTCCAGCCCCCCATAATGGTATTTAACAGGGGATGAAGAGGGTCTGGACTGTAGGTCCTAAGGGTCCCATTAAGCAGGAGGAGGATGACTGGGTCTGAGAAAAGTTAAGAAGAATGGAAACAGGACCACTAAGTTGGAGAGAGCAGAATTCATATGAAAACATGGCCACAGGTCAACACAAAGGTAAGAGCTACAAAGAAGATGAGGTGAGATTCAGACAGATCACGGGAACAAGCACAGTGGGTCTGGAGACAGGGAAGAATCCAGCATGGCCTCTGCTCTGTGGCTCAGAAGCTGGTCAGCTGAGCTGTTTGACAGCTCATGGGAGTGTGTGCTATGCAGTGGGTAGAAGGGCCCGGAACTCAGCCACACGGAGGAGCTCAGCCACATGGAGGAGCTCAGCCACATGGAGCTCAGCCACATGGAGGAGCTCAGCCACACGGAGCTCAGCCACATGGAGGAGCTCAGCCACACGGAGCTCAGCTGCATGGTGCTCAGCCACACGGAGCTCAGCTGCATGGTGCTCAGCCACACGGAGGAGCTCAGCTGCATGGAGCTCAGCCACACGGTGCTCAGCCACACAGAGGAGCTCAGCTACACAGAGGAGCTCAGCCACATGGAGGAGCTCAGCCACACGGAGCTCAGCCACACGGAGGAGCTCAGCCACACGGAGCTCAGCCACACGGAGGAGCTCAGCCACATGGAGGAGCTCAGCCACACGGAGCTCAGCCACACGGAGGAGCTCAGCCACATGGAGCTCAGCCACATGGAGGAGCTCAGCCACACGGAGGAGCTCAGCCACACGGAGCTCAGCCACACGGAGCTCAGCCGCACGGTGCTCAGCCACACGGAGCTCAGCCACACGGAGCTCAGCTGCATGGTGCTCAGCCACACGGAGCTCAGCCACAC
The DNA here is from genome assembly GCA_009823505.1 of Rhizomys pruinosus. Taxonomy (NCBI): domain Eukaryota; kingdom Metazoa; phylum Chordata; class Mammalia; order Rodentia; family Spalacidae; genus Rhizomys; species Rhizomys pruinosus. The sequence goes on along the minus strand of VZQC01009509.1, from coordinate 554,893 downwards.
GGAGCTCAGCTGCACGGAGCTCAGCCACACGGAGGAGCTCAGCCACACGGAGCTCAGCCACACGGAGGAGCTCAGCCACACGGAGGAGCTCAGCCACACGGAGGAGCTCAGCCACACGGAGGAGCTCAGCCACACGGAGCTCAGCCACACGGAGGAGCTCAGCCACACGGAGGAGCTCAGCCACACGGAGGAGCTCAGCCACACGGAGGAGCTCAGCCACACGGAGGAGCTCAGCCACACGGAGGAGCTCAGCCACACGGAGGAGCTCAGCCACACGGAGGAGCTCAGCCACACGGAGGAGCTCAGCCACACGGAGGAGCTCAGCCACACGGAGGAGCTCAGCCACACGGAGGAGCTCAGCCACACGGAGGAGCTCAGCCGCACAGTGCTCAGCCACATCGAGGAGCTCAGCCACACAGAGCTCAGCCACACGGAGGAGCTCAGCCACATGGAGCTCAGCCACACGGAGCTCAGCCACACAGAGGAGCTCAGCCACACAGAGGAGCTCAGCCACATGGAGCTCAGCCACATGGTGCTCAGCCACACGGAGGAGCTCAGTCACATGGAGGAGCTCAGCCACACGGAGGAGCTCAGCCACACAGAGCTCAGCCACACGGAGCTCAGCCGCACAGTGCTCAGCCACACGGAGCTCAGCCACACAGTGCTCAGCCACACGGAGCTCAGCTGCATGGTGCTCAGCCACATGGAGCTCAGCCACACGGAGTTCAGCTGCATGGTGCTCAGCCACACGGAGGAGCTCAGCCACACGGAGGAGCTCAGCAACACGGAGGAGCTCAGCCACACAGAGGAGCTCAGCCACACGGAGGAGCTCAGCCACACGGAGCTCAGCCACATGGAGGAGCTCAGCCACACGGAGGAGTTCAGCCACACGGAGGAGCTCAGCCACACGGAGGAGCTCAGCCACATGGAGCTCAGCCGCACGGTGCTCAGCCACACGGAGCTCAGCCACACGGAGGAGCTCAGCCACATGGAGCTCAGCCACATGGTGCTCAGCCACACGGAGGAGCTCAGTCACATGGAGGAGCTCAGCCACACGGAGGAGCTCAGCCACACAGAGCTCAGCCACACGGAGCTCAGCCGCACAGTGCTCAGCCACACGGAGCTCAGCCACACAGTGCTCAGCCACACGGAGCTCAGCTGCATGGTGCTCAGCCACATGGAGCTCAGCCACACGGAGTTCAGCTGCATGGTGCTCAGCCACACGGAGGAGCTCAGCCACACGGAGGAGCTCAGCAACACGGAGGAGCTCAGCCACACGGAGGAGCTCAGCCACACGGAGGAGCTCAGCCACACGGAGGAGCTCAGCCACATGGAGGAGCTCAGCCACACGGAGCTCAGCCACACGGAGGAGCTCAGCCACATGGAGCTCAGCCACACGGAGCTCAGCCACATGGAGCTCAGACACACAGAGGTGCTCAGCTGCACGGTGCTCAGCCACATGGAGGAACTCAGCTACACGGAGCTCAGCCACATGGAGCTCAGCCACACGGAGGAGCTCAGCCGCACGGTGCTCAGCCACACGGAGGAGCTCAGCCACACGGAGCTCAGCCACATGCTGCTCAGCCACATGGAGGAGCTCAGCCACACAGAGGAGCTCAGCCACACGGAGGAGCTCAGCCACACGGAGGAGCTTAGCCACACGGAGCTCAGCCACACGGAGCTCAGCCACACGGAGCTCAGCCACATGGAGGAGCTCAGCCACACGGAGCTCAGCCACATGGAGGAGCTCAGCCACACGGAGGAGCTCAGCCACACGGAGGAGCTCAGCCACACGGAGCTCAGCCACATGGAGGAGCTCAGCTACATGGAGGAGCTCAGCCACACGGAGCTCATCCGCACGGTGCTCAGCCACACGGAGCTCAGCCACACGGTGCTCAGCCACACGGAGCTCAGCCGCACGGTGCTCAGCCACACGGAGCTCAGCCACATGGAGGAGCTCAGCTACACGGAGGAGCTCAGCCACATGGAGGAGCTCAGCCACACGGAGGAGCTCAGCCACATGGAGGAGCTCAGCCACACGGAGGAGCTCAGCCACATGGAGCTCAGCCACATGGAGCTCAGCCACATGGAGGAGCTCAGCCCCACGGTGCTCAGCCACACGGAGGAGCTCAGCCACACAGAGGAGCTCAGCCACACGGAGCTCAGCCGCACGGAGGAGCTCAGCCACACAGTGCTCAGCCACACGGAGCTCAGCCACATGGAGCTCAGCCACATGGAAGAGCTTGGCCACACAGAGCTCAGCCACATGGAGGAGCTCAGCCACATGGAGAAGATCAGCCACACAGAGCTCAGCCACATGGAGGAGCTCAGCCCCACGGAGCTCAGCCACATGGAGCTCAGCCACACGGGGGGTACGTCAACTGTGGGGTACCACCCAAAGGGTAGTGCTCTGGAGTCTCTTTTATGTATGTTTGGGGTTCCTGGGATCAGTCAAGGGTGATAGTGAGCAGCTGAGCAGGGAGAAACTCACAGAGGCAGGGGAGGGAAGGAATGGGAGACTCTGGTAGACGGGTTTCAGGAATCCATCACCCAAATGTTATGAAACATTTGGACCTGGGCAAGTGTTTTGCCATCTTGAGGGAAGCTGTATGTGTCTATTATATATTCAAACTTTATTATCATGAATACACAATTTGGAGGTTCTTCGTCCAAGAATTTAAAACCATTTGCCTTTATTGAAAAAATGAGCACACCTGTATTACAACTGCTGATTTACTTTAAACACATTCAATCTAAAAGGAATGGTAAATCAAGTCAATCAGGCAGCCATCCCTCTTAGAGCTCAAGTACTGGTGGCTGCTGACCTGTGGGACACTAATTTAGAGATAGCCTGGGAGCCATTTTATCTGCACTCTAAGCCTCGGTGCAGACTCAGGTGGAGATACTAGCTTCCCCTCAATTCTTCAGGGCAAAAAATTCAGGTTTGACCATATCATCTTCAAGGAAGTGAAAGTGATTATAAAGTCAGAAAAACACATCAGAAATGGATTTGTGACAAAAGTGGACTCCTATAACACATCACAATGACCTTCAGCCATATTCAGAACCCAAAAGGACTTGAGTTGGCTTATAAATTTTCAGGGATTTAAAACAAAGACCCATGCCACATGGAAAACCCAAGTTAATTGAAGTCTATAGCTAAAGGTGGTGAGAGAATGTGAAATTCAGAGGAAGAGCTCATGTGAGCAGAGCCCACACAAGAATGATGCTCTTCAAGCCAGAGCCCTCACGCAAGAAAACAACTTCTTGATTGACCATTATGGAAAACAGTGTGGAGAACCCTTAAAAGACTCAAAATGAGCCTACTACCTAACCCATCCATACCACTTCTAGGTATATACCCACAAGACTCATCCTACCACAAAGACACATGTACAGTCATGTTTATTGCAGCTCTCTTCACAATAGTGAAGAGCTAGAACCAACCCAAGTGCCCCTCAACCGACGAGTGGATAGAGAAAATATGGTACATCTACACAATGGAGTTCTATGAAGTGGTAAAGAAAGATAACATTGGGGCTGGAGAGATAGCCTAGCAGTTAAGAGTGCTGACTGCTCTTGCAGAGGACCCAGGTACGATCCCCAGCACCCACATGGCGGCTGAGAACTGTCTGTAACTCCAATTCCAGGAGAACTCCAGTTCCAGGGGAATCTGAGACCCTCTTCTGACCTCTGCAGCATTGCACGACATGGGTGCACAGACCTACATGCAGACAGTACATTCATACACATACAAAAATAAATAAATAAAATAAAAAAAGAAAGATAACATTATGGAATTTGCAGGTAAATGGATGGAACTAGAAGATATTATGTTAAGTAAAGTAACACAGTCCCAGAAAAACAAAAGACAAATGGTATCCCTTATCTGTGGATGCTAGCACCAAGTACCTAGTTGTAGGGCAAACTGAGCATATCAACGTTATATTCCTCATGATCTGAACACAACCATGCTCTTATATTAGGAATCCCTAGACAGGTACTAGAACTAACCTACCATTTATTTTCAGACTATGGATTTTTGGTATATGATGGTGGGCATGTATACATATTTTTAGAGTAACAAAGTTAAAATGGAAAAAGGTGAATCAAGGAATATGATATGGAAGTAACACACTGTTTTCAGAAGATACAATTTTAGTACAGGTGTGATGTATCAGGCTGGTGTAACTTAGCCTTTCTGGGTATCAATTTGGCCAAGGGACCTAAGGGATAACTTTGTTCCTTGCCCTCAGAGGTCAACTAAATCTCAGGGGACTATGCATGGGGGCATCTCTTGAAATGTCCTGCAAATGTGAGTCACCAGNGTGATACACAAGCTCTAGAGGCCATGGTCATTTTTACACTGGAATCGTGCATTCTGTGATACACAAGCTCTAGAGGCCATGGTCATTTTTACACTGGAATCGTGCATTCTGTGATACACAAGCTCTAGAGGCCATGGTCATTTTTACACTGGAATCGTGCATTCTGTGATACACAAGCTCTAGAGGCCATGGTCATTTTTACACTGGAATCGTGCATTCTGTGATACACAAGCTCTAGAGGCCATGGTCATTTTTACACTGGAATCGTGCATTCTGTGATACACAAGCTCTAGAGGCCATGGTCATTTTTACACTGGAATCGTGCATTCTGTGATACACAAGCTCTAGAGGCCATGGTCATTTTTACACTGGAATCGTGCATTCTGTGATACACAAGCTCTAGAGGCCATGGTCATTTTTACACTGGAATCGTGCATTCTGTGATACACAAGCTCTAGAGGCCATGGTCATTTTTACACTGGAATCGTGCATTCTGTGATACACAAGCTCTAGAGGCCATGGTCATTTTTACACTGGAATCGTGCATTCTGTGATACACAAGCTCTAGAGGCCATGGTCATTTTTACACTGGAATCGTGCATTCTGTGATACACAAGCTCTAGAGGCCATGGTCATTTTTACACTGGAATCGTGCATTCTGTGATACACAAGCTCTAGAGGCCATGGTCATTTTTACACTGGAATCGTGCATTCTGTGATACACAAGCTCTAGAGGCCATGGTCATTTTTACACTGGAATCGTGCATTCTGTGATACACAAGCTCTAGAGGCCATGGTCATTTTTACACTGGAATCGTGCATTCTGTGATACACAAGCTCTAGAGGCCATGGTCATTTTTACACTGGAATCGTGCATTCTGTGATACACAAGCTCTAGAGGCCATGGTCATTTTTACACTGGAATCGTGCATTCTGTGATACACAAGCTCTAGAGGCCATGGTCATTTTTACACTGGAATCGTGCATTCTGTGATACACAAGCTCTAGAGGCCATGGTCATTTTTACACTGGAATCGTGCATTCTGTGATACACAAGCTCTAGAGGCCATGGTCATTTTTACACTGGAATCGTGCATTCTGTGATACACAAGCTCTAGAGGCCATGGTCATTTTTACACTGGAATCGTGCATTCTGTGATACACAAGCTCTAGAGGCCATGGTCATTTTTACACTGGAATCGTGCATTCTGTGATACACAAGCTCTAGAGGCCATGGTCATTTTTACACTGGAATCGTGCATTCTGTGATACACAAGCTCTAGAGGCCATGGTCATTTTTACACTGGAATCGTGCATTCTGTGATACACAAGCTCTAGAGGCCATGGTCATTTTTACACTGGAATCGTGCATTCTGTGATACACAAGCTCTAGAGGCCATGGTCATTTTTACACTGGAATCGTGCATTCTGTGATACACAAGCTCTAGAGGCCATGGTCATTTTTACACTGGAATCGTGCATTCTGTGATACACAAGCTCTAGAGGCCATGGTCATTTTTACACTGGAATCGTGCATTCTGTGATACACAAGCTCTAGAGGCCATGGTCATTTTTACACTGGAATCGTGCATTCTGTGATACACAAGCTCTAGAGGCCATGGTCATTTTTACACTGGAATCGTGCATTCTGTGATACACAAGCTCTAGAGGCCATGGTTATTTTTACACTGGAATCGTGCATTCTGTGATATACAAAATTTGGCATAGGGAGGATGGACAGAGGGGGAGATTGCAGAACCCTGAGCCCCATGGCCAGTGGACCTGCTCCTTAGGAAGAACTGAGATTCCAACACGAACTCTGCTTCAACTCCTTCAACCAATAGATGTTTACCTAGCACTTCCCATTTGCCACACTCTGTATGAGGTGTAAGGGAAACAAGACAACAGGTAGCCATCATGTGGCTTACAATGCGGGCACTACAGTTATATATTAGCAACAACATTTACTGACAACTACTATTTAAGTACTGGTGGTAGAACTGGCATCCTAGCAACTCTGCGCTCACAGTAAGAGTGACAGCTATTTCCTGCCAAGTTATTACACAACGGGGATGGTTGTATTTACCGTTTCCATAACGTACAGATAAAATTCTTGGGTATTAAAACATACAATCTTTCTGTATATGTCAGACTCACTTTGAGACTGCTCTAATCAGTCTTTTTCTTTGTTATTATAGAAATTAACAGAGAGTCATGCAACAGTGTTTGAGTGTGAAACACAGTAATATCCTCAGTTTACAGCAGAGGAGACTGAGGTGAAGGCATCTTGACAAGATCGCACAGCAGGTGTGCCTAAGAGCAGGAGGTCTGAACTGTGGGAGACGTAGTTAAGATCAAAGACCAAATTATCAGATTGTATGGTTATTTCTAACAGTTAAAATATATTCATAAGAGAAAACAAATTAAGACAATAAGACATACTTTTACCCTTTAGGGAACATATTTAGAAAATCAGTTGACCCAATGGGTCTGGTGTGAAGAAAAAACACCGTCTCACATCACTGCTAGAAATGTGTACAGCAACGCCTGGTGGAGTGATCACGTGACAGTACCCAGCAACGTCTCACGTCACTGCTAGAAATGTGTACAGGAACCCCTGGTGGAGTATGCATGTGACAGTACCCAGCACCATCTCACATCACTGCTAGAAATGCATACAGGAACGCCTGGTGGAGTGATCACGTGAAAGTACCCAGCACCGTCTCACATCACTACTAGAAATGTGCACAGGAACGCCTGGTGGAGTGATCACGTGACAGTACCCAGCATGATTTAAAATATACCAAACACTCAGAACTCTCTTTGCGGCAGCTCATGGTTAAAAATGCATGAAACGGCATGTGTGTGAGATGATACGGACCAGCACATTTTGTGAGATGAAAAGACCTGAAACTACTCCAAGATCCATAATAAGAGTCTACTTAAATAGATATGGTCAACATCCGCTCTGGAATCTCTTTTTTTTTAGGGAAAGAATGTGGCAGCTCTTTATAAAATGACCTCCAAGATACACTGTAAAGTGAAAAAAGAAACAGAGAATTTGTAGTGTTTTAATGTTTGATTTTTAAAAGGAATGTCTATAACTCTAGAAGCATGCATACAGAACCAGAAACAACTGTTGCCCTCGGCAAGTGGGGCAGGCAAGGTTAACATGGAGGCTTTCTTTGAATGTGATATTGGGTCGATGTATGACTTTTGTAACTGAACATGCAACCCATGTCAGAATGCTGTCCTACGGCAGGGGAGCACATGCTGTGACTCACTAGGCGGTTACCACATGCTCACTGTCTCCACACACACAGCCCCAAAGTGGAACAAGGAGACTGAGTTTCAGTCCTGCATCTGCTGTGGTATGACGGGCAAGCATCTTCTGTTGTCTAGACATGTGCTTCAATGAATGAAATGCACTTCATCAAAATGCACCCAAACTTGAAGTCTTCACCTGGTGGGAGAAAAAGCAAGATGATCCCATCCTCAAGATGGGATCAAGCAGTGAGATGGAGACATAGCAAAAGCAAGATGATCCCCATCCTCAAGACCCTCCCGGTACAGCAGTGAGATGGAGACATAGCAAAAGCAAGATGATCCCCATCCTCAAGACCTTCCCAGTACAGCGGTGAGATGGAGACATAGCAAAAGTGAGATGATCCCCATCCTCAAGACCTTCCCAGTACAGCGGTGAGATGGAGACATAGCAAAAGTGAGATGATCCCCATCCTCAAGACCTTCCCAGTACAGCGGTGAGATGGAGACATAGCAAAAGTGAGATGATCCCCATCCTCAAGACCTTCCCAGTACAGCGGTGAGATGGAGACATAGCAAAAGTGAGATGATCCCCATCCTCAAGACCTTCCCAGTACAGCGGTGAGATGGAGACATAGCAAAAGCAAGATGATCCCATCCTCAAGACCTTCCCGGTACAGTAGTAAGAATGACAAGGCAGAACTTAATGCTTGCTGTTACTGTTCAACAAGTTGAATTAACCTGGGCACCTGGCATGTGTGACTTTGGGAGTCCTGCACAGCAAGTGGACACTGTGTTGGCCACATCTGCCATTCAAACAGGGATGGGACAAGCTGGTGAGTGTTGTACGCAGGGCTGGGTGGCCATGGAAAAGGGTCCCTGAGGCAGGTGCGTATCAAGGCAGAAGAATGGACACAGGCTCACTGCACACAGGGAGTGAGGGGCAGGGCAAGCTGTGATGTCATGAGCAGCAGGAGGCCGTGTCTGGAACAGACAGCCAGACTCTGGACAGCCAGACTCTGGTACTGGGTCTGAGGTCTCTTCACCCCACTGATAGTCTCTTCCTCACACTAGTGATTTTCTCAAAGCAGTTGCAACCAGCTACAGGAGAGACAGATGCTTCAAGGCTTGGTAATAACGTGAACATACAGGAACTTTTCTATCTACACACATCTTGATGAATTTTTACATCAGTACTTTTTTTATACAAAGGATTTGATAATGACACTTCTTTGAGGTGACCATAAAAGTAAGTCACAAAGTGAGCTGATTCCCACCTCTGTGCTCAAACTCTCAAACTCTATTACTGACACTTCTTTGAGGTGACCATAAAAGTAAGCCACAAAGTGAGCTGATTCCCATCTCTGTGCTCAAACTCTCTTGCCTCCCGATTTCTAGAGCCACTGTAGTGTGCACATATTTAACAGCACTCCGGATGAGAACTGTGATGATGTCTTCTTAATCTCCTTCAAAACCCTGAGAGAATTAATGGCTGGCTCATGAAAACATTACCCATTTACTATTCTTTGCTGACAGAACCTGAATCGAAAGGTAGTCACTGGCCTGTGGGTCCTGCTCTATGAACAGGACAGCTGTCACCTGATTTAACCTTCCCTGCTGACATTTTTTGAGGAACGAAATCTCTAATAAGCAGACAGGGCACTGAGGAGTTATCAGGATGGCAGAATTCCTGGTTCTTCTTGGTATGAGACACTTAAAAGGCTCAAGACCCCTTTGTGTTTTGGACTTTCGGTTTCTAAGTCCTCTCTCCACTTGTGGAGAGCTTTGTGTTCTCTCTTCTCTCTCTCTCTCTCTCTCTCTCTCTCTCTCTCTGTCTCTGTCTCTGTCTCTGTCTCTGTCTCGGTCTCTGTCTCTGTCTCTTTAATAAAGTATGTTATCTATTGCCTTCTGCTGTGCCTGGGATTTTTTTCCCTGCTTTTTAATTCTGTAATTGGCAGAGAAGGCAAGTTTCATCAAGATGCTAGACGATAACAGTTCCCAGCTCCTGTGTCAGGACTCTTAGCTTTCCTTACTGTTTGAGGTTCTGGGGCCCTGGCTTGGCCTGTTTCTCTGACTGGACATGTCCAGTGTGTTGGCTTCTAGAGAGCTTCAATTCTTTGGCTGGGCCCACTCTGCTGCCTGACCACTACAAGTTCCTTGGGAAAGCCCAAGAGGGAAGTAAATTGGACATGAGTCTACAGAAATGGCCAAGAGGCACCTGCTAGATCCTCCAGCACATCAGCCCCAACATCGGGCATAAGGCTGTTTCCTCTGCCCAGGCCGAAGTTGAATTAACCAGGGAGCCTATCTACTCTGCTCTGACTCATGCCTTGTCATTCCACTACTAGATTTAGATTTGGGGCTCAAGAGAGAGGTCAGAAGCCACTTCAGCCTAAAGTATAAGCTGGGCATGTCAATCCATCTCTTACAGTAGTAGACATTTTTGATTTTTGGTTTGTATATACAGTGAAGCAAGATTGCATTGGATGTCAAGCTGTGTGACCCTACAGCAATTACTTAACCTCTCTGTGTCTCAGGTTCCTTATGTGTGGGACAGGGCAAAGAAGACAACTTTTTGGAGTAGGTTCTCCCCTTCCACCTTTTTGTGGGTTGAACTCAGGCTACCAGGCTTGCACCTTTACCTGCTGAGCCATCTCATCCACCCAACAGGATTCATTTTCAAGAGCTAGTGTCAGCGCTGAGTGAGCAATGTGCATGGAAAGTTCTATGAGGTCTGCAGGGGAGCTTCCAATGGTTGCTTCAGAAACTGTCTCCCAATACAGAGCTGCCTGGCTCGCAGTCTCTGTCATTTCTCAGGCTGTTCAGTAGAGCAGAATTCTCAACCTGCAGGTCCTGGGATGCTTCCTTGAGTGGCGTCATGTCCTGGGATGCTTCCTTGAGTGGTGTCAGGTCCTGGGATGCTTCCTTGAGTGGCGTCAGGTCCTGGGATGCTTCCTTGAGTGGCGTCAGGTCCTGGGATGCTTCCTTGAGTGGCGTCAGGTCCTGGGATGCTTCCTTGAGTGGTGTCAGGTCCTGGGATGCTTCCTTGAGTGGTGTCAGGTCCTGGGATGCTTTCTTGAGTGGTGTCAGGTCCTGGGATGCTTCCTTGAGTGGTCTCAGGTCCTGGGATTCTTCCTTGAGTGGTGTCAGGTCCTGGGATGCTTCCTTGAATGGTGTCAGATCCTGAGATGCTTCCTTGAATGGTGTCAGGTCCTGGGATGCTTCCTTGAGTGGTGTCAGGTCCTGGGATGCTTCCTTGAGTGGTATCAGATCTTGGGATGCTTCCTTGAGTGGTGTCTCATCCTGGGATGCTTCCTTGAATGCTTCTTTTACTGGTATCAGGACTACCACCATTTTACCCACCCATCATCCCTGCCACTACATTAACAAAATAAACTAGACCACTGCTTACAACATAAGGTCTAATCTCAGAACAACGCCCCATTAAAAGGAAACACACATATACAATATCAAAGTTAGGCTCAAGGAAATGATCTCCTACTTAAATTAAATCCGATCCAGTTAAGAGGAGGCAGGGCTTTTGTCTAGGTTAGCACAGATCAGACAGTCTATGCAAGTGGTGAAGAGCTGAGCTTCAGCTGCAGCACTGGTGACAATCACATGATCGTCTTGAGGATGGAGGCATTTTAATAAACAGAAGCAGTTTTATATGCAGAGTTGTTCCAACACGCTTCACACTGCTGCTGGGCTGTTCATCTGTCTTTGGAGTGAAGGTAAGAAAATGAGTTTAATGTTTTCCCAAGGACTCATGTCTCCGCATCCTGAGGCCATGCTGAGGGCGGGTGTAGGTCAGCAGAACAACACAAAAATGCCATCAGTTAGACATTTATTTAAAATCTCCTGATATTACCAACATTCTTAAAATTACTTTTAAAATATTTTTTGTCTCTGTCAAAGATAGGCAATAGAGTTACACATACAAATGGCTTTGGGCAATCTGCTGCAGAACTGTTTTAAGCATGGCTTCGACAAGCCAGATCAATAGCTTGTTTCTTTATCTGCATGTGCCATGAGAAATCTGGCTTCCATAGAGTGCTGGATCCATTAAAAACTGAATCTGCTATTTCCAGACAGCAGATAGCTCAAGGCTCCACAGGGCCAGCAGGTGGGGATCCAATTCCATCTCCCTTTGGAAGAACAACTCACCATGCTCTGATGCTGTGCTAAGCTGGGGTTCAGGGGGAATGAGGCCTGGGCAACAGTGGCTGCCTTGGGATCGAGGGAGGTAGCCATCACACACAAGAAAATGCAGTAATACCCTGCCTGGTACTTCAAGAGTAGCCTTTCTCCTTTTGTTTTTTCTTTTTTTCTTCAAAACTTTTTAAAAATTTTATTTATTTCTGTATGTGTATGAATGTACTGTCTGCAAGCAAGTTTGTGCACCCATGACGTGCAATGCCGCGGAGGTCAGAAGAGGGTGTCGGATTCCCCTGGAACTGGAGTTCTCCTGGAATTGGAGTTTCAGACGGTTCTCAGCCACCATGTGGGTGCTGGGGATTGAACCCGGGTCCTCTGTAAGAGCGGTCGGTGCTCTTAACCGCTAGGCCATCTGTCCAGCCCTCTCCTTTTGTTTTTTAAATGTGGTACGAGGATTAAACTAAGGGCCTTGCACATGCTAGCCAGGAGCTCACCACTGGGCTACCCATTCAGTCCCTAGAACAATCTCACTGTATTTTGCACATATGCAGATGATCATATGGGTGCACCTATGTGTGGATGTGTGTGCATGTGGAGTGTGTGTGCTTGTGGAGGTCAGAGGGCAAGCCTGGGTGTTGCTCGAGAGCAGGCCACCTTTTTTTTTTTTAGAAAGGATGTCTCATTGGCCTAGAGCTCAACACACAGGCTGGCCTGGCAAGCTGAGAAGCCCCAGGGATTGACCTGGCTTCACCTCCCCAGTGCTGGGACTAAGTACATGCTGGGCCAGAGAGCTGGCTCAGCAGTTAAGATCACTGGCTGCTCTTGCAAAGGACCCAGGTTCAACTCCCAGCTAACAACTGGCTGTAACTTCAGTTTCGGGGGGTCCAAAACTCTCTTTTGATCTCTGCCAGCACTGCACGACATAGATACACTTACACACATGCAGGCAGTACACTCATGCATAAAATAAAAAAGTATTTTTTTTATGTGTGTACTACCAAACCCAGGTTTTTCACATGCATTCCAGAGCCTGAACAGGGTCCTCACACAGCCTTACACAGCAAGCCCTTTACCACTGAGCTAATCTCCACAGTCCCTAAAACACTGAGCTAATCTACACAGCCCCAAAACAACTTTTAAGAAGAAATACAGTAATTCTCAACATTTTTCATGCTTTTCACAGCATCTGGTCTATAAACCCAACGCAGAGTCACCCTGGTCCCAGTGCTTCATCCTATATGTCACACACACTGGCTGGCCGTCCTCTCACGATTCACAGTCCAAGCACCGTCTGCATGTAGTGACACTTCATCTGCCCAAACCTAAAAGTTTTTAGGATAAGTGTAGTTTGTTCCCAAAATACCAATGTTTTTAAAAACAGAATATATACATCTTTACTATTTTCAAGCAAAACATCTGTTTCTTGATGTCAGCTAGTCCTAATGGTCTACACTGGCACTACTAGTATGAAGGCAGTATCTAGGTCCGGGGTCTAAGTTAAGTGGCTTAAGCAGCTGCATTTTCAGAGTTCCTCGTCAGCGACTGCCAGTTTTCACAGCGTGGCTCTGCTTCCACTTAGTGGACTGTCACTTTTTCCTGGAGCCCTGAATATTTAAAGTAATAACCAGCACCCCCCTCCCCTTTTTTTTTTTTTGCTGTTGGAGCTGACTGTGTAGTGGGAGCAACCGGACACATATATTGGTTAGAGTAGATTAAAAGAATGGACTGCTAGTGGACAAAGGATGGAAGACAAAATGAGGTGTGGAAAGAGAATTAAACCATTGTCTGAACAGTCTGGGCCCGGGTGGGCTCTTCTGCAAATTCTGAGCTGTGTTGAGACTCAACCAGATCTCAGGCTAAACCCAGGAGTGACTTTCCCTTTCTTTTTTTTTTTTTTTTTTTTTTGTCTTTTTTTTGAGACAAGGTCATCCTGGAGCCTCAGGCTGTCCTGGAACTCACTCTGTAGACCAGGCTGGCCTTGAACTCACAAAGATCCGCCTGCCTCTGCCTCCCGAGTGCTAGGATTAAAGGCGTGCACCACCACGCCCGGCAATTTTCCCTTACTTTCTAATCAAAGGTAAACTTATCAAGTACGTTCATACATAGCTATTTTTGAAGACACATGAGCTCCTTTACAATTTTATTGAAATACATCTGTGTGTAAAAGAAATATTAAGATAGCGGCAATTATCAAAAGACAAAGAAAAAGCTCATTTCACCAACACAGGGGATGTAGAGTGATTTTTTTTTCTTTTTCTCAACCATGGTCACTGATGTATGTCTACACAGACAGGAAAATGATTAACACAGCAAGCTACTAGGAGAATATGAGAAGTGCCCTTCACCAAACCTGGGAAGTGTAAGAGTGACAACCTGCTAAGGATGCCTCTCAGTGGTGAGATGGGGACTAACTCACTCAGACTTACTGTGCTTTAGAACTCAAGTCTGCAGATATTAAAAACTGCTCTAGCTCTAAAGGGAGTTTTCCAACTTCTTCCTTCAAGAAAGTTTCATATTTTATAGTGACTTTTTTTACATTACCAGATCATAAACATCTGGGTTTAGCTAATAAATTAGTTTTCCCCTGAACACATAAATTGATCAAATCCAACAAAGAAAGAAAAAAGAAAACAGATGTATCTTTTATGTGCACATTTTCTTCAGGACAAAGATGGAACAGCACAGGGCAACATGCACAACTTTAACAGAAGCGCATGGTAACATGCACGACTTCAGCAGAAGCACACGGTAATGCACACAACTTCAGCAGAAGCAGACGGTAATGTGCATGACTTTAGCAGAAGTGCACAGTAGCACATGACTTTAACACAAGAGCACAGTAAGGTAAGGCATACGACTTTAGCAGAAGCGCACATAGAAGCTTATGGTAACGTGCACGACTTTAGTAGAAGTGCGAGACTTTAACAGAAGCTCACGGTAACGTGCAAGACTTTAACAGAAGCGCATGGTAAAGCACACAACTTTAACAGAAGTGCACAGTAATGTGCATGACTTTAATAGAAGTGCCAGGTAACACCATGACTTTAACAGAAGTACCCTAATCATAGCTATTAAGTTATCTGTGACTTATGGAAAAAAAAAAACAAAACAAAAAACCTCAATTCTAGGGTGACACTGTGTGACTTGGAAGGTCTGTGGCTGGGTGACCTCTCCTGGTATACTGTATTTTTAGAAACAACTAGCTTTGTTTCTAAAAGAGGAAAAAAGTGGATAGAATATAACCAAATTACCTGCTATTTTGGATCACTGTCCCAAGTTCCCTTTGATTAGAAGAGATAAAGCAGCTTTGATGAAGTCTCCTTGTGTCTGTTTTTGTAAAATTATTATAAGAATTCCTGACCATTGTTTTGAATGGATATGGAGCCAGAGACAAAAATCCAAAATGAAATTCCTGGTCTCAAAAGTAACGTTTCCAAGTTAAGAAGAGCTTCCTGACGTCCATTCGGATGGATTCTGCCCTTCAGCTTTGTCTGTTTTTTTGCAATAGCACTTAAGAGAAAATGAACTGACCATTTACTACTTACACGATGGCTTTAGGATGTGATTAAGAAATGCACCTAGAGGCAGAGGCAGGCGGATCTTTTAGTTCAAGGTCAGCCTGGTCTACAGAGTGAGTTCCAGGCCAGCGGGGGCTACAGGGAGACCCTGTCTTGAAAAAGACGCAAAAAAAAAAAAAAAAAAAAAAAAAGAAAAAAAAGAAATGCACCTAGGGGCTGGAGAGATGGCCTAGCAGTTAAGAGTGCCGACTACTCTTGCAGAGGACCTGGGTTCGATCCCCAGCACCCACATGGCGGCTGAGAACCGTCTGTAACTCCAGTTCCAGGAGAACTCCAGTTCCAGGAGAACTCCAGTTCCAGGGGAATCCGACACCCGCATCTGACCTCCGCGGCATTGCACGTCACGGGTGCACAAACCTACAAGCAAACAGTACACTCATACACATAAAAAAATAAAGTTAAAAAAATTATATATAAAAAAGAAATGCTTGGCTTAGGAATGAATAAATATGAACTGTATCTTATGATGAATTCTTTGTAATTTGTTCAGGTTCCTTAATCTGAAAAAAAAAAAAGGAAATGCACCTGGCCTCACTCAGACGACATATTTGTTTAACCTGATGACTTTCCTGTGTCTGGGGTTGAGTAGGACCAAGCCTGGCTGACGTGGGACAGAAGAGACGAAATCCCAGGAACTGATGCCAACTGAAGCCCAGGACGGGCATCTCTCGGCTCACTGGGCATCACTGGCCCCGGGACGGGCATCTCTCGGCTCACTGGGCATCACTGGCCCCGGGACGGGCATCCCTCGGCTCACTGGGCATCACTGGCCCCAGGACGGGCATCCCTCTGCTCACTGGGCATCACTGGCCCCAGTATGGGCATCCCTCGGCTCACTGGGCATCACTGGCCCCAGGACGGGCATCCCTTGGCTCACTGGGCATCACTGGCCCCAGGACGGGCATCCCTCCGCTCACTGGGCATCGCTGGCCCCGGGACGGGCATCCCTTGGCTCACTGGTCATCACTGGCCCCAGTATGGGCATCCCTCGGCTCACTGGGCATCACTGGCCCCGGGACGGGCATCCCTCTGCTCACTGGGCATCACTAGCCCCAGTATGGGCATCCCTCGGCTCACTGGGTATCACTGGCCCGCTGCAATGGTTCCTCCTCTTCAGCATAAAGTACATCAGAGGAAAAATGCCATTAAAAGGCCGGCCAAAGAGAGAAAGACTCTTCAGAAGATCTGCTCCCAGAACTAGGCCCACGCTCATTTTACTGTCCCATCTCTGGCACATGGAAAGTTTCAACCATATAGAAAAATACAGAGGTACAACCCCCCCAAAGCAGGCACTCAGGCTCCATTATCACCAACACATGGGGCCACTTTCTTCACTGTGTCACATCCATTCCTGCTGGGGATTTTCTTGAGTCCAATTCCCAGACAAGTGATATTTTATTTTATGTAAGCTTTCATTTATAATACATGTGTATATTTTTCTAAAGATTGCTCTAAAAGTCTCATTGAGCATAATATTTGATCCAACTTTAACCATATCTTGTAAAATGTTTTACACTCAGACCTACCTGCCTAGAAAACTAACTTGCTTGACTAACTGGGTAATTAAAACAACAAAGTAACTTGAAACACAACAGTCTATTATTTTGTTTATGGGGGAGGGGGAAGCACTCTCAGAGTTAGAAGACAGAGTTGGTGTCTTCCTGTACAGTGGGGGTGGGGGGGAGTCACAGAGTTAGAGGACTGTGGGGGGTGCGCAGGGGGTACTTTCACAGAGTTAGAGGACAGTGTTGGTGTCTTCCTGTGCCTCCAGCTTTTGTGGGCATTTCAGTCAACAATGAAATAAAAAGTACCATAGTTAAGATCTGCCTGTAGGAACTCTGAAAAATGGGGAGCTCAGGGCCCTGAACCGCCTACAATGAAATTTCCTCCTTTTCTTTCTCTACGGACATACATAATAGAAGATAATCCCAACAGACCAAACTTTGGATGCTCAAAATCACTTGTGGAGCAAGCTAGCTACTTATAATAACAAATTACCACCTTAGAGCAGAGATGAAAAGAAACTACATCTAGTATTTATATCGACTCTTCATTGCCTAATGACCAATCTGTAGGGGAATGAAGTCCTTACAAGATAAAGCCAAAAGTCACCTAAGGTCACCCAGGACAGGAAGGGGAGCCTGTGGGACGGCAGGCAGCTAGGTTCCAGTGAAGAAGTAAAGGAATAATGGACTTTCCTTTAACTGTGAATTCAAAAATGTTAGAGCAGGCAAAACTCAGGCAGGTCAGGTGAACCTCTGGTTTGTCAGAGCATTTTAACACCTGTGGTTAAATGCCAACTTTACCCTTCCTTGCACTTAAGGTAATTAGATGGCTTCACGTTTAAAAACTGCAACATCCCCCTAGTGGTCTTCCTTCTCATCGCAGGGCTGTCATGTGACTATCAGGCACCTTGCCCCCTCCAGCTGCACTCCTAGATGCTGCTGGCTCCTCCCCTCCTCACACCAACTCTCCTCTTATGAAAAGTAACATCTTGAAAAGCATTGGTTTTAAAATGACAGCATTTTCAGGGTCACCTTTCTCCATGAAGCATAAACTTCTTCAAGAAGTTTTCAGTGCTTAGGTCAATTAGTCACTTGTCACATGCTAGAAACTAAATTCTTTTTAACTTCTAAGAACAATGGACACAATTAAAAAAAAATCCTCCTGATTCCAGGCCCCTCTGCATTCTCAATTATAGAAAAGACTTTTTGTATTCATTATTTTGGCTGAAAAATTCCCACCACATGTCTGCCTATAATTCAAAGAAAAAGATTTAAGTTTATATTAGCATTCTGACTGTGCAATTTCTTTGCTTCTTATATCACCTCAAATTAACAGATTTACTGGATCCTTATGTGGCATAGAAGCTTCATACATGAAAACTTTTATTTCCCAATGAAGATGTGGGGCGTTAAGAGTTCCTCTAAAAGTTGGATGTAGTAGTGCACGCCTTTAACCCCAGCACTTGGGAGGCAGAGGCAGACAGATCTCTGTGAGATGTAGGCCAACATGGCCTACAAAGTGAGTTCCAGGCCACCTGGGGCTACACTCAAAAAGACACACCCACATAGAGTTCTTCTAAAAGTGGTTCTCAGTGTGTGGGGTCTGTACTTTAAAGGTGTCTTTCTCTTTTACAAATATGTGGTGAAATGCTTAAGTAAGAAAAGACTTGGAAGTTGTCTAAATGCACAAGTTGGGAGTGTGGGCGGCTCAAAGGAGCAGTCATCTTCAGTGACCGAGCAGCAGAAGGGCGCATGGAGCCCTGACACCTGCTGCTGCTGACACCTGCTGCTGCAGATTATTTACTTAGCTGACAGTGATCACAGCAACAGAAAATTGAGAGCTGATAGTCAATGCTTCACCAATTCAAAAGCCTGGTTTGGTTTACTCACTATGGTACTTAGAAAGAAAATAAATAAATCAACTAAAAAAACTTATTATGACCTCCATAATAAGAGACAAAACTTATCATGACCGCCATCAAAACCTGACTTTTGGCAGTTTGACATCTCACTGACAATGCGTACTAGACTTTGTTCCATTACAGGCATTATTGGGGATTGGGCTCAGGGGCTGGCACATGCTAAATAGTCTTTCACTGAGCTGTGACTCCAGCCCCCCTGTAACTAGACTTCAACGTGAATAAAATGGGAGCATTTTAGTTCACAAATAACAAATTTTCTGTTTAATTTATAAGACTTGAACATTTTAAATTGAAATATAAATGTTACTAGTAACTGTAATTCAACACCACCATTTGAAAATGAGAAGGTGCCACAGCTAAGCGCTAGTCCTGGATGGTTAACCAGCAACTGTCGCCAACACCGTAACGCATGATGCACTAATCACTTGCTCCTCTTACCTTGTGATCATACGGACTGTAAGAGTGAAACACCTGGGAAAGAGCTTTCGTCCTTTGCTTTTTCTGTGGAAGAAAAACCACAAACATTGGGTTGATAGCTTTCCACATATGTACATATTTACAATAGTTCATCTCTATCATCTATCTGTCTATCTATCTATCATCTATCTATCTATCTATCTATCTATCTATCTATCTATCTATCTATCATCTATCTGGATATCCATTTATAGATTCTTGGGTGGTGCAAGCAGACTCCAGTCGGCTGATTGCAGAGGTCAACTCTAATGGTGCAGGCAGATAACCTCTTCCTATAAAGTTTATAATTAAAACTATTTAACATCAGAAACTATTTCTGAGAATATACCTAGAGCCTAAAGTGAAGGGAAAGCAAGCTCGGTCTACGCTGAGGGTCCTTCCATTCTACTGTAACAATGCCTGATATTCCTCAGTGTTGGGCACTGGCACCCACTTGCACAATGTTGCTGCCCCAGGCTCCCTGGCACAGCCTGAGTCTGGGCTTGGGCCTCTGCCTCCTGAGTGCTAGGATTAAAGGCATGCGCCACCATGCCTGGCTAACAGTTCTTCGTTTTGACGATGCTCTATAGCCCTGGTACCTGGCATGGTGTATCTCGCACACAGCAGGTATTCCATAAATACTAGCTAAAGAAATGAATGACACCCCAGTCAGAGAGGCATGTAACTCCATAGTTTGTGATGGTGACACATCATACTTGACTATGAAAAGAGAAAAGGCTCTGCTTCTACCCAAGTGCCCTGAAGCTGAGTCCAGGCACTGCTGAGACCTGGCTCCATGCCCTGCTTGAAGTCTCTACACAGACATGATGTGGCTTCTCCTATCATGTCAACCATAAGAGGAACTCGCCTGCTTGGCCGCTGTGGTTCTTCACTCCTTATACCTATTGTGAACTAGTTTATATAGGGTTCCAAATCTTTGTGCATGAACACACACACACACACACACACACACACACACACACATACACACACACACACACACACAGTTATTATTACCATCACAGAAGGAAGTTGTTCTAGACACATGGTCCTGAAACTTACTTTCTATTTTATTCTTTCCATGCCAAACTCACGCTGGTGTACACAGATTCTCACTCCTTTGAGATAAGCTCTGAGATGTGAAAGCTTTAGAAACCCAACTGTTTTCTTCAATGCACTTCAGTTTTCTGCCTTGCTTGCTGTCTATTTGTCTAACATGGGGTCTGACCATGTGCCCTAGGCTGTCTAACATGGGGCCTCACCATGTGCCTTAGGCTGTCTAACATGGGGTCTGACCATGTACACTAGGCTCGTCTGAAACTTGCTGTCTTCAGCTCCAGCCTCTTGAGTGCTGGGACTGAAAATGTGCA
This sequence comes from Rhizomys pruinosus, assembly GCA_009823505.1. Lineage (NCBI taxonomy): Eukaryota > Metazoa > Chordata > Mammalia > Rodentia > Spalacidae > Rhizomys > Rhizomys pruinosus. The sequence goes on along the minus strand of VZQC01009509.1, from coordinate 534,312 downwards.
AAATCATTCTGGGCTACATTCCCATTTCAAAAAGTCTGCACAAACATCTGTGGAAACTTGAAAATTTGTTTTATTTTTAAGGAATAAACTACACAAGTTTAGCTTCAGGATCAAACTGTATGCATGTCTACTACTTCAATACAGACACAATGTCTCCCCTAAATATTGTTCCAAATTGCCCTCTCAGTATGGGTCAATGAGAGATCACAGTTTAAGAAGGGCACTCTGTTTTCTGTTTTGTTTTGTTTATTTGAGACAGGGCCTCCCAGTAGCTCCAGCTGGCCTGGATCTCACAGAGATCCACCTGCCTCCAGAGTGTTGGGATTAAAGGTTTGTGCCACCATGCCCACCTAAGAAGGACAGATCTCATCCATTTAAAGGTCAGAACTAGGCCGGGCGTGGTGGCGCGTGCCTTTAATCCTAGCACTTGGGAGGCAGAGGCAGGTGGATCTTTGTGAGTTCAAGGCCAGTCTGGTCTACAGAGTGAGTTCCAGGACAGCTGGGGCTACAGGGAGACCCTGTCTGGAAAAGACCAAAATAAATAAATAAATAAATAAATAAATAAATAAATAAATAAATAAATAGTCAGAACTTTTCTAAACCTACTGAACCAATCAAGTGTTTTTAGACTAGATATACGTTTTCTGTTGCTGACTGCAGAAATTATTACTTTTATTTTTTATCATAGAATCAGTCCTCTATCACATCTAATAATTCTGTCAGACAAGTGGCTTGCGTGTCCTAAATGTTGCCACATCTTGCTTCTGGGTGGGATCAGATAAGTCCAACCAGCATGGGGCTGGGCTGCTTCCATTTGAGAGAGTCCTTGCCCAGTCTACATGCTAAGGGGGCCATTTGCTCCTGCTTGAAAAATCCATCAGATACTAGGGATCTAAAAAAGTCTAGCACCAGGGTCTACGCAGATCCCCGCCTAGGGTCTATGCAGATCCCCACCTAGAGTCTACGCAGATCCCCTGCCTAGGGCCTACACAGATCCCCTGCCTAGGGCCTACACAGATCCCCTGCCTAGGGTCTATACAGATCCCCTGCCTAGGGTCTATACAGATCCCCTGCCTAGGGTCTATGCAGATCCCCTGCCTAGGGTCTACACAGATCCCCTGCCTATGGTCTTTCTGATCTTCTGAATCTACTTGGCTAAGCAGCTGGATCTGGCCCTAGTAGGATCTCAAATATTTCAAAGTCATCTACATGTGGATTCCCCTGACTCCTTTCCCTATCTACGAAATATCTTAAGAGGACAATTCCATGGGCAGTGTTTGTAATCATTGGCCTTACTGCCACACTGACGCCCACTGAAGGCATCTCTTCCTGCTGAAACTCTTCTGGCCTCCTCTGGGATGCTTCCACCCATCGAACTGAAATGATGGAACACTCCATTCCCCTGCAGAGCAGAGCAGAGTACACTTTTAAGACCACTGAGAGTAGTTCCCTTGGTTAATAAAATGTTAGTCCTGGGAGTCTGGAGACTGCTGTGAACTGGTCACGTGTTGATTAGTTTTCATTAGCCTATGATTTCCTCTTTCCTCTTTTTTTTTTTAACCCCCACTCAGTTGATAGAAGGGTCCTTGGCTAAGCATCAATCAGAAGAAAAATGACAAATGCTAACAGTTCCTTTGGTGGGAGACTTGATAGAACACATTAAGGTATTTTTTTTCCAAAAGGAAATTATACTAGAATAGATAAGATGGGAGACACATCAAAAATCAATTTAGGAAATGTCCCAGGGAATGAACAGTCCCAGACATGGCTGTGCTGCCAGCTGGACAAAGAATGCCCCAAAGTGCTTCATGTCGTGACCTTTGTATGTAGGTCTCATTCTGTCTCTACTCTGATAGCCCAAACCCATGTATGCCTTTACTTTTATTTTCTTTCTTTTTATTCTTCTGGCAGCTGGGGCTTTGTGCAAGAAGAGTGTCCCTGTACCACTGAGTGACACCCTCACCCCTATAGACCTGGGGAGGGCAGAAGGGAAGGGAAAGCAAATAATACCACATGGGCTGGTCCTTAAAAGCCAGCAAGGACATAAGACTCTTGATTCCTGACAACAGATTATATACACATATAGTAAAGTCCCAGCTATGAGTATTAAAAGCTATGCTTTTATCAACAGAGTTATCTGGAAGGTGTGGCTCTTCTATCTGTGAAGCCAGTTACTCAGCCAGCAGTACAGTTTCTGGAATCCAAAGTGAGGGCTGGTAAATTGTGGCCCATGGGCCAATCCAGACTCTCTCCTGAGCCTATCAATAAAGTTTTATTGAGGGGGAAATAGCTCAGTTAGTAAAATGCTTGCCATACAAGCTAGATTCCCAGAGCCTATGTAAAAAGCTGAGGACGTGGTACATGCCTGTGATCCTAGCTGTGGGGAAGTGGAGACTGATGGATTCCTGGGGCTTGCTGGATGGTCAGCCTAGTCTAATTGGTGAGCTCCAGGTTACTGAGCGAAGAGTCTTAACTAATGAGTGGCTACTCACCCCTGGCCTCCATGTGCACCTGCACACATAGACATAGGCACAATGGAACACATATGAACATATACACACAAATCAAGTTTTACTGAAACACAGCCACACCCATTCACTTATGAGTACTTTCATCTCCAGCAGCAGAGTTGTTAGCCACAGCAGAGACTGTGTGTCCTCTGAACACAGAGGTATTCACCACCTGGCCAGGCCTTTGCAAAGAGGACTTAGTACTTCTTGCTCTAGAATCTCTATCCTTGACACGGTGGCATCTCCTAGTGGTCCTTTAAAAACCAAGCGAGCAGTTGATTCTCCAACAAGATGTCCTGCTGCCCCGATCCATGAAGACAGGTCGTGAGCAATCCTGGCCTGTGTCCTGCCCCGATCCATGAAGACAGGTCGTGAGCAATCCTGGCCTGTGTCCTGCCCCGATCCATGAAGACAGGTCGTGAGCAATCCTGGACTGTGTCCTGCCCCGATCCATGAAGACAGGTCGTGGGCAGTCCTGGCCTGTGTCCTGCCCCGATCCTTGAAGACAGGTCGTGAGCATTCCTGGCCTGTGTCCTGAGACATGAGGATGAACCAGAGGCGCTGCGGCAGCCAGCTGTCTGGTCTGTAGGACTTTACTTTCTAGTACATTCTATGTGAGGTCAGAGAATATTGCGAGTTGGTTTCTAAGGCATTTGAAATAGATACAGGGCTCTGAGATTCTCCTAGAGGTGCCGTGACTGCAGGTCATAGATGTTCTGGCACTAAAACCTTGTAAGGTTGGTGGACAAGTAGCGAACATGCAGCCATCGAGACAAGTGAGCTGGCCTCTCACCTAGTTGGGAGCTCTGCTGCACGACCCGCTGAGCTTTGCTCTCAGCAGTTTTAACTGAGACCAGAAGCCGAGGCAAACATGGAATAATTAGGTATTTTCTATTGCATCAGAGCACACGTCTAAGTGAGCTCCCACTGCTCAGCCTGTTAAACAAACATCTCAGTCATGCAGCCACCTGCAAGTTCTCCAAGCATTTGGAAAGTAAACACGCAGAGCAAGCTGTGTGATGGACTTATGAGGAGGGTGTGCTGGCCAGCGGCTCTCCCAGAGCTTATGAGGCATCCTGGGACCACGTTCAGCATCAGCGTCCATGCACAGACCACAGAGATGGTAGTGCTTCAAAGTCAGGATGTGCTGAGCTCTGCTATCTACTCGGGCTGCAGATGGTGGGTATGCAAGGTTGGTAGAATGTCTGCACTCCTGAGCAGCTAACTCTCCTCAGCCGCCCTCCCGCCTCACTTGTGGTGCAGCCCCTCTTCAAGGACAGAAGTACAGATGGCCTCCTTTTCTCAGACTCATGTTTCAATTCCCTTTTTGAGGAAACCAAACCAAGATGAGGCTCCAGGGAGTATTTTCAACAGCCAGGTTGACAATGCTGTAATCACTTCAGTCTTTATCAGAAGTACACCACAGAACACAGACCTGTGAGGATCCCTATGTGCAGGGAACATGTTTTGAGCATGAAGTGATACAATCACTTGATTCTGAGTAGTGTCTTCCTGTAAGTCAAATGCTGTCAGTGCCCTTCTCTAGATGGAAACACTCTCATATAAACCAGTGTTGTTATAAAGGATAGCTGTAGGAAGACTGTGCTTCATTTCTGCATGTGAATTCTGAAAAATGATAAAGTCGATGAGGCTCAGAGAGCGCCATGTCGTAGCATTAGCGTGCTCAGAAGCCTTCACTATACTGATGGTAGGCAGTCAGAGGGCACTGGTTGTCACCCTGGGGTAGGCAGTCAGAGGGCACTGGCTGTCACCCTAGGGTAGGCAATCAGAGGGCACTGGTTGTCATTGTGGGGTAGGCAGTCAGAGGGCACTGGTTGTCACCGTGGGGTAGGCAGTCAGAGGGCACTGGTTGTCACCGTGGGGTAGGCAGTCAGAGGGCACTGGTTGTCACCGTGGGGTAGGCAGTCAGAGGGCACTGGTTGTCACCATGGGGTAGGCAGTCAGAGGGCACTGGTTGTCACCCTGGGGTAGGCAGTCAGAGGGCACTGGTTGTCACCCTGGGGTAGGCGGTCAGAGGGCACTGGATTTTACCCTGGAGTAGGCAGTCAGAGGGCACTGGATTTCACCCTGAGGTAGGCAGTCAGGGCACTGGATTTTACCCTGAGGTAGGCAGTCAGAGGGCACTGGATTTTACCCTGGGGTAGGCAGTCAGAGGGCACTGGCTGTCACCCTGGAGTAGGCAGTCAGAGGGCACTGGATTTCACCCTGAGG
>VZQC01009509.1:481957-517242 GCA_009823505.1 Rhizomys pruinosus | reverse complement strand
GACAATTGACAAATGGGACCTCATCAAACTCAAAAGCTTCTGTACATCAAAAGAAACAATCAAGGAAGTGAAGAGAAATCCCACAGAGTGGGAGGAAACCTTCACTGCAGATACATCTGACAAAGCATTGATTTCCAGAATATATAAACTACTCAAAAAACAAAGAAAAAAGAAAACAAATGACCCACTCAATAGAGGGAGCAAAGAACTGAACAGAGACTTCACAAGTGAGGAATTAGAGATGGCTGAGAAACACCTTAAGAAGTGTTCAACATCATTAATCATTAAGGAAATGCAAATCAAAACCACTTTAAGATATCATCTTACTCCAATAAGACTGGCTAGGATCAAGAAAATGATCCTAGTATCACTTGGTATCAAAACAAATGATACCAAGTGCTGGAGAGGTTGTGGGGAAAGGGAAACAGTCATCCACTGCTGGTGGGAATGTAAACTCGTACAGCCACTATGGAAAGCAGTGTGGAGAACCCTTGGAAGACTTGGAACGAACTTGCCACCCGACCCAGCCATACCACTCCTGGGCATGTACCCTCAGGACTCACCCCACTGTAGAGATACGTGCACAGCCATGTTTATTTCAGCTCTCTTCACAATAGCAAGGAGCTGGAACCAACCCAAATGCCCCTCAACTGATGAGTGGATAGAGAAAATGTGGTACATCTACACAATGGAGTTTTATGCAGCAGTAAAGAAAGATGATATCATGAGCTCTGCAGGAAAATGGCTGGAGCTAGGGGACATCATGCTGAGTGAAGTAACACAGACCCAGAAAAACAAACGATGAATGGTATCCCTCATTTGTGGATGCTAGTGCCAATTACCTAGTTGTAAGTATTTCTTGTGTATGGCCCCCTGAGCTTTTGTCCAAAGCAGTTGGGAGTGATGCATATCGGAAAGAACAACAACCACCACCACCACCACCACAACAACAGAAAGGACTGCAACGAAGAACTGACTGAAATAGTGAACTTCTGCTTAAAACTGTCAACTTCCTCATGGAGAATATTGAGAAAGACTGACAAAGAGATGAAAAGCATGTTTGGCAGAATGCATGAGCTCTGGTGGGGTGGGGTGGACACGGGTCTAGATTTGTTAAAAAAATAAAAATAAATTTATGTGAAAAAAAACCAGGTAATTATCACTGCAGCTAAGATCTCTTCTTCCGTGGGTAAAAAGGGCCTACTTATATGTGTGTATACAGTGTGATAAAAATACTGTAATTATGATTTTATAGTATTGTAATTTGAATAGTGCCAAGTCTTTTCTCTTTTCTTCAGATGGTAAAATCCTTTGAAAATCACTTGAGGCCTGTTCAAAAATGACCCCCCGCCCACTGCCTGAGATGGTTCTGTCGACTTCCAGATTGAGGTACAATGTCCTCTCCTATCGACTTCCAGATTGAGGTACAATGCCCTCTCCTTTCAGAGAGGACATTCCAGCTCTCAGGATCTCATCTACAGGAGAATGTTGGTGGCAATCACAGCGCAGGGATGAAGAAGCTGTTTCTTCACACAATAGTTACCCCATATGCCTACTTCTGCTGCTACCATTGGCTCACCTGTATTCAATTCCACAGCGACAAGCTGACCAGATTTTGAATGTTCAGCTTGAACTTTAACCAATGTTTCCTGAAGGTCAAAACCGGAGTTCTGTGCAAGAACCTTGGGAATAATGAGCAAGGCATCTGCAAACACCTGGACTCCAAGCTGCACCCTGCCCTTCACACTGGGCTTGTATTTAATCAGAGCTTCTGCCATGGCCACTTCTACTGAATCAGCACCTGGGACAACAGAACTGTCATCAATAACATTTTTTGAAGGCACTCAAGGTATCTCTTATTGCATCCTTGATTTGAGTCAGTGTGTGCTTATTTGGTCCTTTGACCAGTTACATTTCTCAATAAAAGTGAACTTCTCTTGAAAAAAAAAAAAAAGAAACCAACACTTCAGAAAATCCTTGAAGCAATACAAAGAACAGAGGAAAGAAGGAACTATTCCTAAGCAATTAAAGAGAGAAATCAACAAAAGCCTAACAGTAAATACAAACCTAGACCAAGAATGTGAACAAAAAAATAAGATGAAAGGAAGCAGCACACACCACTCAATAATAACCTTAAATACTAATGGTCTAAACTCCCCAATCAAATGACATAGACTGGGAGAATGGATTAGGAAACAGAATCCTTCTATATGCTGTTTACAAGAAACTCATCTCACCCTTGGAGTGAAAGGATGGAAAAAAAATATTCCAAGTGAATGGTACCAAGAAACAAGCCTGGAGTGGCTATTCTAATATCAGACAAAATAGATCTCAAAGTAAAACTAATCAGAAGAGACAAAGAGGGCCATTATATCCTTGTCAAAGGAACAATGAACTATGAAGACTTCACAATCCTAAATATCTATGCACCAAACTCTGGTGCACCTAACTTTATAAACACTACACTGCAGGACCTCAAGATACAGATTAATCCTAACACACTAATAGTGGGAGACTTCAACACTCCACTGAGCCCCTTGGATAAAGCAACTGGACAAAAAAATAGAGAGACATCACATCTGAACAATACAATACACCAAATGGACCTCACAGACATCTACAGAATATTCCATCCAAGCACCAGAGAATATACTTTCTACTCAGCACCTCATGGAACATTCTCCCAAATCGAACACATACTGGGGCACAAAAGAAATCTCAACAAATACAAAAGGATTGAAATTATTCCATGCATTCTATCAGACCACAGTATAAGAAAGCTCAATATGAACACCAGAATAAGCCCAGCTAGCTACAAGGACACATGGAGACTAAACAACACCATCCTGAATAATGAATGGGTCAGGGAAGAAATAAAGAGTGAAATAAAAGTATTCATGGAATTGAATGAAAAAGACAAAACAATACAACAAAACTTGTGGGATACTTTAAAAGCAGTCTTGGGACACAAATTTATAGCTCTAAGTGCCCACATCAAAAAAACAGAAAGGGAACAAATAAGCAATCTAATACCGCAGCTAAAAACACTTGAAAGACAACAACAAATGAACCTTAAACCCAGAAGACAGAAAGAAATCACAAAAATCAGAGCAGAAATCAATGAAATAGAAACAAGGAAAATAATACTTAGAATCAACGAATTCTTTGAAAAGATAAACAAAATAAACAGTCCTCTAGCCCAGTTAGCCAAAAAAAAAGAAGAAAGAAAGAAGGAAAGAAAGAAAGAGCAACTCCAAAACAATAGTATGTCTGATGAAAGGGGAAACATCACAACAAAGTAAAGATCCAGAAAATCATATGGGAATACTTCAAAAACCTATACTCCACTAAATTTGAAAACCTAAGAGAAATGGATAAATACTGAAATCCTGGGAACCAAAAAAGTTTAACCAAGAAGAGATTGACAGTTTAAACAGACCCATAATATTTGAGGAAATTAAGGATGTAATAAAAAACTTCCCAACTAAAAAAAGCCTGGGCACAGGTGGATTCACAACAGAATTCTATAAAACATTTAAAGAGGTCCTACAACCATTACTACTCAATCTGTTCAGAAGGATACAAACAGAAGGAATTCTCCCAAATTCTTTCTATAAAGCCAGCATCACCCTAATACCAAAACCAGGTTAAGGATACAACCAAAAAAGAAATCTATAGACCCATCTCATTAATAAACATAGATGTAAAAATATTCAACAAAATACTTGCAAATCACACACATACCCACATCAAAAAGATCATCCATCATGACCAGGTTGGATTCATACTAGAGATGCAGGGATGGTTCAACATACATAAATCAATAAATATTATAAAACACATAAATGGACTGAAAGACAAAAACCACACAATCATCTCAATTGATGCAGAAAAAGCTTTTGACAAGATCCAGCATCCTTTCATGTTTAAAGTCCTAGAGAGAATCGGACTGAAGGGAACATTCCTCAGCATGATCAAAGCCATATATAGCAAACCCAGTGCCAACATCATCCTAAATGGAGAAAACTTGGAACCATAAAGGTGGGAACCCAGCAAGGCTGCCCCCTGTCACCACTCCTCTTTAACACAGTGCTTGAAACTCTTGCTAGGGCAATAAGACAAGAGAAGGAAATTAAAGGAGTATTAATCAGAAAAGAAGTTAAGCTACCCCCTTTTGCAGATGATATGATAGTTTACCTAAGAGATGCTAAAAACTCCACCAGAAAACTTCTAGAAACGATTAAGAGTTTCAGTAAAGTGGCAGGATACAAAATTAACCTGGAAATATCAGTAGCCTTTCCTTACACCAACAATAAACAAGTGGAGAAGGAATATAAGAAGAACTTCCCACTCACAATAGCCTCAAAAATAACAAAATACCTGGGAACAAACCTAACCAAAGATACCAGCAATCTCTACAAAAATTTTAAACCCCTGAAGAAGGATTGAAAATGACATCAAAAGATGGAAAGATGGCCCATGCTCATGGATTGGAAAAATTAATATAGTAAAAACATCTATTTTACCCAAATTGATATACAGATTCAACACAATCCCAATCAAAATCCCCAAGAGCTTCTTTACAGACTTGGAAAAAAATCCTTAAATTCATATGGAAAAACAAAAGATCCTGAATAGCTAAAGCAACCCTGAGTGAATAATGCAATACAGGGGGGATTTCTATACCAGACTTCAAACTATATTACCGGGCCATAGTCATAAAGACAGCCTGGTACTGGCACAAAAACAGACCTGTTGAGCAATGGAACAAAAATAAAGATCCAAACTTGAGCTCATACAATTTCAGCTCCCTCATATTTGACAAAGGGTCAAAAAAAAAACCCCTCAATGGAGGCAGGTTATCATCTTCACCATTTGTAGAAGAACAAAATTAAACCATAACAATTAGTACTGTTTAAATACCTATATATCTAATTGCGTGTGCTTCATTAGTAGGATCGAAAGGCTATATATTATACTGTTTAAATACCTATATATCTAATTGTGTGTGCTTCATTAGTAGGATCGAAAGGTTATGCCTGGACAAGCTGTCAGCCCATGAAAGAAAACAGCCAGAATTGACTAGAGACCAAGACAACAGCTCCAGAGAAAGTAGACTGTTTTGCTTCTCATCCACCTGTGCCCCTTTTCTAAGCCTAGGTGAACATCTGCGGAGAGGAGGTGCCTGGGTAGAATGTCAGGATTGCGATTGGGGTGAAATGGTGTTGAAAACTGACACTATTTATAGACTGGACACTCATTTTGATCATTGATTAAACATATAAGCCCCCCCTGCTGGATGGTGGGGCCATGAGCTGTGTGGGTTTGGGCACAAACTGCTTTCAAATTGGTTTTACATGAAGGATGCTTGTACTCACAAAATTTATCACTTTATTGTTTAAAAAAAAATGAAAAAACAACACAAAACAAAACAAACAAAAAACAGCGAATATTGCAGAAAATTTATGGCAGAATGCTAGGATCTTGGGATGAGTCGGGTTGGGGGGGGTGGGAAGGGAAAAGGGAGTATAGGGCCTGAACTAAATTGGAAAATGATGTATGAAATACACAACGCTTCAAGCAAAAAATAATAAAAATTAAAAAAAAAGTAAAGGGAATTATCTCAAAAAAAAAGAACAAAATTACAATCCCTTCCTCTCTCTGCCCCACAACAATCACCTCCCAGTGGACGAAAGAAGATCTCATTGTGAAGCCAAAAACCCTGCAGGTGATAGACGAACAAGTTGGTAACAACCTACAAAACATAGGGTGTAGGACAAAGGCTTTCCAATCCGACAGCAGCTGCCACAGGACCAAAAGCGCGCGTCAATAGTTGACAAATGGGACCTCAGCAAACTCAAAAAGGTTCTGAACAGCCAAAAAGGAAACAATCAAGGAACTGAAGAGGAAACATTACAGAGTGGAGGACATCTTCACCAGTGATTCATCAGACAGAGCATTAACATACATATATAGACTACTCAAAAAACAAGAAGCCGAGACACAAATGACCAAGAGACTTCACCAGGTGAGGAAGGCTAGAAACATTTTCAAAATAGTGTTCAACATCATTAATAATTAAAGGAAATGCAAATTAAACAAATTTAAGATATTATCTCACGAAGCCTACGACTGGCTAAGATCCATAGAACACAACATACACCACTTGCTGGAGAGATTGTGGGGAACGGGGAACACTCATCCACTGCTGGTGGCGAATGTAACTTGTACAACCATTATGAAAAACAATATGGAAATTCCTCAAAAAATTAAAAAAAAAATGAGCTTACCACCTGACCCAGCCATACCACTCCCGGGTATCTACCCCAAAGACTCATCTTACTGAAAAGATACATGCACATCCAGTTTATTGCAGCTTCTCTTCACAATATCAAAGAAATGGAACTCAACAGAAGTGTTCCTCAACCGATGAGTGGATGACAAAAAATGTGGTTCATCTACACTATGGAGTACTACTCAGCAGTCAACAAAGATGACCTTATGAACTTTTCAGTGTCAATGGATGGAACTTGAAACCATTATGCCAAGTGAAGTAACACAGTCCCAGAAAAACAAGCGGCAAATGGTCTCCCTCATTTGTGGACTCTAACACCAAATCCCCAGATGAAAGGCAAGCTGAACAACATTATTGTTATATTTCTTTTTATCTGAAAGCAACTATGTTGTTATAATGTAAATCTCTTAATGGGCTCTAGAATCGATCTACCACTTACTTTCAGACTCTGTAATTACTGTATATGAGTGGAAAGTATGTATTCATATTTTAGAGTAATATAAAATTAAAGGAGGAAAATGTGAATTCCTAAACATAAAAAAAAAAGACTGAGAGAAAGATGCAGGACATTATGGCAGAATGCATGATCTGGGGTGGGGTGGAGGGCAGGACAGTTATGGCAGAGTGCATAATCTGGGGTGGGGTGGAGGGCAGGACAGTTATGGCAGAATGCATAATCTGGGGTGGGGTGGAGGGGAGGGAAAGGGGAGTATGTCTAAACTGAACTGAGAAATGATGTCTGTAATACACAAAACATCAATAAAAGCATTATAAAAAAAGAAAGACAAAAATGTACTGCTGATTTGAAAGTATAGAGGGTTTTTGTGAGAAGCCATTTCTCAAATAGCAAGGAAAGTACAACCATCAGCCACAGGGAGAAGGAGCTGTGACAACAGAGCCAGCCATTTACCCTTAAGGTCCTTAAAGGAGCAGCAAGCAGGGGAATCTGTGTGGATGTGGCCATGTCCAAGGAGTGACTGGGAGTGGCTGCACCTTCTATTTTCTGAAGGGAACACTGATTTGCAAGGAAAGGTCATTCGCTGATAACAAAGGCATGGCGGCCCAGAAGGAGAAAAGGAAACAACTCTCTTCATTGTCCTTGTTGCCCAAATGAGGGGCAATGGGCAACTGCAAGTAGTAAATAGGACAGAAAAGCAAAGTCCACACACTACAAGTTCCAGGTACTGCAGGGTGGGTCATTCAAATGTGTGCTTACTTCCAGGCACTCAAAGAGCATGCTGGAGAACATAAGGTGCTCGACTACCCATTCAGCAGTGTCAGTCCCGACTCTGCGATTCTGACCACGATGGGGAGGACGTCCCCTCTCATCGAGATTATTCTTCTGTAAAAAGGTGCCCAATATTTGGTCTGTGGCCCAAACTGCTGATATCCTGTCTGTCTATCTGTCTACCTGTCTGTCTGTCATCTATCTATATGTATACTGACTTATGTGAATTTTGTGCATCTTAATCATATTGAGCCCCCTCCACAGCCCCCACACTGGACTTCATGCATTTTGTTCAATATGTTAAGACTTATCTGGTCAAGTTTGTGTACCCGGATGTCCCTTGGCATGAGTTCATGCACTGGAGCCTGCTCAGCTTGTCTAGGCATCACTCCCTTAAAGAAGACCAGCTCTCCATCCCCCACAGGTCAGCTGCAAATAGTTCCTTGTCTAAGGTTGAGGCTTCCTGCCCATTTCCTATACTGGTTTTATGTGTGTGTGTATCTGACTGAGTTTGCATGGGTCTTGTGCATGCTAATACTATTGCTATAAGTTCACATGACCAAGGTCTCAGGAGCCTATAAGACTGTTTCCTTATGGCCATGCGCCTCCTCCCCTGGCCCTTACCATCTTTCTGCCCCCTCTTGCACAAAGGTCCCTGATCCCTGAGTAGGTGAAGTTTAACATAGGAGTCCTGTCCCTGAATCATGGGTAAGTGAAGTTTAATGTAGGAGTCCTGCCCAGGGACCCACACTACAGACTCTTATTCTCTGTGCTTTGGCCCTTTGTGTTCATGGCCCTCTGCTTCTGCTGCAAGAGGAAGCTCCACTAATGAGGGATGAGGGACGCATTAGTACTCTCTCCACCCCTTGTTCTACTATGTTTCATGAGGCTTAGGTGCAGAGGTTACTGTAGATGTACGACGTAGGGTTGGGCGTCTCACAGACACTTGCTCTCTGTGTGTCAGTGGTGCTGGAACTCTGGAATAGTCTTCATCTGTTGAAAAATAAGGTATCCTATTTTTGCCAACTCTGGGATCTGCCTTTAGATTTTCAAATCTAGGGGCAGGGAATTACATCTACGACATGAAAATGATATAGGTGAGGATACAGCTTTCTGTGTAAAGTGACACTGGCCCAGAGCCAGGCTCACTGCTTCCAGAGGGAGCCTCTGTGTGTGTGTGTGTGTGTGTGTGTGTGTGTGTGTGTGTGTGTGTGTGTGTTAAAAGTCCCAGCTGATGCCTCAGGGACCACGTGCCTGTAAAGTACCTGGCCCCTAGCCTGTAAAGCTGTGGATATTCAGTACCTGACCCCTACCTCTGGCCCCCCTCCACTCAAAATCCCTCTCTGTCTCTGTCATGCTGGCTGCATGTATGACCCCCCTAGGGATTTAGGTGATACCCATGTTTGGCTCCTCAAGCCAGAGACTCTGATCTGACAGATGTGGGATATGGAAGACCAGCCCAGGTAATGCAGACATGAAGGCACTGGTTCCGACAGCTGCTGAATCCACCCCTCACTGAGGCTGGGTGAGTTTTCTAACATAGGGGTCATCTAGAAACCTTCTGAGGCTCATCAGATTCATGTTTTCAGACTCATTATCCAAGACTTGCTGCTAGCATCCTCAAAGACCACTCCTCTTCCCAACTCACCACTCCCTAAAGCCACCCCACTACCCAGAAGGAAGCCACCACCATCTCCAGGTGTGTGATTCATTCCAAAAGCCTGGTTCAAAAGCCATTTCTCACAAGCTGCCCTGGAACAGGGCTAGGTCCGGACACAGTGTCAATGCCTCTTTGATGAAGAAGCCTTGTCTTGGTCAACTGCAGCCCCCTTCCTCTCTAACACCACACGAGAGCCTTGTCTCACATACGGGAGAGTTCCCCAAGTGTTTCCATTCCTGTCCTCCTCTCCACGTTGCATTTGCCTTCCCTGAGCCCTCTGAGTCCTCAAACTATGCCCCAGGCCACCTTTTCCCCCAAAGCCTCAGTTCATGATAGAACTCCGCGATCCAGTTCTGGTCAGTAACCTGGGTTCTCTATTCCTTTGTCCTTTAATGGCTCTCAGTCTCCTTCACCAGTTCATGCATCAATCTAATTCTTCAATGGAGGCTACCTGCTCGGTGTGGCTATCCCCTGGTCAGTGTGTCTATCCCCTGCCCAGTGTGGCTACCCCTGCTCGGTGTGTCTATCCCCTGCCCAGTGTGGCTATCCCCTGCCCAGTGTGTCTATCCCCTGCCAAGTGTGTCTATCCCCTGGTCAGTGTGTCTATCCCCTGCCCAGTGTGTCTATCCCCTGCCCAGCGTGGCTATCCCCTGCCCAGTGTGGCTATCCCCTGCCCAGTGTGGCTATCCCCTGCCCAGTGTGTCTATCTCCTGCCCAGTGTGTCTATCCCCTGGTCGGTGTGTCTATCCCCTGCCCAGTGTGTTTATCCCCTGGTCGGTGTGTCTATCCCCTGCCCAGTGTGGCTACCCCTGCTCGGTGTGGCTATCCCCTGGTCAGTGTCTATCTCCTGCACGGTGTGTCTATCCCCTGCACAGTGTGTCTATCCCCTGCCTGGTGTGTCTATCCCCTGCCTGGTGTGTCTATCCCCTGCACGGTGTGTCTATCCCCTGCTCGGTGTGTCTATCCCCTGGTCGGTGTGTCTATCCCCTGCACGGTGTGTCTATCCTCTGCCCAGTGTGTCTATCCCCTGCCCGGTGTGCCTATCCCCTGCCCGGTGTGCCTATCCCCTGCCCGGTGTGCCTATCCCCTGCTCGGTGTGTCTATCCCCTGCCCGGTGTGCCTATCCCCACGGTGTGTGTATCCCCTGCCCGGTGTGCCTATCCCCTGCTCGGTGGGTCTATCCCCTGCTCGGTGTGGCTATCCCCTGCCCGGTGTGTCTATCCCCTGCTCGGTGTGGCTATCCCCTGCCCGGTGTGTCTATCCCCTGCTCGGTGTGTCTATCCCCTGCCCGGTGTGTCTATCCCCTGCCCGGTGTGTCTATCCCCTGCCCGGTGTGTCTATCCCCTGCCCGGTGTGTCTATCCCCTGCCCGGTGTGTCTATCCCCTGCCCGGTGTGTCTATCCCCTGCCCGGTGTGTCTATCCCCTGCTCGGTGTGTCTATCCCCTGCCCGGTGTGTCTATCCCCTGCCCAGTGTGTCTATCCCCTGGTCGGTGTGTCTATCCCCTGCCCGGTGTGTCTATCCCCTGCCCGGTGTGTCTATCCCCTGCTCGGTGTGTCTATCCCCTGCACGGTGTGTCTATCCCCTGGTCAGTGTGTCTATCCCCTGCCCGGTGTGTCTATCCCCTGCCCAGTGTGTCTATCCCCTGCTCGGTGTGGCTATCCCCTGCCCAGTGTGTCTATCCCCTGGTCGGTGTGTCTATCCCCTGGTCAGTGTGTCTATCCCCTGCTCGGTGTGGCTATCCCCTGCCCAGTGTGTCTATCCCCTGGTCGGTGTGTCTATCCCCTGGTCGGTGTGTCTATCCCCTGCCCGGTGTGTCTATCCCCTGCTCGGTGTGCCTATCCCCTGCCTGGTGTGCCTATCCCCTGCTCGGTGTGGCTATCCCCTGCCCAGTGTGTCTATCCCCTGCTCGGTGTGGCTATCCCCTGCCCAGTGTGTCTATCCCCTGGTCGGTGTGTCTATCCCCTGGTCAGTGTGTCTATCCCCTGCTCGGTGTGGCTATCCCCTGCCCAGTGTGTCTATCCCCTGGTCGGTGTGTCTATCCCCTGGTCGGTGTGTCTATCCCCTGCCCGGTGTGTCTATCCCCTGCTCGGTGTGCCTATCCCCTGCCTGGTGTGCCTATCCCCTGCTCGGTGTGGCTATCCCCTGCCCAGTGTGTCTATCTCCTGCTCGGTGTGGCTATCCCCTGCCCAGTGTGTCTATCCCCTGGTCGGTGTGTCTATCCCCTGCCCGGTGTGTCTATCCCCTGCACGGTGTGTCTATCCCCTGCACGGTGTGTCTATCCCCTGCCCGGTGTGTCTATCCCCTGGTCGGTGTGTCTATCCCCTGCCCGGTGTGTCTATCCCTGCTCAGTGTGTCTATCCCCTGCCCGGTGGGGTCAGTGTGTCTATCCCCTGGTTGGTGTGCCTATCCCCTGCCCAGTGTGTCTATCCCCTGCCTGGTGTGGCTATCCCCTACCTGGTATGGCTATCCCCTGCCCGGTGTGCCTATCCCCTGCTCAGTGTGGCTGCTCTTCCGGAAGTGGCTGCTCTTCCGGAAGTGGCTGTTCTGCTGTCATTTCTGTTCTTCCTACAGGCCTCCTGATCTGGGTTTCTGCTTCCGTCCGTGATGTATGCAGTGCACTCTCTGAGCTTTGATTACACTCATCCACTTCCCACAGGGCACACTCTGAACTCCACACCAGTGAGAAGGAAGGCAAGTCTGTGAGACCAACTTGCAGAATGAATGCATTGACTCATGGTGAATAATGACAAGCCTCGTGCATAGTTCAGCAGCAGCCAAGAACACAGTAAGTACTGACATGTTTGAAAATGAATACCAAATGTTCCAAAGAGTACTGTCTAGTATAACTACTGCTAACTAATAGTTTGTTCCAATCAATGAATAACTTATTCATGACTCCTGAGCAGATTACTAATCAGATGCAGGTTTTCATGCTGGACAGAATGATTACTTTTACAGTTATAAATGCTCCTTCAAGACAATCATTGTGCATACTCCGCAAGATCAAGCATGTTTCCCAGGGCATTTTACTTTGATTCAATTTATATTCAAGGAATGATTTTTAAAGTACATTTGCATTTTCATAAAATGCCTTTCTCTAAAGTCATAGACAGAGGAATGACAACATTTAGTATCTTTTGTGTGGTAGAAAAATAGCATGCTGGGCAAAACTAATACTTATAACTTGTGGCTTCTCCTCACCTCAACCCTAGGTGAGGAGAACAACCAAGCACTGTTCGGAACGCAGTCAAGACAACCAATCTGCTCCGAGTCCTACTCGGTCTCACGGTGAACCTCCACATCACACCCAGGACACCACTGCGTTCACCCAGGACACTGTATCTGGGATGCTGGCTGCATCCTGCCAAAGCTCTTCTGCCCATTAGTGACTCAGAAGCTGATCTGGTCTACAGAGCAAAGCAGACAGCTCCATTTCACTCCCGCTCAATTCTGTGTCCAATGGTCTTAGCAATGGTTAGGCATCTTGAATCCAAACATCCTTGGAAGTACTCTGGATTTCAGATTTTTGGATTGGAGATGTTCAACCTGAAAGGTCTATGTAAAGAATCTCCACCCCAAACCTCTAAAGCCTGGAACACTCCTGTCAAGAGCATTTCAGAGACAGGGACAACCTGTGGACAGCACATCATCCTCGCAGGAAGACTTGCAGTCTTAATTCTAAAATTTAAAGCATTCCTTTCATACAGGGTAAGTCCTTTCCCAGGGATGTTTTAGAAGGATCTATGTTTACGGTGTTAAAACTCTAAGGTCTAAACTTGAGCACTGCAAGAGGTCACGTGGAGCAGGAGACGTGTGGTCCATGCACCATGCTGTCATTGCCTTTGTCTACGTTAACTTCTAAGTTATGGACTTTGGGCCTTTAAAAGGGGTGGAGACAAGTGTTAGGGCTTTTTTCCTAGTTGCTTAATCATAATGTCTTATAGTCATAAGTTAAGTAAGAATTATTTATAATCAAACCAAAGAAAGAAGTCGAGTCAGAGGTTAAGTATGGGCGTGCCGTATTGGAAGTAGGTGCAATCCATGCAGCGTGGTCTGTTCTGTGACATCTATTTCACATCACACAGTCATTTTCCTATTTGTTAATGCCCTCCTCTGAACTGAGCCTAACATTTAGCAAGGCTGATGTTTGGAGCCTGATGTTGTAGACAAGGAATCTGGATCAGCCTGGGTACTATTAACACCCAGGGCCTCATCCCAGCTTGCACAGGCTAATCCACACAGTGCCCAAGGGGGGAAGACGAACAAAGAGTGGAGAAAACGAAATTTCTCTGACCCACAGATAAGCTGCTGTGTGGGTCTAAAAACTGATCAAAACCAATGCATCTCCTCCGTGACCCCGAATAACCCGTGGCGTCACCCCATTTGTGGAGAAGCTGGAAAATTGTTCCATGGCAGTTATTGCTGCCTCTCTGGATAAGCCCAGGACTCATTTTTATTATGATCTTGTGGCTGTGACCTGGAAGGTCAGATGTGACTGTGGAGGCTTGATAAGTCTCCTCCTTTCTACATCTACTTTAGCACCTACTGTAAAACATCGTTTCTATCAGCCAGGCAGCATCACTCTCAGCCCCTTCACACCAATAATCAAGAGTCTAAAATTCATTTCAGGGGTGGCTGGGCTTTTTGACCTATCTTCTCCTCGAGTACTATGTCAAAAAATAGTTATTTTTGTTCCGTATATTAAACATACACATTTTGGCCTTTGTGACAAAGGAGTCTTTATTTGATAACCAGAGGACAATTTAATAGACAGCCTGGCCTTCCCTGTTCCGTATTTTCATGTCAATTCAGCAATCAGCTGAAGCTTCTTCATGTCGTCGAGCGGGGCTGCTAATGCAGAGGGCCATGGATGGAAATTCCAAGGCTGGCCTTCCAGATTAGTATCTGCAGCCACTGTAGGAAGGCTGCAGGCATGCTTGTGTGTGTGAGTGGGGATTGTGGAGAGGGAAGGATCGCTGACAGTTACAAAATTCATGGGAGGAAACTACCTTTGCAGACAGTAACCCATTTCCATACAGGCAGGATAAACGAGCCCAGGCTAGAAGGTTCCAGGCCTGACCATTTGTAGTAAGATGCAAAGGTCAGAAAGGGTGTTTCTAGCACGCACATCACTGTGGTCTCCTGGAAGGGGGCAGAGCAAGGTGCCCACTCCTTGAAGCGTATCCTCAGGGCACCAGGCCTCAAGTACAGCTCTGACAGCTCTGCCAATGTCTAGGTCTTGTCTCTTTCTTATCACTGAACAGAGAAGAGCTACAAACTGAGAGGCTCCACCTGCTTCTTGGAGCTTTTTGCTAGGAGAGGAAGGCTAAATATACATACATGTTTAAGACATAAAATATAGGACTTTATTTTGCATATTGCTTTTATTTTTGGAGACAGGTCTTACTCTGTAGCCCAGGCTGGCCTGGGGCAGATGGTCATCCGCCTGCCTCAGCCACCCAAGTGCTGGGATCACAGGCATTTGCTACCATACTACATGACAAGAATAGTTTAGAAAAGCTCAATGAACTATCCACCATCCTCCCTCCCTCCCTCCCCCTTCCCTCCCTCCCTCCCTTCCCTCTTCCCTCCCCCCTCCGCTCTGCCCTGCCTCTCTCACTCCTTCCCTCTTTCCCTAGAGAAGATTTCCTTTTAGTCTAGGCTGGCCTGAAACTGACTTGTATGTAGCTCAGGCTGGACTGCTAACCTCTCACTCCAGGCTCCCAAGCACTTCTGATGATGATTTTAAAGGGGGGCGATCAATTCCAGAGTCTTCAGATTTGACACTCAGACAGCGGATTACATTCTTTGAGTCTGTAGCTACATTTTGAGGCTGAGCACAGATTTGCTCGACAATTCGCCAGGCTCTGTCCCAGGATTTCATCAGTACCTCGGCTCCATTCTCTTTACCCACAGTCTAGAGCTGCTGTCTTTTTCCCTCCCTGAGTCACCAACATAAGCTTCTGTTTCTTTTTATTTCTGTGTAATGTTGGAAATTCTTTATTATCTGAGACATGCAGAATGACCCAACTCTTCTCAAGGAAATAGAGCTAGAAGCTCAACCCTGCTCACCACAAAGAATGCCGATGTCACTGACTGGTCTTTGCTTTGAGCTCCCTTTAATGATCATCCTTCTTTTGAGTAAGATAAGTTGGAAGCCAGGCTGATGTAACTTGGATCCACAGCAGTCTTTCCCCTTCTTGTCAGGCTGCTGAGTAGAAGCTATCGGCAGAGCAGCCCCTCTTTTGGAACCTGGCTGGCCTGTCGCTGTGGCAGCCTGCCTACTCTGAACACTTCATGCTTCGTGGACGCCGTGAGAAGGCCAGGTGGCCTTGCTCCAGTCACAGCCACTCCACACAACCTGTTCCTGCTTTGGAAGACTGTTCCAGGCAAGAGACGCTTTTGAAAACTCTAGAAAATTCTGCCCACCCTGCAGTCAGGCTGGGGCGGGTGGAGGATGCCTCCAGTGACTCACAGAAGGCCTGTGATTGCTGGAATGCAAAGCTTATGATTGGTCCTTATGGAAAACCAATGATTGGTAAAAGTGGGAGCAGTGCCCTGATTGCTAGGAATTTCAGACCAACCACAGATGTCCCACGTTCCCTTTCTAGCTACACGTCAGCAACCTGTTTGCTGTTTCGTGTGGCTTAGCCAGAAAGCTGAGCCATGTGGCCCTGGTAGTACAGGAGTAGACCCAGTAACAGGCACCTCCTAAATGGTCTTTTAAAAAATATATTTTGTTATTTTTATTTTATGTGTATGAGTGTACTGCCTGCATGTATGTCAGTGCACCCAAGTCATGCAATACCCATGGAGGTCAGAAGAGGGCCTGAATCTCCTGGAACTAGAGTTGGGACAGTTGTTGGCTGCTGTGTGGGTGCTGGGAACTGAACCCGGGTCCTCTGCAAGAGCAGCCAGTGATGAGAGCTGTGATGCTAGGGATGGGTGAAGAGTTCCAGGGAGCCGCGAAGGCAGAAACTGCAAGAGGCCAAGGAGGATGTACAGAGAATCAAGAGTAGGAAAGATGGAAGACGAGAGACTGGAAGCAGTGTAGACCAAAGCCCCAGGTGCCAGAAGGATTGGGGCGAGCCATTGTGGGTTAAGGACAAGAGAGTTGAAAACACTCACTGGGTTTGGAAGCTCACTTTGAGTCTCTGGAAAGTCACAGCCATCAACATTGGGCTGCTCCTTGCCTGTGTGAAATTTCTCCTTAGAGACAGCAAAGCAACTTCCAGAAGCTGCTTATAACAATCTACTCACAGCAGAGAAAAGCTCTTTGTTCTTTGGCTTATTCCATGCAGCACCTTCCCGGCTTGTTATATTCATGTCCACTTTCTATTACTATAACAAGATACCTGGAGCTGAATACTTGGTGACATTTATTTATTTATTTATTTATTTATTTATTTTTGGGCTTTTTGAGACAGGGTCTCCCTGTAGCCCCAGCTGTCCTGGAACTCACTCTGTAGACCAGGCTGGCCTTGAACTCACAGAGATCCACCTGCCTCTGCCTCCCAAGTGCTAGACTTTTAATGATAGTTGTGGAAGTTCAAGGGCATGACACTGGTCTCAGCATCTCTCTAGAGTTGACCTCACGCATGGATGGCTGTGCCGCAGTGTGGGATCACGTGTGAGAGAGAGACTGCATAGTGAGACAGGAAGCCAGGGTAGAAGGATGGATGCCCCACAGTGCGGGATCACGTGTGAGTGAGAGGCTGCACAGTGAGACAGGAAGCCAGGGTAGAAGGATGGATGCCCCACAGTGCGGGATCACGTCTGAGCGAGAGACTGCACCGTGAGACAGGAAGCCAGGGTAAAGGGGCCAGGCTGGGACTGCCCACTAGCCTACACCTTCTTCTGCGGTGTTGGGATTGAGGTCAGCTTCAAGCGTGCTCATTAAGACACTGCCATTAAAGTCCACTTGGCCCAGCTATTCATGGTTCTACCACTCAACATGCCACACTTAGCATCAGCTCCTAACATTGGAGCCCTTACTGGGCATGCTCACGGTATCACCAGACCTGTGTCTAACCAAGACTCGAGGTAAAAAAGGCTGCCTGGAGAGGTTGTGGGGAAAGGGGAACACTCATCCACTGCTGGTGGGAATGTAAACTTGTACAGCCACTATGGAAAGCAGTGTGGAGAACCCTTGAAAGACTCAAAATGAGCCTACCACCTGACCCAGTCATACCACTCCTGGGTATACACCCACAAGACTCTTCTTACCTCAGAGATACATGCACAGCTATGTTTATTGCAGCTCTGTTTATAATAGCAAAAAGCTGGAACCAACCCAAATGCCCCTCAACTGATGACAGGATAGAGAAAATATGGTACATCTACACAATGGAATTCTATGCAGCAGTAAAAAAAGACACCATCAGCTGGGCATGGTGGTGCACACCTTTAATCCTAGCACTCGGGAGGCAGAGGCAGGTGGATCTTTGTGAGTTCAAGGCCAGCCTGGTCTACAGAGTGCGTTCCAGGACAGCTGGGAATACAGGGAGACCCTGTCTCGAAAAGACAAAAAAAAAAAAAAAAAAAAAAAGACACCATCATGAACTTTGCAGGTAAATGGATGGAACTGGAAGATATGTTAAGTGAAGTAACACAGTCCCGAAAAACAAACGATGAATGGTAGAATGGTATCCCTCATCTGTGGATGCTAGCACCAATAACCTAGTTGTAAACATTTCTTGTTGGGAGTGATGCATATTGGAAAGAACAACACCACCATCAACAGAGGGGACTGCATCAAAGAACTGACTGAAAGGGTGAATCTGGTGGGGTGGGGGTGGGGTTGGGAGAGGGACATGAGTCTGGATTCAATTTGTAACATAATCTTTTACAAAAAAATATGTAAAACAATAAATTTTAAAAATTTAAAAAAACAATGCAAAGTTACACATCTTTATACCTTGCATGCAACTTTACTGTTAAAATGTGAATCTCTAAATGTGTTTAGGAATCGACCTATAGTTTATTTTCAGAATTTGTAGTTTTGAGTTATGCGTAGAATGTATATATGCATACTTTGGAATAATCTAAAATAAAAAATGAATATAAAAAAAGCACACACACAAAAAGGCTGCCTTAGCGTAGACTACTTTGCATATATTGTTTGCTTTCAGTGACTTTAATTTGCCTTGACCAAACAGCTGTTCATTGTCCTGTAGCCCCAGCTGGCCTAGAACCCACTATGTAGACTACACTGGCCTTGATCTCACAGAGATCCATCCACCTGCCTATGCCTACCCCCAAGTGCTGGGAATAAAGGTATGTGCCACCACACCTGGCTCACATTTTCTTTTTCAAAATCACTTTATGCCATCATCTTAAATTGAAGGGCAGGGAGAATGTCCCTTGTGCTGGATAGCTTTAGTGTCAACTTGACACACCTGGGTTGAGGGAGCCTCAACTGGGGAATTGGCTCTATTGGATTGGCCTGTGGCCACATCTGTGGAGTACTGTCTTGATGGTCGAGCAGTGTGGGAGGGCCCAGCCCACAATGAGTAGTGCCACCCTGGGCAGGTCGTTGTGTACAGTATAAGAAGGTGGGCTGGGCATGAGCCAGGAGAGCAAGCCAGTGAACAGCATTCCTCCATGGCCTGTGCTTCAGCTTCTGCCTCCAGGTTCCTGCCCTGAATTCCTGCCTTGGGCTCCCTAAGGGATGAACTGTGACCCAGGAAATGTAAGGTGAATAAACCCTTTCCTCCCCAAGTTGGTGTCGGTCAGAGTGTTTTGTCACAGCAATGGAAGACGAATTAGAACATCCCTCTAAAACAAAGACTTTATTTAGTAATAGCAAGGGACCACTACACAGGAAATATGTTCTAGGTATACCTCAAGAGGAGGACCTAAGGGAAACACTTTAGAGAGAGGGAGGGAAAGAGTAGTTGAGATGAAGAGAGAGAGGGAGAAGCGGGGAGAAAGACAGGAAAAGAGGGAGAGGTGAGACAGACACTATAGAAACTAATTCGAAACAGGCTGCTGGAGTCAGCCACTGCTTGCTGGTGGAGGTGACGGGGTGGGGGTGTCAGGGTCTTCTGGGTGGCTTCCCTGGAGTGCGACTTCCAGGAACCGTGTCAGTAGTCCTCACACGGTGATGCCTCTTCCTTCAGCAACTCAGATTCGTTTCTTTGGGATTTGACATAATGGATTTGATTTTGATAGGGGTGCCTTCCCACACCATGCAGATGATCTACAAGTTAACCAGCCCAGATATAATTTGCCCGTTTCCCTGCAATCTTTAAAGCAGGTATGTCCAGTTCTCCTATCATTGTTTCCTGTGATGGAAGTGCCATGTGCACTCACCTTAGCGCTCTTCCAGGTTCTCTTCTGTTCTAAGTCTTACTAGCACTTGTTACCTGACATGGTTGCAGAGACAGTGACCTGACACTACTTAGTGGTTTTAATTTGCATTTCCCTGATGGTCCTGATACTGAGCCTCTTTCACATGCCTGTTGGCAAATGTTAAGTCTCTCTTTGGAGGACTTTCTATTTACGTCCTTTCTACATTACAAAATAAAGTTGTTCATATTTCTACTATTGATCTGTATGAATCCTTTTTAAATTCTGGATATTAACCCCTTATCAGAAATATGATTTAAAATTTCTTTGTGTTGACTGCCCTTCATCTTACTGACTGCTTTTCTGGTTGTGCAGAAGTATTTTGTTTGATGTAGTCCCATTTATTTCTGTAGCCTGAGCTTCTGCTGTGATATTCCAAAAGTCACTGCCAAGAATAGTGTCAGGAAATATCCCCTAGTGACTTCATCTCAGAGTTGGTGGTTACAAGTCCTAACAACTAGGTCTTTCAGTTGGTGTTGTTATTGTTGGTGGCTGTAGTGGTGTGGGGGTGGGGAGTTATGAGCCACAATAAGGATCTCAATGCAATTCTTTTGCATTTGGAAATCCATTTTCCCATCTTTAGTAAGTATTTACTTATTAAAGATACTACTACCTTTTTTCTAATTGTCTCCATGGTGCTCCTATTAAAAATTAGCTCACTGGATGTATGGAATGATTTCTCCACTCTTCTGTTTGATTCATCTGAGAGTCTGCTTTTAAGCCAACACTATAGTGGTATTAATATAACATTATAATACAATTTTAAATCAGAACATGTGATGCCTTTAATTTTATCTTTCTCACAACAGCTTTGGCTATTCAGGGTCTTTGTGAATCCACATACATTATTAAATTGGTATTTCCATCTCTGTAAAGAGTATCATGTCGATTTTGACTAGTATTGTGCTGAATCCACGTCTGGTAATTTTGAACCTCTGAGGAGTACAGTCATTTTCATAATACTAATTCTTCTGACTCACAAACACTGGATATCTTGTATCTTCTTTGATTATTTTCATCAATGTCAATAGTTTCAGTATATAGGTCTTTTATTTCCTTGGTTAAATTTATTCTCATCTTTTTTAATGCTATCATAAAAGTTCTATCTTGATTTATTTTTCAATTAGGTCATTCTGATATGGAACTACAAGTGGTTTTTATAAATTGTTTCTTAATCTGGCAACTTCAGTCACTTCTTTTTTGTGGAGTCTTAATGGCTTTCAACAGAGGATCACGTCATCTGTATGTGCTTTTATTTTTCCTGTCTGATCACGCTTGCATGTACTTTCTTTGTTACAAAGAAAATGACAATAGTGGGCATCTTTGTTCGAAAGAGCTTGCAATACCTATTACAATACCAGCTGTAATTTTGTCATAAATGGCCTTCATCATGTTGAGTATTTTTTAATTACTAAATTGCTGAAGTTTTTTGTTAAATGCCTTTTCTGTATCAAATGAGAAGATCATGTTCATTTTATTTTTCATTCTGTTGTTGTTATTATTATTATTATTTGGTCTTTTTGAGACAGGGTCTCCCTTTAGTCCCAGCTGTCCTGGAGCTCATTCTGTATACCAGGCTGGTTTTGAACTCACAGAGATCTGCCTGCCTCTACCTCCAGTGCTGGGATTAAAGGTATGTGCCACCACGCCAGGCCCTCATTCTGTTATTATGTATCACAGTGAATAATTGACAAATATCAACCAAATCCTGTATGCCAGGGATGAGTCCTTTTTGGTTATGATGAGTCCTTTTTGGTGATCCTTCTGGTGTGTTTGGAGTTGGCTTGCCAGTGTTCTCTGAGGACACTCACTGCAGTGTTGATTGTGTGTTGGCAGGCGCTTTTCTTGTGGTGACTCTGGATAAGTTAGATATCAATGTTATGCCAGTCTTGTAAATTTGTCTGGTCTTGTTTGTTTGGTATGTTTTCTACTGGAGATGGAACCGTGGACTGGGACACACTGGCCCAGCATGTTGCACCTGTTATGTTTTAAATGTCAGGGGGATCTCTCTTACCCTCCAGCTCATTCTTTTTTTTTTTTTTTTAATTTTATTTATTTCTGTATGTGTATGAATGTACTGTCTGCATGCAAGTTTGTGCACCCGTGTCGTGCAATGTCGCAGAGGTCAGAAGAGGGTGTCGGATTCCCCTGGAACTGGAATTCTCCTGGAATTGGAGTTTCAGATGGTTCTTGGCCGCCATGTGGGTGCTGGGGATCGAACCGGGGTCCTCTGCAAGAGCGGTCGGCGCTCTTAACCGCTAGGCCATCTCTCATTCTTTGACATGGTGCTGAGTCGTGTTTGTTCCTTCCTCCTTCCCCCCAGCTCACCCTGGTCTGTTGGCCCTGGTTCTGTTCTTCCCATTAGTTAGCACTTTTCCTGAGACGTCTGACGGGCTGTGACTGCTACTTATTCTTAAGTATAAGGGACCAAAGAAGGATGGACGGTCCCCAGGTTGTGGACATCTTTGGAGTGTGAAGTGCTCTCTTTGATGATCTCCCAGACTGCTTGACCTGGCGTGTCTGGTGCTGACGTCTCTCTGGACTGGGCTAACAAGATTTCTCGAAGGGACTCCTGGCCACGTCTCTCTGCACTGGACTGACAAGCTTTCTCGAAGGGACTCCTGGCCACGTCTCTCTGCACTGGGCTGACAAGCTTTCTCGAGGGGACTCCTGGCCACGTCTCTCTGCACTGGGCTGACAAGCTTTCTCGAGGGGACTCCTGGCCACGTCTCTCTGCACTGGGCTGACAAGCTTTCTCGAAGGGACACCTGGCCACGTCTCTCTGCACTGGGCTGACAAGCTTTCTCGAGGGGACTCCTGGCCTCTTGCAGGAAGGCAAACGTGGCTGACAACAGCCTAGGTGTTCAACAAAGAGCGTTCAGTGGCCTGACAGTGACCGAAGTCCGCTTGCCCTCAGCTATGCCCAGTTCCTTTTACTGTCACCTCAACACACAGCCACCAGCTTTCAGTTGGGACAAGTAAAGGGAGGTCACGGGCAGCCCGAGATATGGGTAGAAGGAGAGGCGTACACCTGCATCTGGGTTGGGAGTCATTCTTATCTTAGTGCCTTCTCTTCCTGCCTCATTTGCCCTTCCAGAAGTATCAGCAAAATGGCTTGACCATCTGAGTAATCTCTGGCCTGTAAGTGTCTCTCAGTTTTGGTGCTGGATTAGTTCTAAGACCCCCCAAGGATGCCAAGAACTGTGGATGCTCAAGTGGCTTAGGTAAGATGGTGTAGCAGTTGTGTTTAACTGCCTGAACCCACACAGATCTTTTGCTATACTTCGCAATGAATCATCTCTAGTTTACTTATAATACCAACACAATGCAAGTGCTATGCAAGTGACTGCCGCATTGCATCATGAAGAGATT
This sequence comes from Rhizomys pruinosus, assembly GCA_009823505.1. Classification (NCBI taxonomy): domain Eukaryota; kingdom Metazoa; phylum Chordata; class Mammalia; order Rodentia; family Spalacidae; genus Rhizomys; species Rhizomys pruinosus. Next base: position 494,335 of record VZQC01009509.1, on the reverse strand, counting down.
TACAAGGAAAAAAATTTGTTCAGTACAGTTACTTGTTTCTAAATGGCTTGATCCACAGCCGGCTGCATCTGTGAAATGGAAGCCGGGACAGCAGCAGCCAACCATGTATGAACTTGGTTCTTAGCTGGGACTTGGCTTTTTGCCACTACCACACTGGGATCTGGGTTCTGCAGGCCCTGCCACTGCTCACCTGCGTTCTAGTATTGGTTCTTTCCTTTGCCCTCCCTAACGGGCTAATACAGTACATGCAATAAATATCTTAAAATGCAGTTTGGGCAGCTTTTACAAGAGAACGAAATTTCATCTTTTTATATATTATTTCTAAATCTGAAACCAGACTTACTGAAAAATTCACAGTAGATTGAGAAGATACTGAGTGTCCCATAGTTCATACATGCATAAGGAACTCAAGAATCCTTCTGCAAATAACCAATATAAAACGAAATAAAGACCATCTGACCCTGCGTCTCATGGTCAGATGAAAAGAGAAAGGGCTCAGGACGAGACTAGCCCCTATTTTAGGCACACTGTCACACCTTTGTTGTGCAGATGCAGACTGCAGCAGAGTCAAGCTAAAAGCCAGGCTGTGGTTAGCAGGGGCGCGATGACTGTGAAACACTGTATTGTGCTTTGACTCCAGAACCAACTGGAACCTACACAGGAATTTTTCCTCACCTCTCTGTGTTAGATTTTCCTAAAATAACAGGTTCAAAGCACCAAAAAGTCATTTGAGAGGATGTTTTATGATTTCACAGACACCAGAGGCTGAGAGGACAGGCAGGAAGGAAACTGACGAGGGATGGGAGCGTGTGACCCCAGCAGCACACGCGGACCACACGCAGGCCACACGAGCCCATCCAGCCAGAGTCAGTGATGAGCCTCAAAGCACATCAGGAGAAATATTTCAGACGCCACCCATGAATTTCCCCTTCAAACTGAGTTTTCATCATCTGTGAATCTACCTGTCTCTTCTCAACCCGCATAATTTTGGTCTGCACAGCTTTTGATGATAAAGGTTCCACCTGTGCAGCTGCCCAGCAAACGAACAGGAGCCACGGCAAAGCCAACTCCGGCCTTTCCAACTTCAGTTTCACTTCTCTGCCCCAGCACACCAAATTTAAGCTATCATAGTTTTTCAAAGATAGGGGCAGGATTAAAAACTGTTATTAATAATCCGAAGGTTTAAAATGGATTAAAACCAAATGAAATTGCCTTAGACCTCCTAACTGCTGTGTAGTCAAGTAAGAGGTTACAGAACTGTGTGAGATCTAAACCACTTGGTCATATTCTGATTTTCAAGGCATCATTATTCTTTCTTCTGTGACACAGGTGGGATTAAAAGCTTTTATCTAAGCAGAACACTGTGAGATAGAGCAACTAGACTGGATTTGGACCAATCAATTCAAAGCCACTGACACGGACAGAAGCAGCACACACACACAGCCAGTCTAGGACAGGGCCTCACCTTTACTAACTTTAAAAGGCCCAAACATATGCCGGGCGTAGTGGCGCACGCCTTTAATCCTAGAACTTGGGAGGCAGAGGCAGGTGGATCTTTGTGAGTTCAAGGCCAGCCTGGTCTACAGAGCAAATTCCAGGACAGCTGGAGCTATAGGGAGACCCTGTCTCAAAAAGACCAAAAAAAAAAAAAAGAAAAAAAAAAAGGCCCAAACATATAACCTGAAACTGATACTTAGGCTCAAACTGAGAGCATTCCGTGAAACAAATGACCTGCATTAAAAAAAAATCAGTTATCTTTAAAGATACAGATAGAGAAGCTTAGGAACCATCTAGACTAAAGGGGGCATGGGGATGTAACTAAGTGTAAGACATGATCTTGGACTGACTTTCGAATCAGGAAGAAGACTGCTACAGACACTGTTGAAATTCTTGACAAAATTGGAATAGGAACTGTTTATTAGATAAAGCTATTATAATCAATGTTAAAGTTTCAGAACTTTGCTGGGCATAGTGGGTGCAAGCCTTTAATCCTAGCACTTGGGAGTCAGAGGCAGGTGGATCTCTGTGAGTTCAAGGCCAGCCTGGTCTACAGAGTGAGTTCCAAGACAGCCAGAGCTACAGGGAGACCCTGTCTCAAAAAGACAAAAAAAAAAAAAAAGTTTCAGAACTTGATTACAATGTAATTAGATAAGAGTCCCCCATCTTAAGAAATGTACAATAATTTCTAAAGGGGTGGAGGAGTTGTCTGTTGTTTATACTGAAATTATTCAGGGGAAAATATCCATGACTAAGTCTATTTCTATTGGTTTTCTCCAGAGAGAGGAGGGAGGAGAAAGAACAAGTTAGTGAAGGAGAGGAGAAAACAGGAGGGGAAGGAGAGGGGGAGGGAGGTGAGGGGGAGGGGAGGAGAAAGAGAAACAAAAACAGGGCTGGCAACATGGCACAGAGGGTAAAGGCAACTGCTGCCAAGTCTGACGAGATACAAAGCTTGCTCACCAGAACCACACAGTGGAAGCTGCCTGCTGGCTTCCACACACATGCCATACATACCCCCCAACACCCCACCACCACAGAGCAAATAAAAGTGTAATAAAAAAAATTACAGGGACTGGAGAGATGGTTCACTGGTTAAGAGCACAGGCTGTTCTTGCAGAGGCCAGGATTCGAACCCCAGCACCACATGCAGGCTAACAACCAGCTATAACTCCAGTTCCAGGAGGTCTGATGCAGGCGCTGTACAACACAGGTACACTTACGCCCATGCAGGCATAACACTCTTACACATAAAATAAAAGTCAATCAATCAATCAAAGTTTTTACAAAGAAAAAAACATTTCTATGGCTTACAAATATAGTTCCCCTAACAGGAAAGCTCCTTAAATGCCAACACTTTTATTTCCTAAACTTTGGTTTTCTGCAGTTATGAATTTCTGGAATGAATATTGAGCTTAATTCTTTATAACACCAAGGAACAAACTCTCAGAAAGAAACAGCTATGTCTTGGGGTTTCTGAAGGCTCGTTAACCTGGGGCAAGCTTACTCAGCTTCTCTGAGCCCTAGCTGACTGGGGTGCAGGTACGAACGTTAGAGAACTAGAAGTGTGTGTGAGAGACACACAGGAGACAGCACACGCAGAAGCAAGAGCATCCAGCAGTGGAAGCTAGTCCCCAGGCTCCCACTGACGCTGTGTGGTGAGCAGCCAACAGCGTCAGGACGCACATCACAGGCGACAGCGCTCTGAGATGGAGCAGGGGCAGCAGGGACACCTCCGCCCATTTCAATGCTTGTCACTTGCCCTTAGTTATAAAATAAACAGAATTCTAAGGCCTCAGAGAAACATGAGCTTTATGTCAGACTACCAAATCTATTCTCTTGACCTGAACACACATTAAGCATTTGCTCTAGTTCTTGGAACTACACTTACAAGTCTCTGGAAAGCCGATAAACATGGAATTAATAATGACCCATACTTATCACAGAGGAAAGAAATAGAAGATCAAAAACAAGACAGCAGGGCTGGAGAGATGGCCTAGCGGTTAAGAGCACCGACCGCTCTTGCGGAAGACCCGGGTTCGATCCCCAGCACCCACATGGCGGCTGAGAACCGTCTGAAACTCCAATTCCAGGAGAACTCCAGTTCCAGGGGAGTCCGACACTCTCTTCTGACCTCCGCGGCATTGCACGACACGGGTGCACAGACTTGTATGCAGACAGTACATTCATACACATACAGAAATAAATAAAATTAATAAAAAAACAACAAGACAGCAATGTAAAGTCCTTTTCCTTACAAATGAGGCCAAAGAATCTCATCTCTTATAAAGCTGTTACTAAGGTAATAAAAATGAGTTCAAATTGAGTATAATAATTTGAATAAATCAGGTTCATATAAAAGACATATAAGAAGTATGCAGATCTTGGCAATTTCTTTTGGAGCTTGTATAAAACAGGACACATAATCACACTGGAAAAAGCTTGGATTGAACTGTAATAAAGATGACTTTTTTTTTTGTCTTTTTGAGACAGGGTTTCCCTTTAGTCCCAGCTGGTCTGGAGCAAGCTATGTAGACCAGGCTGGCCTTGAACTCACAGAGATCCCCCGGCCTCTGCCTCCTGAGTGCTGGGATTAAAGGCATGCACCAGAATACTCAGCTAAAGATGACTTTTGAAAAGATAAGATTTATATATTCCATATGAATGAAGTCAAGTCACTATTGTTAGGTCTGGGCTTCCCAGAATCCCAAAGCACACAGATACCCGCTTCCTCTAGAGGCTGTCAATCTTCTGACCACTTCCTCTGTACCTGAGGCCCCGCGCCATGGCTATAAGTGGGTGGGCCCCAGGTGCCATCTTTCTCTCTCTGCCATGCAGCTCTGTTCCACCACGTGTCTGCAGGCGGCCCTTGCTGGTAATTCCACATGGAAGTAAATCATGTACCTGGTGTGACTTAAGCCTCGTGTGCCTTTTTATCTGGGGGCTGGGGGTGTGCATCCTTTTTTATAATCTAACAATTATCAATCAAGGCTTACTGCTGCCGTAAATTTAGAGTCTTTTAAGAAACCTGAAGTAGTGATTCCAGGATGTCTGGATTCTGAAACGCAGATATCTCGGATTCTTGTGATTAACAAGAAGGTGCTATGAAAGGCTTTTAGTATCAACAAAAGTGTGTCTTTTAAACTCTTCTGATCTTTGCCATTCCAAAGAGCAACCTCACAACAGGGTGCTCTTGCTGGAGCAGGTCTCCACTGCAGTGAGCACCATTCAGAAGCTCCGACCGACCGCAACTGACTGACACGATGATGGAATTCAGTCCATCTCACATCAGGACCTAAGCAACAGTGGTCAGGGAGGCAAGAAGTCAAGTGCATAAAACAGGGTGGAGGCCAGAGGACATGCAGGGCTGAGACCCAGAAAGCTGGGCTCTGATTAAGAGGGAGCAGGGACTTGCTTATACTTAAATAGTTTCCCTGCAAGTGGGAGAGATGGCTCACTGGTTAAGAGCACTGGCTATTCTTGAAGAAGACCTAAATTCGAATCCCAGTACCCACATGGTGGCTAACAACTGTCTGCAACTCCAGTTCCAAGGGATACAACAGTCTTCTGTGCTCTGTAGGCACTGCCCAACAGTGGTGCACTTACACACATGCAGGCAATAGACTCTCATACACATAAAATAAAAATAAATAAATGAGATCATCTTCCTGGTAACACCTCTCTGCTGGGCCTCTGGTATAGACTGAAGGAGGAGATGAGATGCTGCCCTTGCCCCACCCCTGCCCCACCCCTGCCCACACCCCTGCATGGGGCTATAATCCTGGAGAGCACTTTCATCTAGAAATGGCTCTCCTTCATGAGAACCTGACATACTCTGCTTCAACCAAGATTAACATTCAAGTTGGAGATGGCAGATGAGCAAAGCCCTGACAGCAGCAGCCTGCTGCCGGCGCGTGGCGTGCTGCTGGCGCGTGGCGCGCTGCCGTGTGAACATCGCTGGCAATCACCCTTCCCACAGTGAAGGCCTGGCAACAATTTTTGTCATATTTACATTCTTCAAAGTTCCAAACCTCTTTTTTATTACCTCTTTTTCTTAGTGTTTGAATAAAAGTGGATAGAAAAAGAAGTGCTCCACTAAATAAGGCCTTTTTTTTTTAAAAATTTATTTTTGTATTGTGTATGAGTGTACTGTCTGCATGTAGGTTTGTGCACCCATGTCGTGCAGTGCCACGGAGGTCAGAAGAGGGTCTCGGATTCCCCTGGAATTGGAGTTACAGACAGTTCTTAGCCGCCATGTGGGTGCTGGGGATCAAACCAGAGTCCTCTGCAAGAGCAGTCAGTGCTCTTAACCACTAGGCTAGCTCTCTAGCCCCTAATAAGGCTTTTTAAAAAGAAAAAGAAAAAAATCTAATCAGAACTCTAGCTTCAGATGTTCCCAGATTGATGTTCCACAGGTTAAAACCAAACAGAGCTGAAGAGCTTGTGCTGCTTAGCATGACAAAGCAGAGAGAGGAGGAGGCCGGGAGAAAAAGGTAGAGTAGAGTCCTCTGGCAGAGGGAATGAAGGGAGGTCTTGGAGGGAGGGCTGGGGAGGGGTATGCAGGGTCTGCAAGTGCAATCCAGACTTGGTAAGGATGCAGCCTCAGGACCACTGGGATGCACACATCAGCCTGGCTAGGGCTCAAGTTGGAAACTATTAAATGACTTCTGACTTGGGATTAGAGCAGCTTTCCAGTCATTTCTGAAATGGCTCTAAATATACCTCTGCTATTTTGTGGTATGTATTTATGAAAAGAAGCATTGTCAACATTGACATAAATAAAAACACCAATCAACTCTGTTAACACCGAAGAGGCGGTGTGTCCCACAGTATCAAATATTCAGTCAAGATTTAATTCTTTGTGTAAAAATAAAAAAGCCTCATTTCATTAGTATAGAAATTTGTTTTTGTAAATGGCAAAATATATGTATACTGAATAATTATTAAAATAAATCATTTTATGCTGCATTATCAGTTTGATTTGCATATCTGTCTTATAGACCTATAGTCAGTAAAAGTCTCTGGACAAAATGATGGTTAGCTTTAAATGTCAACTTGACACAACTAGAATCATCTGAGAAGAGAGTCTTGTGGAAGGACAGTCTAGATTAGGTAGCCTGTGGGAGACTGTCTTGATTGCATTAATTGACACTGTGGGGAGCAGTGTTCTCTGAGGTCCTGGCCCACACAGGGTGAAGGAAGCAACCCAAGCACCAGGGCTCACACTCGTTTTTTCTTGCCTGTGGCTGTGACACCTGCTTCAAGCTCCTGCCCTGACATGATGGAGTAAAGCCTAGAGCTGAAGGCCAAATAAGCCCTGTCTTCCTCAAAGTTGCTGTCAGAGTAATATATCAGAGCCACAGAGAGGAAACTGAAATAGAACCTTGTTGGACTGGAGAGGACAGCCTGGCTAGAACATCCAGGAGAAGCTACTGGAGGCTTAAATGAGTGAGACAAATGGTCCAAGTTCTGTGCACCCCCTTCCCTGTTATCCCCTAGAGGACCAGGGGCTCTGAGACAGAGCAAATACACAGAGAAATGTACTGCAATGATCTGAATGTGAAACTTATCGGCAGGCTCATGCGTTTGTTCCCTGCTGCTGGTGCTGAATCTTTGGGTGGTAGGGCTTGACTGACCAGAGTTTCTGAGGCAGTGGCCCTACCTCTCAGCCCACATCTACGGTCCCCAGGGAGCTCTGCTTAATGATCCCCTGAGACGTGTGGAGTCCCCACATGATGGACCTTCCTACCAGGACAGGCTCTGTCCTTTCAAGCCATGAGCCCAAATAAACCCCTCCTCCCTTAGGTTAACTTCATCAGCATTTGTCAGAGATAAGAAAGGTGACTACGGTGGCTGGCAAGTGCAAGTGGTGGCAATGTGGGAACAGAAAGTGCTGGCAGGGACAGACAGGAAGTTAGGAGCAGAGAATTGGAAGGAAGGCTCATTCCTCTGAGCCTCAATATCCTGATGCTTAAGATAACGTTAATGGCCGTGCTTACTTCAGAGACTTGGTGTGAGAGTGAAACAAGTAATCCCCACCACGTGCTCGGAACACTGAGTGTACTCTGTTCTGTGGTCATCCTATGGATTTCCATCATGTCATTACTGTGACTGGGATCCATATTCATTGTATCTGCACTGTAACATCCAGCCAGTGTTCACAGACCTAGGAAGAATCATGAAGCATCCACTGCAACATGGGCCTCAGAGGAAGAAAGAGCTGAAGTGTCCAGTCACTGCAGCTCTCTCCAGAAGCCAGTCTCCTCAGTGTGTGAGCCCTCCACAGGGCAGTGAGGAATTAACACAAATGCCATCTATATATGTTTGCTTAGACAGGGTCTCCCTATGCAGCTGAGGGAGACCTTGATCTCAGGATCCACCTGCCAAGGTGATGGGGTTTTAGGCATGAACGCCGTAACCAGCTTAGTGTTCTAAAACAAGTTTCTTATTTTACAACATCTGAAATGCATTTTTGGGATAAGGTAAAGGTTTTTGGATAAACTTTGCTTCCTCTGGATGTTCCAGCTTACAGAGGGTGGCCATGGGATTCCACTTAAGACACATTTTCTTGGTCTTCAAAGCACACCAACTGGACTTCTCCTTCTGTCTTTGGGTGGCCTCATTCTGACACTCTCTCTTCTTTCTTAGAAGGACCTTGTGATGACACTGAGTCCAACCCAAATAATCTACAACCATGTTCCAATCTTAAGAATGTTTTAACATTTAATCACAAGTCTTCCATTGGGAAGACAGCCATAGAAAAGGAAGATAGTAAGTCAAAGAGACATTGGCCTGCCTGCACTTACAATAGTTACAATGACTAAGCTATGGAAAGAACATATGTGTCTATCAACAGAAGAATGAAGAAAATTTGACATGTAAAGCCAGTGCAATTATGATACCTGGCAAAATAGACTTCAAAGTAAAACTAATCAGAAGGGATAAAGAGGGTCACTTCATTCTGGTCAAAGGAAAAATTAACCAAGAAGACATTACAATCATGAATATATATGTACACATATATATTCTGGTGTACAGAACTTCATAAAAACAGTGGTACAAGACTTTAAAACACAGATTAATCCCAACTCACTAGTAGTAGGAGACATCAATATCCTACTGTCTTCATTACATAGGTCAACCAGACAAAGAATAAACAGAGAGACATCTGAACTTAACAACACCATACAGTGACCGGACCTCATAGACATCTACCAAATATTCCACACATGCACTAAAGAATATACTTTTATTTTATTTTATTCATTAGTTTATTATTATTATTATTTATTTATTATTTATTTATTTATTTATTTATTTATTTATTTATTTATTTATTTATTTTTTGGTCTTTTCGAGACAGGGTCTCCCTGTAGCCCCGGCTGTCCTGGAACTCACTCTGTAGATCAGGGTGGCCTTGAACTTCATTAGTTTATTATTTTTTTAAGAGCTTCACAATATAAGAGTACAATTGTTTTCAGATTATACTGACATTGCTCAGTTTGCCATACAATTGGATAATTGGCTCTAGCATCCACAGATGAGGGATACCATTCATTGTTTTTCCTGGGACTGTGTTACTTAATTCAGCATGAAATCTTCTAGCTCCAGCCATTTACCTGCAAAGCTCATGATGCCATCTTTCTTTTCCTTTTTTTTTTTTTGGTTGTTGTTTCCAATATGCATTACGCCCAACTGCTTTGGACAAAAGCTCAGGGGGCCATACACAAGAAATGCTTACAACTAGGTAATTGGCACTAGCATCCACAGATGAGGGATACCATTCATTGTTTTTCCTGGGACTGTGTTACTTAACTCAGCATGAAATCTTCTAGCTCCAGCCATTTACCTGCAAAGCTCATGATGCCATCTTTCTTTTCCTTTTTCTTTTTGGTTGTTGTTTCCAATATGCATTACGCCCAACTGCTTTGGACAAAAGCTCAGGGGGCCATACACAAGAAATGCTTACATCTAGGTAATTGGCACTAGCATCCACAGATGAGGGATACCATTCGTTGTTTGCTTTCTGGGACTGTGTCACTTCACTCAGCATGATATCTTCTAGCTCCACCCATTTTCCTGCAAAGCTCATGATGTCATCTTTCTTTACTGCTGCATAGAACTCCATTATGTGGATGTACCACATTTTCTCTATCCACTTGTCAGTTGAGGGGCATTTGGGTTGGTTCCAGCTCCTTGCTATTGTGAAAAGAGCTGAAATAAACATGGCTGTGCATGTATCTCTGCGGTAAGATGAGTCTTGTGGGTACATGCAGAGGAGTGATATGGCTAGGTCAGGTGACAAGTTCATTCCAAGTCTTCCAAGGGTTCTCCACACTGCTTTCCATAGTGGCTGTACGAATTTACATTCCCACCAGCAGTGGATGAGTGTTCCCCTTTCCCCACAACCTCTCCAGCACTTGGTACCATTTGTTTTCTTGATCCTAGCCAGTCTTATTGGAGTAAGATGATATCTTAAAGTGGTTATAATTTGCATTCTCTTGGGCTGGAGAGATGGCCTAGCGGTTAAGAGCGCCAACCACTCTTACAGAGGACCCAGGTTTGATTCCCAGCACCCACATGGCGGCTGAGAACCGTCTGAAACTCCAATTCCAGGAGAACTCCAGTCCAGGGGAATCCAACACCCTCTTCTGACCTCCGTAGCATTGCATGACACGGGTGCACAAACCTACATGCAGACAGTACACTCATACACATACAAAAATAAATAACATAAAAAAAATTAAAAAAAATTTGCATTCTCTTAATTATTAGCGACATTGAACACTTCTTATGATGATTCTCAGGCATCTCTAATTCCTTGCTTGTGAAGTCTCTGTTCAGCTCTTTGCTCCATCTATTGAGTGGGTCATTTGTTTTCTTTCTTCTTTGTTTTTTGAGTAGTTTATATAGACTGGAAATCAATGCTTTGTCAGATGTTTCTGCAGTGAAGGTTTCCTCCCACTCTGTGGGATTTCTGTTCACTTCCTTGATTGTTTCTTTTGATGTACAGAAGCTTTTGAGTTTAATGAAGTCCCATTTGTCAATTGTCGACCTTAATTCTTGTGCAGTTGCTGTCTGATTTAGGAAGTCTTTTCCTATGCCCATGTCTTGTAGTCTGCTGCCAACTTTTTCTTCTATAACCTTCAGAGTTTGGGTTTCATGTTGAGGTCTTTGATCCATCTGGAGTTGACTTTTGTACAGGACAAGAGGTAGGGGTTTAATTTCATTCTTCTGCAAGTGGTGATCCAGCTTTGCAAACACCACTTGCTGAAGATGCTGTCTTTCCTCCATTGTGTCTTCTTGGCCCCCTTGTCAAATATGAGGTGGCTGAAATTGTATGTGCTCAAGTTTGGATCTTCAGTTTTGTTCCATTGGTCAACAGGTCTGTTTTTGTGCCAGTACTAGGCTGTTTTTATGACTATAGCCCTGTAGTATAGTTTGAAGTCTGGTATAGAGATCCCCCCTGTATTGCTCTTTTCACTCAGGGTTGTTTTGGCTATTCGGGGCCTTTTGTTTTTCCAAATGAATTTAAGGACTTTTTTTTCCTAAGCCTGTGAAGAAACTCTTGGGGATTTTAATTGGGATTGCATTAAATCAGTAGAATAGTTTGGATAGAATGGACATTTTTACTATATTAATTTTCCCAATCCATAAGCATGGGAGGTTTTTCCATCTTCTGATGTCTTCTTCAATTTCCTTCTTCAGGTGTTTAAAATTTTTCTTGTAGAGAACTTTGGTGTCTTTGCTTAGGTTTGTTCCTAGGTATTTTATTGTTTTTGAGGCTATTGTGAGTGGGAAGGTCTCCTTGAATTCCTTCTCCAGTTGCTTGTTGTTGGTGTAAAGAAAGGCTACTGATTTTTTTAAGGTTAATTTTGTATCCTGCCACTTTGCTGAAGTTGTTAATCATTTCTAGGAGTTTTCTGGTGGAGTTTTTAGCATCCCTTAAGTAAACATATCATCAGCAAATAGGGATAGCTTGACTTCTTCTTTTCCAATTAGTACTCCTTTAATTTCCTTTTCTTGCCTTATTGACCTAGCAAGTGTTTCAAGCACTATATTGAAGAGGAGTGGTGACAGGGGGCAGCCTTGCCAAGTTCCTACCTTTAAAGGGAATGTTTCTGTCATTTCCCCATTTAGGATGATATTGGCTGTGCGTTTCCTGTATATGGCTTTGATTACATTGAGGAATGATCACTCCAATCCAATTCCCTCTAGGACCTTAAACATGAAGGGATGTTGGATTTTGTCAAAGGCTTTTTCTGCATCAATTGAGAGGATGATGTGGTTTTTGTCTTTTAGTCCATTTATATACTTGATGATGTTTATTGATTTTCATATGTTGAACCATCCCTGCATCTCTGGTATGAATCCAACTAGGTCATGATGATCTTTTTGATGTGAGTCTCTATGCAATTTGTCAGTATCCTGTTTAGAATTTTGGCATCTGTGTTCCTTAGGGAGTCTATAGTTCTCCTTTTTGGTTGTATCTTTGCCTGGTTTTGGTAATAGAGTGATGCTGGCTTCATAGAAAGAATTTGGGAGAATTCCTTGTTTGTATCCTTCTAAACAATTTCAGTAATAATGGTGGTAGGTCTTTTTGAAATGTTTTATAGAATTCTGCCGTGAAACCGTCTGGGCCTGGGCTTTTTTTAGTTGGGAGGTTTCTTATTACATCTTCAATTTCTTCATATATTATGGGTCTGTTTAAGCTCTCGATCTCTTCTTGGTTGAGCTTTGGTGATTTCCAGGATTTCAGATATTCATCCATTTCATTCATCCGTTCATCCGTTTTCAAACTTGGTAGAGTATAAGTTTTTGAAGTATTCCTGTATGATTTTCTGGATCTTTTCCTTGTCTGTTGTGATATTTCCCTTTTCATCA
>VZQC01009509.1:387677-477960 GCA_009823505.1 Rhizomys pruinosus | reverse complement strand
AAAAAAAAAAAAAAAAAAAAAAAAAAAAAAAGAAATAATTCCACACATTCTATCAGATCACAATGCAGTAAAGTTTAAAATCAACACCCGAAGAAGCCCTAGTAACTACATGAACTCATGGTAATTAAAGAACATACTCCTGAACAATGAATGGGTCAAAGGAGAAATTAGGAAAGAAATAAAAGTATTCCCAGAATTAAAGAAAAACTCAATGCAACACAACCAAATCTCTAGGACACTTTAAAAGAAGTTCTAAGAGGGAAGTTTATAGCTGTTAGTGCCTACATTAAAAACCCAGAAAGAGCAAATAAATGACTCAACATTGCAACTCAAGACTCTTGAAAGGCAATAACCCAAACCCAGCAGATGAGAAGAAATAACGAAAATCAGAGCAGAAACTAATGAAATAGAAACACAGAAAATAATACAAGGAATAGATGAAGCCAAGCACTGTTGCTTTGAAAAGATAAACAGGACATTTAGCTTAGTTAACCAAAAGACATCAAGAGCTCCAAATCAACAAAATCAGAGATGAAAAGGGAAACATCACAACAGACAAAAAAGAGATCCAGAAAATAAGGGAATTTAAAAACTTATATATTATTAAATTGGAAAACCTAAAAGAAATAGATGTTTATCTAAAATCATGGGAATCACCAAAGCTAAACTAAAAAGAGATCAATAGTGTAAGTCTATACCATATATGGAAATTGAAACAGTAATAACAAAACCTCCAATTTAAAAAAGTCTAGGCTGAGATGGATTCACAGCAGAATTCTACCACACATTTAAAGAAGATCTACATCAATACTATTTAAATTATTCAAAAAGACAGAAATAGAGGGAGAACCCTCAAATTCCTTCTATGAAGCCAACTTCACTCTAATACCAAAACCAGGTAAAGATACAACCAAAAAAAGAAAACTATAGACCCATATATCCTTAGAGAACATATAGGCAAAAATTCTCAACAAAATACTTCCAAGCCACATATAGGCACACATCAAAAAGATCATACACCATGATCAAGTCAGCTTTATTTCAGACATGCAGGGACAGTTCAATATAAGTCAACGTACGTCATAAATCATACAAATGGACTCAAAGACAAAAACCATATGGTCATCTTATAGATGCAGAAAAGGCCTTTGACAAAACCCAACATGGATTTAAGTTAAAAGTCCTAGAGGCAATAGGACTGGAGGGAACATAACTCAATATAATTAAAGATAAATGCAACAAACCCACAGCCAGCATTATTCTAAATGGAGAAAAACAGGAAGGATTCCCCTTAAAGTCAGGACCCAGACATGATTGGCCACTATCTCCACCCCTCTTTAATATAGTGCTTAAAATTCTTGCTAGAGCAATAAGCAGACAAAAGAAGGAAATTAGAGGAGTATTAATTGGAAAAGAAGAGGTCAAATTAACCCTTTTTGCAGATGATATACCTAAGAGATGCCAAAATTTCCATCAGAAAACTCCTAGAAATGATTAACACTTTCAGTAAAGTGGCGGGTTATAAAATAACCTACAAAAGTCAGTACCTTCTAGTTTACCAGTAACAAGAAACTTGAGAAAGAACACTTTTCCATTGACAATAGCAATAGCTTAAAAAAAAAAAATCTCAGAGTAAACCTGACCAAACACATAAAAGACACCAGAAAATGGAAAGCTCTCCATGCTCATGGATTGGAAGAATTAAGACTGTGAAAACGACCATCCTACCAAAAGCCATTTATAGATTCACCCCAATGCCAATCAAAATCCCTATAACATTCTTCACAGAATTAAGAAAAAAAACATCCTAACATTCATGTGGAAGCACAGAAGACCCTGGATATTCAAAGCAATTCTGAGCACAAAGAGCAATCAGGGAGGATTATTATACCAGATCTCAAACCATATTACAGAGCTATAGTAATAAAAACAGCATGGTGCTGACACAAAAATAGACCTGTAGATCAATGGAACATAACTGAAGACCCAAGCATGAGTACAAAAAATTTCAGCCACCTGATAATTGACAAGGGGGCCAAGAACACACATTGGAAGATAGCATGTTCAGCAAATGTTGTTGGTAAAACTGGATCTCTACCTATAGAAGAAAGAATATCTTAGTTCTCACTAATGAAGCTCCCTCATGCAACAGAAGGACAAGAACACAAAAGGTCCCAAAAGGCCAAAGCATAGAGATTAGGAGTCTGCAGAGTGTGGGTTCTTGGACAGGACTCCTATGTTAAGATTCAGTAACCCAGGGCTCAGGTACCTTTGCAGAAGAGGGGGTAGAAAGATTATAAGAGCCAAGGAGCAGGTATATGACTATATGGAAAGAGAGTCCTACAAGGTCCTGGGACGCTGCTCATATGAACCTACAGCAAAGGTGTCAGCATGCACAAGACCCACCCAACATAGACAAAAATCCAGCATAGAACTGTGGAAATAAGCAGCAGGCCCCAATCTTAGCTGAAGAAACATTGGCAGCTGATTACTGCTGGGTGAGGAAGAGCTGATCTTCATAAAGCAAGGGACTCTAGACAGGCTGCCTGGACCTCAGCAGATAAACTAGCACGGAAGAACCTCTGGGGACACTAAGTTGACCCAACAGGCCTTAATACTGATGGCGGATGTGTGATTCCAGTGGAGGCGGGTGTGGTACGGTGCCAGCAGGAGAGGAGGACAAAGAAGTTAAGGCTGGTTGGGATGTTCTGTGTGAAAAGCACGAAAACTCAATAAAAACATTCAAAAAAGACCTCAGCACTTCCTTTATGAAACTGTAAAGCTGACTGGCCAGTACCTCTATCTGTCTGTGATTTAAGCATAATTTGGTTCACATATCAGAGCTCTACACAACACATTACAACACTGAAGAGCACTTATATGAGAGCACTTATGAAGGGGAGAGTATATCAAAATGTATTTAAATCACAACAAAGAACATATCCTGGAACTTTTTAAAAGAGATGGAACACATGTGAGAAAACATTCCATCCTTACCAAGAGTCACTCTAAAAGCAGAAGAGAGCCCTGTTATTTGAAAACAACTGGCACTGTGCTATTCTTTCAACAATAAGTTAGGCTCTACTTTCATTATTTATTTGTCTTGGAAATAGGAAATAAATCAGAGAAAATATTTATTGTTCATTTTGCTTCACTCCTGTATTTTACTGAATGTTGCAATAAGTATTTTCATAAACTACCTGACACAAGCAGAGTAAACAAGTATTAATTTCTGGTAAGCTTTGGAGATGGAAGAAGACACAATATGTGCTATAAATCTTCAAAGCAAGTCTCTAAAATTTTGTCAGTAATGCCTAAAATATTTTTCTTTTAGAAATGACTGATGTGTTTTATTTGGAACATTGTTTAATGTCAATAATTATACTGGAAATGTAGGAGAAATGGATCTTTGTTCTATTGAAACATTTCACAGTAACAACATTTTCTTTTTTTTCAGTCTTTTGATTTTATATTCTATCTCTAAAATATTCATACATACCCTCCTTCCATATACCCAAATTCCAAAGTCTGAAAATAAATAGTAGGTTAATTCTAGAACCTGTTAAGGGATTCACAATATAAGAACATAGTTGTTTTCAGATCACAGGAATATAACATTAACATTGCTCAGTTTGCTTTACAGCTAGGTACTTGGTGTCAACATTAATTTTCAACAGGTAATTATTGAGCCCTTCTGTTGTAGAACAAAGTCAATATCCACACATAACTGGCTCCATGGTCTCTATCTGCCAAGACCTCTACCCTCCATAACCTGTATCCTCCAAGACCTCTACCCTCCATGACCTGTATCCTCCAAGACCTCTACCCTCCATGACCTGTATCCTCCAAGACCTCTACCCTCCATGACCTGTATCCTGCAAGACCTCTACCCTCCATGACCTGTATCCTGCAAGACCTCTACTGTCCACGACCTGCATCCTGCAAGACCTCTACCCTCCATGACCTCTACCCTCCATGACCTGTATCCTCCAAGACCTGTACCCTCCATGACATCTATCCTCCAAGACCTCTGCCTTCATGATCTCTACCCTTCTGACATCTATTCTCCATGACCTCTGTCTGGCTCAGTATCATCCTCACCAATTGATACCTATCCTTCTATAATAGGTGACTATGCCTGAAGTGGGAGATTGCCTTCTTGGTCTCTGTTTCTTTGAACAGCTTTTCCCATCAATATATATTTTTACTGAATTTTTGTGTATTTCATATAATCATATTTAAACTGCCTCCCCATCTGTAGCCCCTGTTGCCCTGCCCAGACTTCATGCATTCTGTCTTATACGTTAAGGCCTAACGAGTCAAGTTTGTGTCCTCAGATGTCCCTTGGTGCAGGTTCATCCACTGGGGCCTGCTAAGTCTATCCAGAGTCTCTCCCTTAAGAAGATCAACTCTCCTCCACACAGCAGTAATCAGCTGCCAATAGACCCTGCTAAGTCTATCCAGAATCTCTCCCTTAAGAAGATCAACTCCCCTCTACACAGCAGTGATCAGCTGCCAATAGTTCCTTGACTAAGGTTAGGGCTTCTTGCCAATTTCCCCAGTTCTCTGCTGGTTTTGTCTGGTTTGAGTTTGCATGGGTCTTGTGCATGCTGTCACTACTGCTGTGAGTTCACATATGAGCAAGTTCCCCAAAGCTTTGTTTACATGTCTGAATTCTACATAGCTAAAACTTCATGTGACAGGTTTTTATGAAGTATAATTACAAAATGTAGAGGTGTCACCTCAAAATGTGATATTATTTAGAAATAGTGTTAAGAAAGGAGTTGAGGGGCTGGAGAGATGGCCTAGCGGTTAAGAATGCAGACTGCTCTTGCAGAGGACCCGGGTTCGATCCCCAGTACACACATGGCAGCTGAGAACCGTCTGTAACTCCAATTCCAGGAGAACTCTAGTTCCAAGGGAATCCAACACCGTTTTCTGACTGCTGCAGCATTGCAAGACATGGGTGTACAAACCTACATGCAGACAGTACATTCATACACATAATTAATTAATTAAAATTAATTAATTAAAATTAATTAATTTTAAAAAAGAAAGGAGTTCAGATGAGGGACAAGGTAGACCCAGTCATCTAGGACTGGGAGGTCTCTAAGACCACGCATGAAACAAGTAAGACATTTGATGAAGACAGAAGTGAGAGGAGGTGAAGAGAGGGAGGTGAGGAGAGGGAGACAGAATCTGGAAACATTTGCTTATTAAGAACAAAATGGTGGGAGATGAGAATGATAAAGTAACAAGCTTTGTGAGAACACACAGGACAGCCCTGGATGGAAGGCTGCTGCGCAGGAGGGGAGAGAGGGAGGGAGAGGTGATAAACAGCCAACCATTCAATGATGAAGGGGACTGTGCTTTAAACCAAGAGAGAAAAGCTTCATGAAACACGTACCTAACAAAGGATTGTTGCCCAAAATATAAGAATTCTTAAAACTCAGCAACAAGAAAACAAAGAGCAAGATGCCTGGCCTGAGAAAACACGGGACAAGGGGCAGGGAGCTCCAGCCCCGGGTACAGCACCCCGACCTCCAGGAACGGACAAGGGGCAGGGAGCTCCAGCCCCGGGTACAGCACCCCGACCTCCAGGAACGGACAAGGGGCAGGGAGCTCCAGCCCCGGGTACAGCACCCCGACATCCAGGAACACTGCACTCACGTGCACAAACCAACACTCAGACAGGGGCACACACTTAATTAACAAATTAACTCTGCTATGCTAAGAAGACTGGGTTAGAAAAGCTTCTGAGACCTGACTGTGCAATGAGATCTCTGGGTAAGGTAAAGTAGTTTGTTTTCAACAGCTGATCTTGGCAAGGACAATCACACAAGGGACAAAACCTCATGTGTTCATTTGAACATAAGAAGTCAAGAGCATGAGGATCAGAAGGACCAGCATCCCGAAGAGAAGGGAGAGGGCACTCAGTAACAGCCAGGTCTCCCTTCTAGGCACTTGTCAGTTGGGAAGCAAACACTGGGAGGCGACGAGCAGGAAGCTGAGGAGCCCCAAACCTGCAGTGCCTGCAACACTGTCAGAGCTCTCAGGACAGAAAGGAGAGACAAGGACAAGTCGTAAGAAGGACCTGTACACACCTGTCTCCAATGGGAGGTAGAACTGAGGCAGCACGTGGGGTGCAGGATGCAGGCAGGCACGGGGCCTTCTGGCATGTTTATGCACTGCTGTTACGATTGTGAATGTGCTCACAACTTAGGAAAGCTACCTGCTTATAGAGCAGACGGGCCACATTCCTCAGGACACAACTACACTCTTCACTAACTACACAGCAGAAATGCTTCCCATTAATGGAACCAAAGACTGACAGTGGCGATGACTGCATCAACTGTACTACTAGGATGCTGAAAATGTCCATTTCCCTCTAATAGTTCAATGGACAAATCATGATGGAATGCTATACAACAGAGAAAATGGATCACCTACAGTACAATACACTGGATTTGCTAACATGATCACAAGTAACCAAACAAAATTCTACATTCAAATATGGATGAATTCTCCCATGGATATTGAGCTTAAAATCAGGTTAAACTAATGTACAATGTTCTTAAGAGAGACGGCGAGAACAGTGGTCCATTTCTGCATGAGCACAACAGAGACCAGAAGATACTGTTGATGTGCTAGTTCTTTTAAAAAAAAATTCTCAAATACAAAAGATAATGAATTACATTGTTTTTATGTTTGTGCAAAGTTTAATTATCTGTGGCATTAAAGGGATTGTTTTGTCCTTTAGAACATTAAACAGCCAATCTGCAAATATTTTCTTACCCTGTTTCCATGAAAGCTTGGTGAATTAAAACTAAGAAATTTGGAGAAAACAAAGACTTTGCTTTTACTAGGGCAAAGAGACTTTACACACACACACACACACACACACACACACACACACACACACAGTTTTCATAGCTGGTACAGGGGCACATGCATCAAACCTTGGCATTTAGGAAGCTAAGGCAGGAAGATAGTGAGTTTGAGGATACCCTGGGCTACATGACAAGATCCTGTCACCCTTCCCTAAATAAAACAAAACATACACATACACATTTAGGGACACACACATCACATATGCATGGACACACACATTCTTACACTCACACACAAACAACCCCCCCCACTCCCACATGACACATAGAATTATTTTTTTCCTTTTGTTTTTGAGAAAGAATCTCTCTGTAGCCCCAGCTGGGGGTAGGCACAATCTCACAGAGATCTGCCTGCCTTCTGAGTGCTAGGATTAAAGGCATGTGCCACTATGCCTGACAACTTTTTTTTTTCTTAATGAGAAACTGAAAATCTATATTATCTTCGATATTCATATATTGCCTTCTAGAGAAATCATAATGAATTTTTGTTCCATTTTGTACTCATTTATGAAAGCATTTGGAGTTAGTGTATGCTCCCAAAACCTTGTAAGCCTTATTATAAACTTTTTCATATTTGGCCTATGATTCTGGAAACTAAATGTTTCTTTTGAGAGATTAATTTAGGGACAATTTTGGGAAACAGTTTACTATTGTACATTGAATTCATTCACATTTATCTTGAATAATATTATTCTAATATACTTATGACTATGAAAAGATGACCAGAGGGTCACTGAGAACACAATGCATATTCATTTTAGATGGACGGGTGGATGGACAGACAGATGATGGATGGATGGACAGACAGATGATGGCTAGAGGGATGGATGGATGATGGATGGACAGATGATGGATGAATGGATGGATGGATAGAAAAGTAGATGGATAGATGGATGGACATAGATGACAGAAACATGGATGGACAGAGAGATGGAGATAGATGACAGAAATGTGGATGGATGGATGTAGATAGAAGATAGAAACATGGATGGACGGATGGATGAGATAGATGACAAAATCATGGATGGATGGATGGATGGATGGAGATAGATGACAGAAACGTGGATGGATAGATAGATGGAGATAAAAACATGGATGGATGGATGGATGGATGGAGATAGATGACAGAAACATGGATGGATAGATGGATGGAGATAGAAGATAGAAACATGGATGGATAGATGGACGGAGATAGATGACAGAAACATGGATGGATAGATGGATGGAGATAGAAGATAGAAATATGGATGGACAGATGGATGGACATAGATAGAAACATGGATGGATAGATGTAGATAGATGACAGAAACATGGATGGACAGATGGATGGACATGACAGAAATGTGGATGGAGAGATGGATGGAGATAGATGACAGAAACATGGATGGATAGATGGATGGAGATAGATGACAGAAACATGGATGGATAGATGGATGGAGATAGACGATAGAAACATGGATGATAGATGGATGGAGACGGATGACAGAAACATGGATGGATAGATGGATGGAGATAGATGACAGAAATGTGGACGGACAGATGGATGGAGATAGATGATAGAAACATGGATGGATAGATGGATGTAGACAGATGACAGAAACATGGATGGATAGATGGATGGAGATAGATGACAGAAATGTGGATGGACAGATGGATGGAGATAGATGACAGAAACATGGATGGATAGATGGATGGAGACATATGACAGAAATGTGGATGGACAGATGGATGGAGATAGATGATAGAAACATGGATGGATAGATGGATGGAGATAGATGACAGAAACATGGATGGATAGATGGCAGAAATGTGGATGGACAGATGGATAGAGATAGATGACAGAAACATGGATGATAGATGGATGGAGATAGATGACAGAAACGTGATGGACAGATGGATGGAGGTAGATAGAAACATGGATGGACAGATGTAGATAGCTGACAGAAACGTGGATGGAGGGATGGATGGAGATAGATGACAGAAACATGGATGGACAGATGGATGGAGATAGATGACAGAAACGTGGATGGAGAGATGGATGGAGATAGATGACAGAAACCTGGATGGAGAGATGGATGGAAAGATGAATTAGATACCAGATGGATGAGCAGTCATCAAATCCCTTACATAGGTAAGCAACCACAAAGCTTCTAGTAAATAAATAATGAGAAAGGTCCCTTGGAAATCTGAAGTTATTGGGTTAGATATTTTTAAAAATTTCATTTACTTGTCAATTTTGCAGTGCTGGAGGCTAAAAGGATAACCCAGCATGTAAGTACTCTGCCTCCTAGCTACACCGCAGCCTTCACTCAGACACTTAAATGTTGCATGATTTTGAAATACCTAAAGACGTATACACACAAGTGAACATAGGATGGTGGTTAAAAATTACATTTAAACCTCATCAAAAGAAAAAGGGATCTTTGTTAATTGCCTATGGTCATTGAACTCTTTCACACCCAAGCCGAACCTGGAAGGATCCTAAGCTTTTGTAACTGTAAGGGTCGCACCATGAGCGAGTTCTGTCAGGCGGGAGGCGCAGAGGCCTTTGGACAGCACTCCTTCTGTAAAAGCTCTTACCACATGTGCTGGGACTTGCTCCATCTTTGCCGCAGGAGTTCCCGGCCTTGGGTAGAACTGGTTAATGAAAAGGCTTGGAAATCTGTACTCTTCAACAAGTCTCACCGTCTCTTGAAAATCCTGATCAGTTTCTCCAGGAAAACCACAGATAATATCTGTAGCAATCGTTATTCCAGGAACTCTAGAAAATAACAACACAAAAATGTAAAAGCGTTGACTACCAGCCATAATTATTTTATTTCCTTGACATCTTAAATGACATATTTTTAAAAGTACAGTTATTTTGTGTGTGGAGGGGGCAGAATACTAACAAATGGTTTGGAAAAGCTGTAATACTAAGACTTTAGAATAAAAAACCATGGCCTGGCCATCCTCACAACACCCTTTTTGGTAATTTTTAATTGAATATTTTGTGCATTTTTTAAATTTTATTTATTTCCGTATGTGTATGAATGTACCGTCTGCATGCAAGTCTGTGCACCCGTGACGTGCAATGCCGCGGAGGTCAGAAGAGGGTGTCGGACTCCCCTGGAACTGGAGTTCTCCTGGAATTGGAGTTTCAGACGGTTCTTAGCCGCCATGTGGGTGCTGGGGATCGAACCCGGGTCCTCTGCAAGAGCGGTCGGCGCTCTTAACCGCTAGGCCATCTCTCCAGCCCTATTTTGTGCATTTTATACAAAACATCTTAATCACTTTTATATCCCCTTCTCCAATGGCACCGTCCCCTAGCCCCTGTCCACTGGGATTCACGCATACTGTCATTAGCTTTAAGGCCTATCTAGTCAAATCAGTGTCCGCAGATGTCCCTCAGTGCAAGTCCTTCACTGGAGTTGGACTCGATCAGCTCTTCCTCACCCAGCAGTAATCACTTGCCAGTGATTCTTCTACTGGGATTAGAACCTGCTGCCCATTTCCACAGTTCTGTGCTGGGTTTTTGTCCAGTTGAGTGTGCATGGGCCTTGTGCATGCTGACACCATTGCTGTAGGTTCACACGAGCAAGTTCCCTGGAGCTTGCAGGATTCTGTTTCCGTATGGCCATGCATCTCCTCCCTGGCTCTTACAATCTTTCTGCCCCTCTTCCACGATGGTCCCCGAGCCCTGTGTGGGTAGAGTTTAATATGGGTGCACTATCCAAGGACCCACACTTCGGAGACTTATTCTCTATACTTTGGCCATTTGAGGTCTTTTGTATTCCTAGGCCTCTGTTGCATGAGGAAACTTCACTGAGAGTTGTGAGATGCGTTAGCGTTCTCTTTAACCTTTGTTCTACGAGACGCCCACTTTAAATGCTTTTGGTTGTTTCTTTGTCTGGTCTTCTGTATTTTAAAATAGATTCTTATTCTATTTCTGATTTTATTGATTTTTAGGTACTGTTTGAGGACTTGTCTGTTGTGGTAAAATGAGTTACCTCTAAAAAGCACCCCAGTCTTGCCCTCCCCAATGTTAATTCACAGTTTCCAGTTATATTAACAATACTTCCTGTGGAAAAGCAGCAGAGCCAACTGGTAGACCATCAAGTTGTTTCTCAACAACATTAAATCTTTCCTAAGGGCAGTAACTGACTCTTCACAATGTCTGCTTATTAATGTTTTATGTTCTTAAGCTGATATCCTCTGGAAGTGCCATTAGACCTACCAAAGATCGACATTAGGGCTAGGGTTATAGCCTGGAGGTAGAGTGAACCATGTGCAATGCCCTAGTGCAATGGTAGCCCCCCCCCAAAAAAAAATCAAAACCAAAAATCAAAACCAAACTAAACCTATTTTTTTTTTTGGTCTTTTTGAGACAGGGTCTCCCTATAGCCCCAGCTGTCCTGGAACTCACTCTGTAGACCAGGCTGGCCTCGAACTCTCAAAGATCCGCCTGCCTTTGCCATCCAAGTGCTGGGATTAAAGGTGTGCGCCACCATGCCCAGCTTAAACCTATTTTTTTTTTAATTTCTGTATGTGTATGAATGTACTGTCTGCATGCAAGTCTGTGCACCCGTGAGGTGCAATGCCGCGGAGGTCAGAAGAGGGTGTCGGATTCCCCTGGAACTGGAGTTCTCCTGCAATTGGAGTTTCAGACGGTTCTCAGCCACCATGTTGGTGCTGGGGATCGAACCCGGGTCCTTTGTAAGAGCGGTCAGTGCTCTTAACTGCTAGGCCATCTCTTCAGCCCCCGCTTAAACTTATTTTTAAACACTCATGCTTTGCACAGTTCGTTTCCCTTCCTTGCTGGTTTACGGGCATGCACCAGTTTTACAATGAACCGGCTGGGACCCTTGGTGCTGCTCCTTGCACTCCTTCTCAGTCTTGTTTTCCTGGACGCTGGGTCTTGCAAATTCTTGATTCCTGTGTTCACTGCTGGAGTGTGCTGTCAGTGCCCAAGTGGTATCATTCAGCATGTCTAAGCACCCCGTAAGCCCCAGAACAGACAGGCAGCACAAACAATGCCCCAATTAGAGAAAGTCTAGTCACCACAATTTTTAGAAAGTGCTGACCTAAAAACTGATGGCATTTCGGATTCAGTCTAGTGAATATTTTCTCAGTGCCGGACATTGAAGCTAAGGCCTGTCAGCCAGTGCCACATCACACTCTCTTTAGGGTGCCACTTTATTCTCCATGTTTAAAATTTTACAATAATATGTCTTTGATTAGGTTTTTAAATCTCTGTTCGAGGCGCAGTGTGGAGACTGAAGGTCTTGTATTACATCCTTAACCATTTCTCTGGAGACTCTCTTGTGTCATCTTGGCACTTCCTCCTGGGGACTCTTCCCTTTGCAAGGTCAAAAAGACCAGGTTGGTCCTTGGTTTTTCTTATTTTTTTTTCTTATTTTTCATGTCGGTTCTTTAGTTTCACTTTTGGAAAATATAATTAACTATATTTTCCAGCTTTCTATTTTTAAAAACAATTTGATATCACAGTTTAAGTTTCTCGGAGCTTGTTCTCAATCTTCAATTTTCCTAGCATCTTGTTTCTGATTTGGAGATGCAAAATCTTTTCTTATGTATCTGAGGATCTCAAAACTTGTCCTAGTTTTTCTGCTTTTTAAAAAAAATATTATTGAGCTTTTGTACATTTTATACAACCTTTCCCAATCATATTTAGACCTGTCCCCCATAAATGCCCCCCACCACCAGAGCTCATGCATTCTGCCATATGATAATGTTAAATAAGTTCTGTCTTGCATCTTTTTCTTAGTCTATTTTAACTTTTTCAATGTAGAAGTTTACTGTTTTGGTCAGNTTTTGATTTTTCAATCCAGAAGTTTATTATTTTAGGCAGAAGTTTGCTGTTTCATTCAGTTCTTTGAACAAGTCTTTTTCGTTGTTGTGGTCCCTTTATTGTTATATTTCTCTAAAGTATGCATGTATATATATACTCTACACATATACCAAAATGACAGAGTCTCGACATAAACTACAGGTTAATTCCAAAACATGTTTGGGATTCACATTTTAACAGTCAAGTTGCATGTAGGTAAAATGAAATAGAACTTTACATTCCTAAATTACATAGCAAGTTGATCTATATTTTAATGTACTTTTAAAGAAGAGACTTATTCTTTCTCATAAATCTTAGAACTCAGGAAAATAGAGATATAAACTTCAAGCTATATCTATAGTAGCATCAGTCAATGTGGTATTATTAAAAACCTATTTCCTGGGCTGAAGAGATGGCTCAGCAGTTAAGAGCACCGACTGCTCTTGCGAAGGACTGGGTTTGATTCCCAGCACCCACATGGCAGCTAAGAACCGTCTTTAACTACAGTTCCAGGGGAATCCGATGCCCTCTTCTGACCTCTGAGGCACTGCATGCAGACAGTACACCCATACACATAAAAATAAAAATAAAATAAAATAAAATAACCTATTTCCTTCAGATTCTTTTACTTGGCTGGGATTCTTCATCAATGAATAGCAATTCTCATTTTAAGAGCAAAGTTCAGTTTTTATCATCGATGTGTGGAGAGCATCATAGGCTCAAATGCTGGACAGAACATAGAAGCCCTTTCTCTATAGCCACACAATATCTACTAGGCATGCTGCAAAATCCTCCTACATTTTAACAGAAACAGAATCCCCATTAGCAACATTCCCAAATTATGAACCCCTCAGCAGTGGGAAAAACACTTTAAAAGTTACTTCAGGAAATCAGAAGATTTAAAACAAAACAGAAAGTAGTCACCAAGCAAGCACAGTGATGGTATTATCTCATCCAGCACATCTGGCACACTTGTGTCCAGTCATGTCTAATTCCCACCACACTCCTGGCCTATGGAATAAAAAGGAAGACTGACTCTCACTATCACTGCCTGAGGGGGACAACACTCCCTGGACTCCTGCTACTTCAGTCTGCAGAAAGTTGGACTCATCTAATCACCATAAGAACAGATGAAAACTATTCTCCTTTTCTTTGCAAACTGGCCCTTCTTGTTGTCAATTCTAAATATTATAGTTACCCACACATGTGTCTATTTACATATGTATACATTATAGGCTAGGAACTACACATGAGGGAAAAATGTGTTTTTTTTTCTTTTTTGCTTTCTGAGCATGGGTGACCTGATTTAATATTATACATTCTATATCCATTTTGCTACAATGTTTTTATTTCATTTTTCTTTACAGCTGAATAATATTTCTATCTATCTATCTATCTATCTATCTATCTATCATCTATCTATCTCACACTTTCATTATCCATTCATCTGTTGATGGGAATACTTAATACCATCCTGTACCTATTTTCTTTCTTTCTTTCTTTCTTTCTTTCTTTCTTTCTTTCTTTCTTTCTTTCTTTCTTTCTTTCTTTCTTTCTCTCTCTCTCTCTCTCTATCCATCCATCCATCCATCTATCATCTATCATCTAATCTATCTATCTATCACCTATCTATCATCTATCTATCTATTATCTATCTCTCTCAGACTTTCATTATCCATTCATCTGTTGATGGGAATACTTAATACCATCCTGTACTATTTTCCCAACATACAAACAGTTCTCCACAGGTGAACGCGCAACAATCGGTGGCCGAGAATCAGAGAAGGAAAGCAGACTGATGAGCTCCTAGCACAAACAACTTCATAATGATGTCAGCTTTCTGGGTTGCAGAGATGGCTCAGCAGTTAAGAGCACTGGCTGCTATTGCAGAGAACCCGGGTTTGATTCCCAGCACCCACATGGAGGCTAGCAACCACCTGTAACTCCAATTCCAGGGGATCCAGTGTCCTCTTCTGACTTCCCTGGGCACTGCATGACACTACCAGTATACTTACACACATCCAGACAATACACTCATACACAGAAAATAAAATTAATAAATAAAATATTTTAAAAAACAAAACACAAGCTTTCAGAACCTTCTTTGCATACTACTTCAAGGCTATGTGAAAGAACGTGACACACTTACTGTGGAAAATACTCTCTTCTTGATTTCTACTTTGCCTCCTGCAGTTACTGATTTGGATAATTACTATATATATTACTTACTATAATTATAGTAAGATAAATTCTGAAGACTAAGGCTTTTGTCTAATAAATAAAAAATGAGATTTTCGTATAGAAAATGAAATACTTTATTGTGCTATGAACACACATTTTCCCTCTTTAAAGATAATCATCAAAATCTCATTTGAAAAACTATAAAAAGCATGCATGTCTACAGGAAGATTCAGATAAAAAGAACCTTTTCCCAGACTAAGTATATGGATGGAAAGAAGTCTGTAAGTAATTTTCAATTAGCTAATTTTACATTTGCCTTTCAACTACTCATGATCAAAAGACCCCACAGCTAAAAATACAAGCAAAAGATAACAATGACAGAGAAGGTCATTCTCTCCCAGGAAATTAAAGGGAAAAAAAATCCTAGAAACTGCCTGTGGAATACCTCAAGCAATGAAGACAACTGGTCACTGTCTTAGTCCTTGAATCAGAATGAATCTGCCAACAGGCGATGGGGTATTCCCAAAGGAAAGTCCCTCTCTGGGCCTCCCCCTTCCCCCTTAGTCCTTAAGAGCCCGTTCCCCCTCAGTCCATCAGCTGAGTTCAGCGTTAGGCAACACCTGATCACTAGGGTTTTCTTGGTGGAAAGCGGCAGGCAGAGTGACCAACCTTTAAAAGCATCATAATAAACACTGAAGACGGTGATGTTGAATGTGGATGAAATAATTCAATGAATGGACTAATAAAAGAGGACAGAGCACTATGAACTAGTGATGTTTCAATCCTTACAGGAAGCTGCTTAACTGGTTTCACAGTATGTAGGGTGCAAGCTGATTACATATGTGGTAAAAAGTCTTCACCTCGATATTAAAGGAGGCTCATCTATATATTAATTTAAGATATGCGAATATTGCTACTTACATTTTTGAAAATAATTTGATCCCTTAGGTGAGTCAACTAAAACCTTATTTACATTGTTAATTTGCCTAGTAAATAATTCTCATCAGTATGGGAAAATCAAAAGTGTTTGAAGAGAAGGAAATTCTAATTTCCTATTTTATGATTTAAGAGGCTGAGAGGAAATTATAAGGGTGTAAAATAGAATATTATCACAAATATTTAAATGCTAATTCTGGGTAAACACTATCTTTGATATACTATGAATCTTTAAATTAAAAAATTTACCATTTCATAAATTTATGGAAGTCATGGGTAAAATGTATATAATTACTGACTAGTATACTCTTAAATTTTAAAAACTTATTTATGTTTTTCTAGTTTTAGAAAATACTTTTGAAATGATTAAGATAAAAATATTCAATAAGCTTTAATAACAGGGAAATTTGACTCATTATATTTTCTGTCTTACATTTACTGACAAAGTAGGTTTGTTAGATAACTTGTGAACAGAATAAGAATTCTAATTATGCATCTGACTTGTTGAAGGCAGGGCTATGTTCAGTTATGAAGATTTATCAGGAACTTGTAATGAATACACATTATCTGTGGCCCTTGGTTGGAATTTAGAGGGGCTGGGGATGTAGTGGCAGAAGGCTGGCCTAGTACACATGTCCTGGGTTCATCCCCAGCACCATAGCTTGGCAGTGCTGATGAGAAGGAAAGAAGAGAAGACTCTAAATATTTCAAGAGTTGTTTTGTCTTGGATAAGAAAACACATGTAGGGGCTGGAGAGAGAGCCTAGCGGTTAACAGCACCGACTGCTCTTGCAGAGGACCCAGGTTTGATCCCCAGCACCCACATGACAGCTGAGAACCGACTTTAACTCCAATTCCAGGAGAACTCCAGTTCCAGGGGAATCCGAGACCCTCTTCTGACCTCCGCGGCACTGCACGACACGGGTGCACAGACCTGCATGCAGATAGTACATTCATACACATACAGAAATAAATAAAATTAAAAAAAATAAAAAAAGAAAACACATGTAAACACCCCACATTTTGACATTTTTAACAGGGTCTTATATGGCCTTGGCTGGCCTTTTAGCTAGGTCAGGCCCTGAATCCCCCCAACCATTTCACCTCCACCTGTCAAGTGCTGGGATTATGCATATGCAACACCAGACTCTGAATATCTGAAATGGTCCTTAAAATGTTTTTTAGTTCATTTCCGGATTTTCATTTATAATGAGATGTTTTGTAGACAAGAATATGAAAAGGGGTGATTCTATTTTATTTTTTTGTTGCTGTTTGTAGGGAGAGTTTGACAGAAGGTTCCACTCTTATCCAGGATATCCCGAAACTCAGAAGGTAGCTGAGGCTGGCCTCCAGCTCCCAGTAACATCCTGCCTTAGTTCCTACAGTGCTGGTCTACACCATCATGCCACCCTACACCGTCATGCCGCCCTACTACGCCGCCATGCCGCCCTACACCGCCATGCCGCCCTACACCGTCATGCCGCCCTACCCCGTCATGCCGCCGTGCCGCCCTACTACGCCGCCATGCCGCCCTACACCGCCATGCCGCCCTACCCCGTCATGCCGCCGTGCCGCCCTACACCGCCATGCGGCCCTACTATGCCGCCAGGCCGGTCTACTACGTCGCCAGGCGGCTCTATGCCATCAGGCCGTTCTACGCGGTCATGCTGCTCTACTTCATTCTTTATCTAAATCAAGCCATCAGCTTCAAATTCTGCATACACATGAGAGAATTAGGACCAATTCACGTTACCTATAACAAAAGCTAGACAAAAACAGTCAGGGAAGGATTATAGGTAGAATTAGGAGGTATAGAAACCTGACTGAAAGAAGTGGTTTTCAGTTCTAATGAGATTTCATTCAAGAGAATTATTCAACATTATTAGGAAAAGTAAAGTGGAAATGGGTAAAGAAGAAAACGGTGTTGAATTAAACAAGACAAAAACATATCTGTGACCTGAATCCTAATGGTGTGTTTTCCCAAAGGACAAAAGTGTGAATACCCACCCACACAAGATGGACAAACAGCTGCTTGGAGAACTACAAGTGAAGAAAAGAAAGCATTAGATCAGGCTAGCAAAGAGATCTGGAATGATTTTCAAGAAGCTGCAGAAGTACATCAACAAGTTAGAAAATACGTTATGAGCTGGATCAAGCCTGGGATGACAATGATAGAAATCTGTGAAAAGTTGGAGGACTATTCCCGCAAGCTGATAAAAGAGAATGGGTTGAAAGCAGGGCTAGCGTTTCCCAGCGGGTGTTCTCTTAGTAACGGTGCTGCCCATTATACCCCAATGGCTGGAGACACGACAGTACTGCAGTATGATGACATCTGTAAGACAGAACACATATAAGTGGTAGAATAATTGATTGTGCTTTTACTGTTATGTTTAATCCCAAATATGATATATTATTAAAAGCTGTAAAAGATGCCACTAATACTGGAATAAAGTATGCTGGGATTGATGTTCATCTCTGTGATGTTGGTGAAGCCATTCAAGAAGTTATGGAATCCTACGAAGTAGAAATAGATGGGAAGACATACCAAGTGAAACCAATTCTTAATTTAAATGGACATTCAATTGGGCCATATAGAATACATGCTGGAAAAACAGTGCCCATTGTGAAAGGAGGGGAAGCTACAAGAATGGAGGAAGGAGAGGTGTATGCCATTGAGACCTTTGGTAGTACAGGAAAAGGTGTTGTTCATGATAACATGGAGTGTTTACACTATATGAAAAATTTTGATGTGGGATATGTGCCAATAAGGCTTCCAAGAACAAAACACCTGTTAAATGTCATCAATGAAAACTTTGGCACCCTTGCCTTCTGTCGAGGATGGCTGGATCGCTTGGGAGAAAGTAAATACTTAATGGCTCCGAAGAATCTGGTGACTTGGGCATTGTAGATCCATACCCACCATTATGTGACATTAAAGGATCATACACAGCGCAGTTTGAACATACCATACTGTTGCATCCAACTTGTAAAGAAGTTGTCAGCAGAGGAGATGACTATTAAACTTAGTCCAAAGCCACCTCAACATCTTTATTTTCTAAGTTTTGTTGGAATACATTACACAATTAATTTGCAACATGTTGTCTGTTTAACAGTGGACCTGTGTAATACCTTTATCCATGTTTTAAAGGAATATGATCAAAGGCAAACTGTCTAAATGTAATTAACCAAGGAAAAAGCTTTCAAGACTTTTAAGTGTTAATTGTTTCTCCTCTGTCTAGGAAATGCTATAAAGTTCATTAGTTAGGATGACCTAAACATTTTGTTTTGAAGACCTAAGAGATTCTTTTTGGATATTTATATTGCCATATTCTTACTTGAATGCTTTGAATGACTACATCCAATTCTGCACCTCTGCCCTCTGGTATTGCTTTTTTAGCCTTCCTGGAATTCATTTTCTAAAAAAATAAAGACATTTTCAGATGTGAAAAAAAAAATCTGTGTACAGTTAGAGTAATTCTTAGAAATTTAAGATTTAGCTGGGCATGGCAGCACACGCCTTTAATCCTAGCACTCAGGACGCAAGGCAGGCAGATCTTTGTGAGTTCAAGGCCACCCTGGTCTACAGAGTGAGTTCCAGGACAGCTGGGGCTACAGGGAGACCCTGTCTCAAAAACACCAAAAAAAAAAAAAAAAAAAAAAGGAATTTAAGATTTAATGTCTGCATTAGAATGATGCAAAAATCAGTATTTTAAGGCTTCACCTCACAAGGCTAATGATTAACAAGCACAAATCAAAGTGAAACAGAGAGTAAATAAAAAGAGAATGAGAACAAACTATTGAAATAGAAAATGATAAGAAAATATCAATAAAGAAAAAAAGCACATCTCTGACAAAATTTCCAATTACATAAGTTCTGACTAGGCTGAGAAGGAAGGAGGAGACAATGTGATCAACTATAGGCATGAGAGCGAGGATGTGCCATGGATGTCACCTAGCACTGAGATGACACCGAGAGAATGCACTGGGCAGATCTATGCCAGCACTTCCAACTTAGACAAAACTGGCAGCTCCTTCTGTGGGAAGATGCAGTTTGAATTAGGGGCTAGTTCTCAGCTAGCATCCTTCAGGGGGCAATGTGGAAGTCACAGGGTTCCTCTGACCCTGCCCCAAGAGGGAGCAACGAGGCCCAGGCACATGATGCTAGGCGGAGCAGCAGTAAACTGGGGGTCTGTGATTAGCTCTGGGAGATGATGTCATTTTGCTTATAAAAGTGACCTGCAACAAGCAATAAATTGAATTCCCCATTAACATCATTATGCGGAATTCCTGGGGTCCATTATTTTTTTAAATTTTTATTTATTTTTTACATGTATGAATGTACTGTCTGCATGTAGGTTTGTGCACTCATGTCATGCAATGCTGCGGAGGTCAGAAGAGGGTGTTTTATGTTTATAAATGTACTGTGTGTATGTAGGTTTGTGCACCTGTGTCGTGCAATGCTGCGGAGGTCAGAAGAGGGTCTCAGATTCCCCTGGAACTGGAGTTAAAGACGGTTCTTAGCTGTTATGTGGGTGCTGGGGATCGAACCCCGGTCCACTGCTAGAGCAGTAGGTGCTCTTAACCTCTAGGCCATCTCTCCAGGCCCCTGGGTCCGTTATTTTGCGTGTAT
The DNA here is from genome assembly GCA_009823505.1 of Rhizomys pruinosus. Lineage (NCBI taxonomy): Eukaryota > Metazoa > Chordata > Mammalia > Rodentia > Spalacidae > Rhizomys > Rhizomys pruinosus. Next base: position 457,497 of record VZQC01009509.1, on the reverse strand, counting down.
ACAGGCTGAAGGAGGCCTGGATTTTGAGTGCTGATGGCTAGTGGGTTGGACAGGGGTCTATGAGAGATCACCAACCTGGCAAGCTAGAGTGGGGATGGACAGCGACCAATCAGGTCACCAACATGTAGAGTGAACTGTGAGTGGGTGCAGGCTGAAGAGAGGCATCATCAGCCATTAGCTGGAAATTCCTATCCAGACACCAGCAGTCTTTGGACAGGTGGGGAAGAATGGGAGGCGTTCCACCACCCAGGCCAAGGACCTGAGTTGGAAGTACCTCTTAGGTTGGGTTATGAAAGTAACCAAATGACCTCTGAGCAAAGGGGATCAGTTCCCCACCCTGACAGCAGGCAGCCACTGTGCTTCCCTTCCCTTAGCAGGACTGCGCTGTACCTGCTTGTAGCAAGAGAAGCTTCCTACATCGTTCAAAAATACATATTATAAACATGGACTTAGAAAGAGGCTGGAGAGAAGGCTGAGGGCTCACCACTGCCTGTAACTCCAGCACCAGGGCATCTGCGCGCTCTCTGGGCTCTCTGGGCACTTGCACTCATGTGTATAGACCAATACAAACCACGCATACATACATGTAATTAAACAACTCTTTAAAAAATAAAAATTAAGGGGAAACAGAAAACCCAAACACACTTTTGCCTATTACAAAATTTAGCATTTTGCCACCAAGAGGAAATGACACAAAACAGTACAACCCAGGCCCCAGTGCCTCAGTGTGGATGCCACTGAATATATAAGAGAGAATAAAATTCCTGCTAAGAAACTGTTGGGACAGGGGGAAAAAAATCTAACTTTGAGTCTAGTATAGTCTGGCATAGAAATTGGAAAGAACGAATAAAAAAATAAAGTCTATGTGAATATCTGTCATAAACACAGAGATAACATCTTCTTAACAAAGTACCAGCAATATATGAAAAGGTTGATGTGGTAGGCCCACACTTTAACCCAAAGTTGTTCTGAAATACAAATATCAAATATACTAAACCGTACTCGGAATGAACAGAGTTCCCCATGGCGTTCTCATCAGGCTCAGAAGACTAAGTCGACAAACCAAATACCCATGAAAAGAATATGGCTAATGAATTCTTCAAGGACTAAATGTTTTATCACTAAAGTTGGTAATAAGGCACAGATTTCTCCTCTCATTTCTTCAATTCAATGTATTACTGAGGTTCAGTCGGCAAAGGTGGCCAAGAAATAGAAATTAAAGGGATGTATATTAAGTTGAGAGTAAGCCCTTTCCTGCGGGTGACAAGGTCTTATATAGAGAAAATCTACAGAAACCTAATGAATCTTGGTGACTAAGGAAGTGTAGCAAAGCTTGCAAAGTCCAAGGTAAATATGGAGAATCAGCTTTATTTTTATGTACCAAAAAGGAACAACCTGCAGAAGAAATTAAGGAAAACCCCACAAAGCACAAATTAACTGCATACAAAAGAGTAAAAAAGCTACATGGAAAAAAAATGAGATAAATAAGTTTTCATAAAATTTGCCAGGAGAATTTAAGTAGAAAAATAATACATGTTCATTCTGTTGTCCTTCTGTTTCTACTCGGCTTTGCTTTGTCCCCGCCCCTGCCTCCCGCCCCTCGCCCGCCCATCGCTGTTGCCCTTGCCCACTGCGGCTACTCCTTCTCTTTCCGGTTAGTCCCTTCCTGCTTTCCTTTTAAAGCTAATCCATCACCTGTTTCCAAACTCCTCAAGACCTCCTTCTCCTCTCACCATCCTGAATAGTTCTCTGTCTCTCCCCCTCTCTGTCTCTCTCCGTCTTCCCCCCTCTCTCTGTCTCTGTCACACACACACATACACACACATCAATGCTTGGCTCTTAATTGATACTGAAGCTTATCTTCAGGAAGTTACAACTGTGCAAATTATTTACTATAGGGAGAATATAAACAACTTTTTTCCATCCATAAAATAGATGGTTCTCTTCAGAAACTTGATTTCAGCTTGCTAATGCTTTTGAGTCTAATAGATATTGTCTGTGCTGTTTGTGAGTGACAAGGGTTTTGCATTTAAGCTTTTACTGGATAGCAGCCAGCTAATAGCTCTGTAATAGACTTTTAAGAAATTGATATCTGTAAAAATGTGTTTCAGAAAAAAAAGTTATCTATTTAGACAGTTGGCTACTTGATGAGTTTATGATCTTGGGGTCTAATCATTAGCTGTCCTCAAACCAACTTCTAGGTGTATGCCAGAAAGAAAAAAAAAAAATNCATACTAACAAAAAAAATAAAAGCAAGCCAAACATAAAATACAGAAACCATGAAATACACAATGAAACAGTTTATTTATTTATATATAAAACAACTGCTTTTTTAAAAATTTTAAAAATAATATATATATATATTATATATATATCAATATTTCACACACACACACACACACACACACACACACACACACACACACATTTAGGTTCCTCATATGAGAAAAAATGAGACTCTGAACTGACACAGATTTGATGTTAGTAAAAGAGAAGAACCTGATCTAAGGACTACCTAAAGCTACGGTGAGCAATGTGGGGCACCACCTATGTCCATGCACACAAAACAGAATGACACAGTCCTGAAACTACATCCACATAGTTATGAATACCATGTTAAAAAAAGCCCTCCCCAATTTTATTAAGTCTTTATCTTCAAAATAAAGAGAAAAAATCAATACATGTCACATACCATAGACCTAAATGTAAGACCTAGAATTGCTAAACTTTTGGTAGGACATATGAAAAAATAATTTTTGTGGTCTTAGGTTAGGCAAGGATTTCTTACCAATAACATATAACATCAGTGGCAAAAAGCACAATAGAAAATAGATAAACTAACAGTTAGAATTATACAAAAGACACTACAAAGGAAAGGATAAGTCCTCAAGGCTGAGGCAGGACAATCACCAGTTTGAGGCCAGCCTGGGCTATAGAAAACCTCCAGAAGAGTGTGTGGAGAAGGGGTGTGAGCCAGGGAGCAGCAGCTGAGCACTTGTTGCTCTTGCAGAGGACATGAATTCGGTTCCTACCATCTATGTGGATGGCTCAGAACCATCAGTAACTCTAGTTTCAGGGGATCCAGTGCCCATTTCTGATATCTGTGGGCACATGTACATGAGTGACATACAGATATACTTACACAAAGACACAGACATACAGATACACACACACAAATAGACACAGGCAGATACACAGACACAAATAACAAAATGTCAACTCTTTAAAAATAGATAGCCCCAGCCCCCCCCCGCCTCCCCCCGACACCTACCACCAGGACCATCTGCGTGGCTCCAAGAACACTGAGCCATAGGTAGAGGCCACAGAAGGGGCCTTGTGCATGGCTCACCACACCACAGGGAGGTCCGCAGTTCCAGAGCCTGGCCTCATGACAGTGGTACATGCCCCCCTCGCAACGCCCAAGTCATGAATGGGCTTTCTTTTTTGAGCTTTTGACTAGAGAGTTCCCACAGACCATCAGACGATGCTAGCTATGGCCATTACTGTTGGCTACCCTCCAGAATTCGAAGATAAGACCCTACTGCTGAAGATACCACATATTAGAGTCAGGAGAAACCAAGCTGGTACTGACCGAGCAGCGTTGTCTCTACTTACTAGCTTTCCTAGTGCTAGAAGGGAGTATGCATACTACCAAAAGAGAAACGAGATCATGAATCTACCCAGCTGCAAGCCCAAGCTCTAACAATAACTGTTCTGGGAAGACAGACCGAATGCTGCAATCGCAGCACAAATGGTACGAGAGTGACCAACTACCTTCTGACTCCACTTGAGGCCTGCTTCACAGATGGAACTCACAGCTGGCATTGTTGCTATTAGATAGGTTACAAGCTATGCTGGAAAACCTACTACTACTATTCTGTGAAATGAACATCATATTAAACCATCTCCTAATGGCCTAGCATTACACTCACAGATTAACGCATCTCTCAACGCTCAGTGGAGAAGCTTCTTTTTACAGCATACGGTGAAGGAAGCAGAGACCTAGAAGTACTCAACATGCAGAGAATAAGAGAGTGCACAGTGCCTAGTCCTGAACCATATCATATCCATACATATCATAGCATACGGTGAAGGAAGCAGAGACCCAGAAGTACTCAACATGCAGAGAATAAGAAAGTGCACAGTGCCTAGTCCTGAACAAGATGTCCATAGCATATCACACCCTCCCCAAAGGCTCAGAGAGCACTGCAGAAGAAGAGTAGAAAAAAAGTGCAAGAGCCAGAGGAGCTGGATGCCAACAAAACAGTGTTTCCAGACTGAACAGGACATCTGTGCATTTGAACCCACAGTGGTTGCCAATGCAATCACAGGACCTCTACAAACCCAGGCTAGACAAAACCCCAGCAAGGAGGGGAGAGGTAGACACAAAGCCCCAGTCCCAGCTGAGGAACCAGTGGCAACTGACGGATGCTGGCAGAGGAAGAGTCAGTTTTCTTTAAAGGTGTGAGGCTGGCTAGTTTGACCAGGCACCAGGGCATGGAGAATACAATAGGTTTTAAAAAATATAATAGTGTGTGTGGGGGGGCGGGGGTGGCTCAGCAGGTAAGAGCACTGACTGCTCTTGCAGAGGACCTGGGTTTGATTCTAGCACCTACCTGGCAGGTAACAACCATCCATAACTCCAGCTCCAGGGGATCCAACACCCTCTTCTGACCTCCACAGGCACTGCATGATGCGGGTGCACTTATATATGTGCAGGCACCGCGTGACATGGGTGCGCTTATACACATGCAGGCCATACAGTCATACACATAAAAATATAGAGGACAGGAAGTTGGGGGGAGTGGAGATGAGAAGAGATGGGGAGGGGTTTGAATATGATCAAAATATATGAAATGCTCAAATAATCCATAAAATATTATTAAATAAATGAAATAAAATAAAAATAAAGGAAAAGACAAGGCACAGATTAGGAGAACATATTCCTTTTATACCTTGGAAGTGACATTCCTGGAGAAACCACTACAACATCTTATGACTGACCAATGAAAAGACAAAATCACGTGGGCCGAGGAGTTTAACCAATGTTCCACTAAAGAAGCTACTCGCTAGTAAGTTCAGAACACATTTCTCAGTTTCATTATCTGGCAATGGCAGTTGAAACCACACACCATAGCATGGCTGTGACTCAAAAAACAGACCAGAAAAGACCAGATGGAGGTATAAGGTGCAAATGGAGAACCTGAACCTGTAGTCACTGTCAACTGGAGTTCAAGTAGTGCCATGTTACTTGGAAAACAGGCTGTCGGTGTCTGAAGAAGTTAAGTGGACCATGTATGGTGGTCCAGCAGTCGTACTCTTTGTTATGTACCCAGGAGAAAAAAAACACTTGTACATGGATTTTCAGAGTGGTATTCTTCTTAATAGATGGTTGGACTGATTCCAATCAGAGGCTAATAGGTGGTGAAGGTATAAACAAAACCTGGCAATGCCACACAATGGGAATTTACTTTCAAAATACAAGTGAACAGTCTTCATTTGTGGGTGAATCTCAAAAGCATTCCTAAAGAAAAAGAATGAAGATGCAAGGATTGCTCATCCGATTCCATTTGCATGGTATTTCTAGAGGAGGCAAACCTGACAAGTGATGGCAGATCCAGGTAGTTGGGACTGCAGGTAGAAGCAGACCCGATGAGCGATGGCAGATCCAGGTAGTTAGGACCGCAGGTTTAGAAGCAGACTGTATGCAAAGAGGTGTTCAAAAATCTTCTGACAAATCCAAGTATTCCAACGTCAAGTTCTGCTGCTAGCTGCACATATGTGTAAATTCAGTAAAAATCTTCACACTGAATACTTCCTTTGAGTAACAATGCATACTGTCCAAATGTCCCACAGGGTGAGGACACATTGTTAACTATGTTCAAAGAAGGACAAAAGGCGAGATACTAAAGGCAAAATGCTAACATGGAAAGGAATCATGTTCAGGACCCCAAATCACTCAAGGGCCTGAAGAATCAACATGTGGACCCACTTTCAAGAACAGCCCACGCCAGCAGGGGAGGTGAACAGCCACCTGTGATGCCAGATCCTGGAATCTGACACTCCTCCTGAGTACCCACACACCAAGAAAAAACAAAATAGGTCTTAAAATTTAAATGACCTGGGCTAAAAGCCAAACAGGGTTTGAAACATTTAGAGGAGAGCTGAAAAGCCAGGGGCACTGGGTCGGAGGCCAGCCTGGCTACCTTTAGTCTTTTACCGTGGTATCTGAAGGAAAAAACTTCCTCTGTAACCGAGCTACTTTACCCCTGAAGGTTACCTTGGAAGGCTGCCTTCCCTGCAGGCTGGTATGCAGCTCCTGGCCTACAGCAACCTCAGCGGAGGCATGCTAATGCCACCACTCAGCCATCCATAAACACTAAGTGCTAGGCAATATGCAAGCCATTTATATCTGTTTGAGATGAACTTCTTATAACTCTCCATGATAAATGGGGAAGATACCAATTAGTGAAATAAGATTCGGAGATGTAAATTTGGTTTGGGAATCAGGATACATTCAATGAGGGATCAGATCTGAAGCTTTAATCGCTACCCAAGGCCGTCTTCCCTCTGACCTGTGTCAACATGCCTTCCCTCCAGGGATGGCTGTAAACAGCTCATCATAGGTTCACTGGAAACAAAGATTATTATTATAATAGTTTTTCTATAATAACTTGAAGCAATGTAAAAACCCATTTGCATTTTGCAGTTGCATTTTAGAGCAAAGATAACTGTGCTCCATAGAGGCCAAGAAATTTGTGAAGGTCCTTGCCGGGTCGGTCGGGATTTGAACCGGACGCTTCCAGCCCCCCCGGTGCCCTGTCCAGTACTCGTTCTGTGAGCAGAGAGGCAATTTAAACAAAATGGCTCCTGGTGACATTCATTCGCCCTAAGATCTCACTCATCAAGAAATGAATGGTATAATCATTCCTTTTTGCAGATTGCTCTGTCAGAGGGGAGAAACCCAAGCTTAGACCAGGTGCATCTGAGCCCTTCATTAGCCTCTGCACCATCGAAGTTACTTCAAAGATGTCAGCTTGAGGCCCATCTTCCACAAGATGGGACCACAAGACAACCTTTCCTGGATGGGGTGAAGTCAGGAGCTTGTGGCATTTCAAAGAGGAGCTGGCGCACTGCAGGTGCTTGAGCAATGTCCACTTCCTTCTAACCTCCCTATGGGATCTGGGCGGGGACTGCAGCTTCCCCAGTTGCCCCTCTACCACTTCCACAGCCTGTACTGTATTCACAGGCAGATGCATCTAGACAATCACAGAAGAGTAGATCAGAGTGTAAAAGTTATCAAAGGAGACTTTATGTAACATGACTAGCTTTTCTTTCCTTGATCCCAAACATTAACTAATGTGGTGATCTGGCTTATGTGAAAACACTCCAGATCTGATCAATATTCCGGCGGCAGTGAAGCCTGAGTGATATAATGGTTAGTGACAGATTATCAGTAGCATTTCCATCTCTAAAAGTGCATCGTGTTAAAATGACTGCACAAATAAAAACTGTCCAGACAAGATGAGAACTAAAAACAACTTTAACTCAAAGTTCGAGCTAAAAGTAACCAGCTCAACTACGAGGACTGCACACTTTCTTTTCCCTTTTTGGAAAGTTTGTTCATGAGAACGAATAAATTATATTTGTGATGGTCTGTAAATCCATCCAAATTTCTCTCTGTGACATTCATCATTTAGAATCTATGTGTGTGTGTCTACCCATTTGTCTGTCTGTCCATCCACTTATCCATCCAACCAATTTCCTTTATTAAATATTTCCTGCTTAAAAAACAAATGTGAATTATTTCCCCAGAACAATGGACCAAATGACCAAATCTGCAAGTAGTCATATCTGCTGCTTCCATGAAACTAATTTACAGTCCTGTTTTCTTAGGATGAAAACCTAGAAGAAATGGATGAATATCTGAAATCCTGGGAATCACCAAAACTCAACCAAGAAGAGATTGACAGCTTAAACAGACCCATAATACATGAAGAAATTGAAGATGTAATAAAAAACCTCCCAACTAAAAAAAGCCCAGGCCCAGACGGTTTCATGGCAGAATTCTATAAAACATTTCAAAAAGACCTACAACCATTATTACTGAAACTGTTTAGAAGGATACAATCACAGGGAATTCTCCCAAATTCCTTCTATGAAGCCAACATCACTCTATTACCAAAACCAGGCAAAGATACAACTAAAAAGGAGAATTATAGACACATCTCCCTAATGAATATAGATGCCAAAATTCTAAACAGGATACTGGCAAATTGCATACAGACCCACATCAAGAAGATCATCCATCATGACCAAGTTGGATTCATACCAGAGATGCAGGGATGGTTCAACATACAAAAATCAATAAATATCATCAAACACATAAATGGAATGAAAGACAAAAACCACACCATCATCTCAAATGATGTGGAAAAGGCCTTTGACAAAATCCAGCATCCCTTCATGCTTAAAGTCCTAGAAGGAATTGCATTGGAGGGATCATTCCTCAATGTAATCAAAGCCATATACAGGAAACCCACAGCCAATATCACCCTAAATGGGGAAATGACAGAAACATTCCCTTTAAAGGTAGGAACTTGGCAAGGCTGCCCCCTGTCACCACTCCTCTTCAATATAGTGCTTGAAACACTTGCTAGGACAATAAGGCAAGAAAAGGAAATTAAAGAAGTACTAATTGGAAAAGAGGAAGTCAAGCTATCCCTATTTGCTGATGATATGATTGTTTACTTAAGGGATGCAAAAAATTCCACCAGAAAACTCCTAGAAATGATTAACAGCTTCAGCAAAGTGACAGAATACAAAAATTAACCTAAAAAAAAAAAATCAATGGCCTTTCTTTACACCAAGAACAAGCAACTGAAGAAAGAATTCAAAGAAACCTTCCCACTCACAATATCCTCAAAAACAATAAAATACCTAGGAACAAACCTAACCAAAGACACCAAAGATCTCTACAAAAAAAATTTTAAACCTTTAAAGAAAGAAATTGAAGAAGACAGCAGAAGATGGAAAAACCTCCCATGCTCATGGATTGGGAAAATTAAAATTGTAAAAATGTCCATTCTATCAAAACTCTTATATAGATTCAACACAATCCCAATCAAAATCCCCAAGAGCTTCTTCACAGGCTTGGAAAAAAAAAAGTCCTTAAATTCATTTGGAAAAACGAAAGACCACAAATAGCCAAAACAATCCTGAGCGAAAAGAGCTACACAACGGGGATCTCTATACCAGACTTCAAACTATACTACAGGGCTATAGTCATAAAAACAGCCTGGTACTGGCACAAAAACAGACCTGTTAACCAATGGAACAAAACTGAAGATCCCAATCTGAGCACAGACAATTTCGGTCATCTCATATTTGACAAGGGGGCCAAGAAGACACAATGGAGAAAAGACAGCATCTTCAGCAAGTGGTGTTGGCAAAACTGGATCATCACTTGTAGTAGAATGAAATTAAACCCCTATGTCTCGCCCTGTACAAAAGTCGACTCCAGATGGATCAAAGAACTGAACGTGAAAGCCCAAACTCTGAAGGCGATAGAAGAAAAAGTTGGCAGCAGACTACAAGACATAGGCATAGGAGAAAACTTCCTAAATCAGACAGCAGCTGCACAAGAATTAAGGTCGACAATTGACAAATGGGACCTCATTAAACTCAAAAGCTTCTGTACATCAAAAGAAACAAGGAAGTGAAGAGAAATCCCACAGAGGAAGCCTTCACTGCAGATACATCTGACAAAGCATTGATTTCCAGAATATATAAACTACTCAAAAAACAAAGAAGAAAGAAAACAAATGACCCACTCAATAGGTGGAGCAAAGAGCTGAACTTCACAAGTGAGGAATTAGAGATGTCTGAGAAACACCTTAAGAGGTGTTCAACATCACTAATCATTAAGGAAATGCAAATCAAAACCACTTTAAGGTATCATCTTACTCCAATAAGACTGGCTAGGATCAAGAAAACAAATGATACCAAGTGCTGGAGAGGTTGTGGGGAAAGGGGAACACTCATCCACTGCTGGTGGGAATGTAAACTTGTGCAGCCACTATGGAAAGCAGTGTGGGGAACCCTTGGAAGACTTGGAATGAACTTGTCACCCGACCCAGCCATACCACTCCTAGGCATGTACCCTCAAGACTCACCCCACCGCAGAGATACATGCACAGCCATGTTTATTTCAGCTCTCTTCACAATAGCAAGGAGCTGGAACCAACCCAAATGTCCCTCAACTGATGAGTGGATAGAGAAAATGTGGTACATCTACACAATGGAGTTCTATGCAGCAGTAAAGAAAGATGACATCATGAGATTTTCAGGAACATGGCTGGATCTAGAGGACATCATGCTGAGTGAAGTAACACAGTCCCAGAAAAACAAAGGACGAATGGTAACCCTTATCTATGGATGCTAGTGCCAATTACCTAGTTGTAAGTATTTCCTGTGCATGGCCCCTTGAGCTTTTGTCCAAAGCAGTTGGGAGTGATGCATATTGGAAATAACAACAACAACAACAACAACAACAACAGAAAGGACTGCATCAAAAAACTGACTGAAACAGTGAACTTCTGCTCAAAACAGTCAACTTCCACATGGAGAATATGGAGAAAGACTGAGAAAGAGATGAAAAGCATGTTTGGCAGAATGCATGAGCTCTGGTGGGGTGGGAGGAGGGGGGACAAGGGTCTAGATTTGATAAAAAAATATATATATAAATAAATTAATTTAAAAAAGTTAAGATGTATAAAAAAACTCTTGCCTAAAAACTGAGTACAATAAGTAACAGCCTAAACACAGTCCTGTAAGCTGGGTGTAGGAGTGCATGTGTCATGCCAGTCCTTAAGAGGTAGAGGCAGACTAGCTTGGGCTAGAGTGAGACCTTGATCTCAAAGACAAATGAACAATTTTTATAAATCAACAAATGTGAACTTTTTCACAGGTGAATACCCATAAAACTTTGTGAGTGTTGGAGAGAAGTTTAAACCCACTTGTCTGAAGACACTGCTTGCAAATACTGCACAAAGTCTGTGTGGTGACATGTAACTGACATGGTCAAGACTGATAGTAGGCCTTGTAGCTTAGGGGACTCAAACACTGGTAAGTTTTTAGTGTGGGGAAAGGCTGAAGGCAGGACATATACTTGTATGAGAATGTCCTTATGTGACCTATACCATGTACAATGAACATATATTTGTATGAAATGTCCTTATGTGACCCTCACCATGTACAATGAACATATATTTGTATGAGAATGTCCTTATGTGACCTACACCATGTACAATGAACATATACTTGTATGAGAATGTCCTTATGTGACCTACACCATGTACAATGAACATATACTTGTACAATGTCGTTCACCTTATGTGAACTACACCATGTACAATGAACATTCACAGTGGACATATACTTGTATGAAAATGTCCTTATGTGACCTACAGCATGTACAATGAACATTCACAGTGGAACATACTTTTTTTATATTTTTTAAATTTATTCTTGTATGTGTATGAATGTACTGTCTGCATGTAGGTTTGTGCACCCCTGTTGTGCAATGCCACAGAGGTCAGAAGAAGGTGTTGGATTCCCCTGGAACTGGAGTTAAAGACGGTTCTTAGCCGCCATGTGGGTGCTGGGGATCAAACCTAGGTCCTCTGCAAGAGCAGTTGGAGCTCTTAACTCTAGGCCATCTCTCCAGCCCCAGAATATTCTTAAAAAGCAATTTATTTTTCAAATACTTCATTGGTATACAGATAATTTTATCATTTACTAAAACCAAAACCAAATATACCCAGGTTTTTTTTATTTTTACTGAAATTAATAAAACATTAAATAAACCAAGAAAGTATAAATGAGCCATATAGTTAAATTTGGTGTGATTTTACTGCTTTGAAGTAAAAATAAAGTAAAAGTAATCCATATGGCATAAGGAAAGGGTAAAATAGCAAATAATCTGAGAACATATTATGAACTTCCAGACATTTGGGGAGATCAGAATAGAATTAGAAATAGCAAAGCAAAAGACTTTAATGTCTGTAATAAAACAAGGGTATGAGAAAACTGTTTCTGAAATCCAGAAAGCAGACAAAGGGGGGAAAGAGTGGAAGAGTCGGAGTTGATGACGCTGAAGAATTTAGTGGCATTTATTGTAGTTCTGAACCTGGTGAAACCCAAAATACACAGCTTCATTCAAGTAGAACTCAAATGATCATCACTGCTGGCTCACAATTAAATACAGGGCCTGCTAAGGAGATTTCCATCCTGTAACAGCATGCTTACATTTTATAGCAAATATTTTGGAATAAGCACAAAGCCTCACATAAGACCTAAGATATTGCTTTAAAAATTAAAAGTAAGCACATTGGATAATACTGTTATAATATTTAAAATGAGCCATATTAAATTTCATAGAATTTTCACACATCTGTTATTAAAATCATTTGTGACACTGAGGGTTGGAGTGGAGGTATTTACTATCTATGGTCCTGTTAACATGATTCTTATATGAGTTTTTCTGTTTCTATGGTAACATGAATTATAAGGTTCAATGAAGCCGGATTTGGTGATGTGTATTTTTCTGTTATTCAAGGTGAAAAGGAAATGAAACATTTCTAACATTCATAAACTGCAGAGGATGTCTGAATTCCATTTAGAGATAAGATGATAATTACTAAAGTAATTAGAATTCTTCCTGGATGGAATTATTTTGCACACAGTGGAAATTTAGATTTGGGAATGAAAGCATGGGCCAACACATTCAGAATCAGTAATTAATTACAGCCTGAGACACTCTGCTACTCTGATACCTCGGAAGCCACTACACCTTCCTCTCTGGCTGAACACAATGGGAACGAACACTGGTCCCCACCCCCATCCCTCAAGTCAGGAGGAGAAAGCAGGTGAAATCATTCTATTCAAGAGAAAATCCAATTACAGAAATAATCAACTTTTCCCTTCTGCTTTATTTTTTCATATTTGAAAGGGCATTCACATTAGCAGAACCAATTAAATGAATATCAGGATGGGGTAAAAACTACAAAGTTGGGCAAGTTTCTTAAATCTTTTAATTTACTTTGAAACAAACACTTATTGAAATTTTAGAGACTCAACCCAGGATCACAGCTTTTCTAATGGGAGCAAAATCAGATGATGTTAAACACTGAGTCTGGAGAAGAGAGTTTTTAATTTATATATTCATAATATAGTGCCTCTAATATTCAATCCATTGTCAACAACAAATCAAGCCAATTATTATCCCTAATGTCTGTGCTCTCATTAAGTAATGGTATCTAGAGGACTGGGGGTATGTCTTAGTAGACTGCTTGCCTAGCATGGAAGAAGTTCCTAGTTAGATTCTCAAAACTATATAAACTGATGATACACACCTGAAATCCCCAAACTAAGGAAGTAGAGGCAGAGAATCAGAAGTTCAAGGCCACCAGGGGTTACATGAGACCCTGTCAAGCAAGCAAGTTATATATACATATATTTATAAATATATTAGAAATTACACAATCCACTATATTAAAACAGATTTGTTATTACTTTATTCATAATTTGCTGAACTGATATTATTGTTGCTTCCCTGATTTCTACTGTCCAAGTGCCAAGTTTCCCTGTTGCTTGCTTTATAAATAAAGTTTTATTGAAACACAGCCACACACATTCATCTGCATATAGTTTATGGCACCTCACTCTCTATGTTCAGAGCTGAGGTGCTTTAACAGCTACACCAAAGATTACAGGGTCCATAGACTGAAATTGTCCATCAGACCAGGGATACTCTGAAGTTTGATAAGTGCTCCCAGGAACACTGCAAGGTGCTCCTGGGCCAGGGGCATACAGCATCGGTGGGGATTTCCTGTGTGAACTCACATAGGATCACAGGTTCTTCACTGAGATCCATCACTGATGACATTTTCATGATTCGGTCTTTCTCTCGGCATCTGGCTGCACAGGGTTCCACTCGTTTTGTCTCCTAACAGGTCACGAACAGCAGGTGAGCAGGTTGGCTCACGTCCACAGTCTAACATCGACAGCAATCTCATGGGAGTGGGGGGATGGGGTGGAGAGAGAGCCTTGAGAACCACGGAGCCCATGTGAAATGCTCAGAACTGGGGGCAAGGGAATGAATTAGTGAGTTCAATCCAGCAAGGCCTGTCAGTGGCTTGTCCCCTGTCCACAGCTAATCCCTGTGTTGACTACTACCAGTCTCAGTGCTGTAAATTCAAGGAAGGTCACTCTGGCAGCGGATGGAAGAGTGGAGACTCACAGGGCCTCTGTAAATGACAGACTTCTCTTTGGGGAAAGTTTAGAGTGAGTATTTTATTTAAAAGTATATAGTAACTATGCTATCTCAACTGCAATTTCCACCTCCAGAAGTAACTGGACTGGCCAGGCTGGATCCATTCCATGCTGCTTACTAGAGTTTATGTGCAAATTTCAGTAAAGTTTGGGAGATAGGGACAGCGCAGAGTACTAGAAGTCAAGCAGGCGTTCAGTGAGGTGAAGAATCTGATGCTGAATCCGCACCATCATAGCTCCCTTCCGGACCTCTCAATTCCAGTGTATCTCACTGGCTGATGCTTCTTGACTGGCTCTCCCTCTTAGCATCTGAGAGGCCGAATCAGAGGCAGCAGGTGGCTGCCACCCCATCCCATGTGACACTCATGTGCTAGGCGCCTGCTGGTTAGACACTGGGCCTGTTGCTTCATAGGAAGGTGCCCAGGGAAGCTCATGCAGCCTGAATCTCTACCTTGGAAACAGTGACTGTGATGGCCCATGCTGTGCTGGGCTGGCCTTTCCATGCTACAAGTTTCTAGTTCCCATAACCCCACAGAACACTCATGACTTTCCCTAATCCTAAGTAGCCCCACAGGGTCCTGCTACAGTGGCTGTTAGAGAGGCAGCCTCACATACTTGATATCATGTTCCAATCATTCAGGGTCTAGACAATAGCACCAATGACATTATGTCTGTTAAAATAATTGAGGAATCCTTTTTAACTATCACAGTTCACAATACCAAGTCATGCCCAGCTCACGGCCTAGCACAGGAACCAAAGGATCTCTTTGCCCTTCACTGAATTCGCAGCCAGATGATGGCTCCAAAGACCCACAGCAGGCCACATGCCCACAATCTTTTTCTGCTATTTCAACTATGCTAGTGTTTGCTTCACAGCCTTTCCTCTAAAGCTCACCATGAACTTGACCCCCACCACCACCCCAATGCTGCAGTACCAAGAGGTATGGCCTTCGGGAGTGACTAGGTCACTTTTACAAGGGCTGGATGTTGCTGTGTTGTCCCCGTCTAACTCTGAGCTGGTTCCGTCATAGGAAGGAGACCCCAGCAGACACTGAAGCTGCAGGCAACTGGACACTGGGCTTCCAGCCTCTGGCACTGTGCAGAAAGTGCCCAGGCACAAGTGCTGCTTCACAGCAAGAGAGACAGGCCGTGAGATGGAGTCACCAAAACAATCTTCTGAGACTCAAACAGGTACAGGGAGCTGGGTGCGGCTCAGTCAGTAGATTGCTAGCTGTGCAAGAGTGAAGACCTGGGTTTGGATCCGCAGCACCCACATAAAAGCCTGGCTGTGGTAGTGTGTACTGAAATCTGTAGAGTTTGCTGGGGAGCTCCTGGTTCAGGGAGAAAGCATGACTGGAGAAAAGGAGGAGGACAGTGATGAGGACGACACCAGATCCTGACCTCTGGCCTCCTTGTGTGCACATACACATACACCTGATCCTGATCTCTGGACTCCTTGTGTGCACATACACATACACCTGATCCTGACCTCTGGCCTCCTTGTGTGTACATACACACATGAACACATGTATATTCACACACAAACACATGTATATTCACACACACGAACACATGTATATTCAATTCACACACATGAACACATGTATATTCACACACAAACACATGTATATTCACACACACACGAACACATGTATATTCCACTCACACACATGAACGCATGTATATTCGCACACAAACACATGTATATTCAATTCACACACACGAACACATGTATATTCATACACACAAACACATGTATATTCAATTCACACACACAAACACATGTATATTCAATTCACACACACATGTATATTCAATTCACACACACATGAACACATGTATATTCACACACAAACACGTGTATATTCAATTCACACACATGAACACATGTATATTCAATTCACACACATGAACACATGTATATTCACACACAAACAAATGTATATTCAATTCACACACACAAACACATGTATATTCACACACACATATGAACACATATATATTCACACACACACGAACACATGTATATTCCATTCACACACATGAACGCATGTATATTCACACACAAACACATGTATATTCAATTCACACACACAAACACATGTATATTCATACACACAAACACATGTATATTCAATTCACACACACAAACACATGTATATTCAATTCACACACATGTATATTCAATTCATACACACATGAACACATGTATATTCACATACACACACACACACACACACACAGAAACCCAAAACAAAAAAAGGCAACTGATTTGCACAGAGGAATAAATATTTGTTTCTCAAACTGGCTAACTAATGATCATTGGGGATTATATAGCATAACTACTAATTTTATTAACCATACATATTTAATAATGATTAACATAACAATTTAGTATAAATAATTATATTAATATTTCTTATATGTGCAAAAGATCCGAGTACAAATGTGTGTTTTGCTACCAGCCAGGGTATAGATGGTAAGGCTACCAGGCGGAAGCTTTAGTTGGAACAGAACTGGGTGCAATCTAACCCAAAACAGTGACTACCTACAAGAAGAAGCAGGAGGAAAAATTCCGAGTACCGTGGGGTCATGCAGCACCTTCCACTGCAGATAACGGGGCACTGATGTGACTGGCAGCGCCAGGGCCAAGGCAAGTGATGGGAGAGAAAGGAGGACTGGAGGAAGTACAGGTCATGAGAAGGGGAAAGTGGGATCCATGGCAGGAGACAGTGAAGCTGAGGGGCACCTGCAGCCATCTGTGGGCAGGAGGAGCACGGCAGAGCCACGGCCAGCCACCTCAGTGTGGGAGGCTCTAACTGAAGCCATGTCCCTGTAAGGACTCCTACTCCACGGGTCTACTGAAGCCATGTCCCTGGAAGGACTCCTACCCCACGGGTCTACTGAAGGCATGTCCCTGTAAGGACTCCTACCCCACAGGTCTACTGAAGCCATGTCCCTGGAAGGACTCCTACCCCACAGATCTACTGAAGCCATGTCCCTGTAAGGACTCCTACCCCACAGATCTACTGAAGCCATGTCCCTGTAAGGACTCCTACCCCATGGGTCTACTGAAGGCATGTCCCTGTAAGGCTCTAACTGAAGGCATGTCCCTGTAAGGACTCCTACCCCACGGGCCTACTGAAGGCATGTCCCTGTAAGGCTCTAACTGAAGCCATGTCCCTGTAAGGACTTCTACCCCACGGGTCTACTGAAGGCATGTCCCTGTAAGGCTCTAACTGAAGGCATTCCCTGTAAGGACTCCTACCCCACGGGTCTACTGAAGGCATGTCCCTGTAAGGCTCTAACTGAAGGCATTCCCTGTAAGGACTCCTTCCCCACAGGTCTACTGAAGGAGTGCCTGTTACAGCCAGCAGATTCCATTCTGGATCAAAAAAAAAAAAAAAAAAAAAAAAAAAAAAAAGGCAGGTGGATCTCAGTGATTTCTAGGCTATCCTGGTCTACAGTGAGTTCCAGGACAGTCAGAGCTACAGGGAGACCCTGTCTCAAAAAGACAAACAACAACAACAAAAACCAAAAAACAAACCACAAATGTTGGGTGGGAAAGTTCAAGTATGACTGCTTGACATACTGAGCTGCTGCTCCCGAGGTCAAGGGCACGCACTCAATGCAGCCTTCAAGAAAATCCATTTTTATGTCTGACGATACTTTTGTGTACTGGGCACATAAGTAAGCTGAAGACAACAGAAAAGAACAGGCAATGACTCGACTGCAAGCTGGAGAGGCATGCACTGCCAGGGACAGAGCCTCGATGGCATAAGTTCTGTTGTTGCTGGAGAGCAGCAAATGCGTGAGGACTGGACATCTTCCTAAGTGACTGCCAGATACTTCTGATATGAGACAGGGTACAACTGCAGATTTGGGACTCTGAAAGACTCTTACAAGGTCATCAAGTTCTACAGCAGAGTCATTTTTGAAAATGTGAGCAGAAGAACTACCTGTGCTCTGAAGAATTCCCAAAGGGAATCCACCTGAGTCCGTAATGGCAACCAAGCAGATAACTGACGTAATCAGCACCAGAGGAGGGGGCAGTCTATGGCCATCACTGAGCCATGTACTGAGCCAGATGCTATGGTTCCGGTGAAAACCATACTCACAGACACCAGGTGTTCACCAGTAGTAATTGAGACAGCTGCGGCTTAGAAGTGACAGGGCTCAAGGAAAACACCACAGTACACACTCTGCCGGGCACATGTTCCCTCTTCTAGAATATTACAATGTTTAAGATATTTTTAAATTAAAAATAGTATTTTATTGAAGCTCAGGGAGGTTCTATGAGTACTCTGAGGTCACAAAGGTGGCAACGGTGACAGCTGTGATGTTAATCCTCAGAGCTTGGTTCTCAAGTCTGAGCTCTTCATTCCAAAGAGTATCTCCTTTATTGGTTTAGTGGCCTTTGGTAACACTCTCTGGCATTCCAGAGGCCATCTGTACACTTGCATGTGCGGTCTCAATACATCCCTCCCATGTTAACGTCAGGTCTTCGGCAGCAGGGTCTTATCGCCTCTCCTCCTGCAGGTATCCCAATTTAGGGGCAAGGAGCCCTTACCTTTTGTGGGGCCTTGGATCCCCTGGCCAACATCCCCCATGTAGAACAATCCATTGCTGATGTCAGAGCTCCTGCATTAATATACTTTGCCTAAGTGCATAGCCCAAGGACTTTAGTATTATATTTGGTTCTGAACAGAGTATAATCCTTTTCACAGTTCTTATGTCTATTAGTCAATTAAAGAAGGCATTTTGGTCTCCCTGAGTCAAGCAGATTCCAGCGTCAGCACCAGCTACACCTCACCTGCCTGGAAATACTGTGCAGCAGAGGCAGCCATGTGCCTGGAATCCCAAATCAATTGGCTATTGGCTCTTCTCCTTGGAGGAATAACCCATGATGCCACAAGCCTATATCCTCTACAGGTTAGGAGAATGTTATAAGCCACAGTAAAACCGCTGTCATATTTTACAGGGGAAAAAATGTAATTTCATGGATTAACATATCATACAAACCATATGTGTCATGTTCCAAAGTAACCTACCATAACCTATTAGTGCTGGATTAAATACCCTATATATCTAATTGCTTGTGCTTCATTAGTTAGGATGAAAGGTTACTCCTGAACAAACTGTCAGCCGCATGAAAGGAACAGCCAGAATTGGACCAGAAACCAAGTCAACAGCTCCAGAGAGAGAGGACAGTTTTAATTCTCATCACCACTGTGCCCCCTTTTCTAAAAGCCTAAGGGAACATCTGCGGAAGAGGGGGCGTGGTAGAATGTAAAGGCTGCGATTGGGGTGAATGGTGAAACTACAGCGATGTAGTCTGGACACTCATTTGATCAACTTGATTGAACAAACAACCTGTCACCCCCCACTGAATGGTGGGACTGTGGGGGTTTGGGCACAACAGTCTGTAGATTGGTTTTGCACGAAGGATGCTTATACTCATGGATTATCACTTATAGCTAAAAAATGAAAAAAAAAAACCCTGAAAGATGCAGGACAGTTATGGCAGAATACATGATTTGGGATGGGGTAGGGGTGGGGGGGAAGGGAAAGGGAAATATGCCTGATCTGAATTGGAAAATGATGTACGAAATGCACAAACCATCAATAAAAATTAAATTAAAAAAAAAAAGAGTATCTCCTGGTCAATCAACAGAATTCAGGAGTAATGAATGAGTTGGTATAATGAGCATTATAAAACAAATTCTGGAATACATAACAGACACCAGGGAGATACAGGAAGCCTTAACTGGTGTGTGAACTCAGACTTAACCCGGAGAGTTAGAACAGGGGCAGGTGATATTGGGGCATATCTGATACAATGTGGAGAAGGTACCTGAGTTTAAGTCATAGTAAGGGGGTAAGAAGGGAGGGAGAAAGGGACAGAGGGAGGGAGGGGGAAGGGAGCAGTGAAATGAATGAGCCAACCTGAGATAAATGTCATTTCAACATATTGCCAGTATAAAACCTACTGAAATAAATCATATTCAATTTTTTTCCACTAAAACTCTGAAGTCTGGTGTTTTCTATTTATAGAACAGCTTGATTTGCCACACTGTACACGTTCAACAGACACGGGTGGCTACAGGACTGGATAGCACAGGTAGAGAGAGAAGGTGATGACACTCAAATGAAGGAAGAGCGGGATCACAGGTAACAGGAAAAATAGCAGCGAACACCACGGGTACAGGAGTTTAGCTAGCTGCACCCGTGGTCTTCCCGCTGGTCTGGACTCCTCTAGCTGAACTCCTGCGCCCGTGGTCTTCCTGCTGGTCCGGACTCCTCTAGCTGAACTGCACCCGTGGTCTTCCTGCTGGTCCGGACTCCTCTAGCTGAACTGCACCCGTGGTCTTCCCACTGGTCAGGACTCCTCTAGCTGAACTCCTGCACCCGTGGTCTTACCGCTGGTCTGGACTCCTCTAGCTGAACTCCTGTGCCCGTGGTCTTCCCACTGGTCCGGACTCCTCTAGCTGAACTCCTGTGCCCGTGGTCTTCCCGCTGGTCCGGACTCCTCTAGCTGAACTCCTGCATCCATGGTCTTCCTGCTGGTCCGGACTCCTCTAGCTGAACTGAACCCGTGGTCTTCCCACTGGTCCGGACTCCTCTAGCTG
The DNA here is from genome assembly GCA_009823505.1 of Rhizomys pruinosus. NCBI lineage: Eukaryota > Metazoa > Chordata > Mammalia > Rodentia > Spalacidae > Rhizomys > Rhizomys pruinosus. The sequence goes on along the minus strand of VZQC01009509.1, from coordinate 436,534 downwards.
AACTCCTGCGCCCGTGGTCTTCCCGCTGGTCCGGACTCCTCTAGCTGAACTCCTGCACCCGTGGTCTTCCCGCTGGTCCGGACTCCTCTAGCTGAACTCCTGCACCCGTGGTCTTCCCGCTGGTCCGGACTCCTCTAGCTGAACTCCTGCACCCGTGGTCTTCCCGCTGGTCCGGACTCCTCTAGCTGAACTCCTGCACCCGTGGTCTTCCCGCTGGTCCGGACTCCTCTAGCTGAACTCCTGCACCCGTGGTCTTCCCGCTGGTCCGGACTCCTCTAGCTGAACTCCTGCACCCGTGGTCTTCCCGCTGGTCCGGACTCCTCTAGCTGAACTCCTGCACCCGTGGTCTTCCCGCTGGTCCGGACTCCTCTAGCTGAACTCCTGCACCCGTGGTCTTCCCGCTGGTCCGGACTCCTCTAGCTGAACTCCTGCACCCGTGGTCTTCCCGCTGGTCCGGACTCCTCTAGCTGAACTCCTGCACCCGTGGTCTTCCCGCTGGTCCGGACTCCTCTAGCTGAACTCCTGCACCCGTGGTCTTCCCGCTGGTCCGGACTCCTCTAGCTGAACTCCTGCACCCGTGGTCTTCCCGCTGGTCCGGACTCCTCTAGCTGAACTCCTGCACCCGTGGTCTTCCCGCTGGTCCGGACTCCTCTAGCTGAACTCCTGCACCCGTGGTCTTCCCGCTGGTCCGGACTCCTCTAGCTGAACTCCTGCACCCGTGGTCTTCCCGCTGGTCCGGACTCCTCTAGCTGAACTCCTGCACCCGTGGTCTTCCCGCTGGTCCGGACTCCTCTAGCTGAACTCCTGCACCCGTGGTCTTCCCGCTGGTCCGGACTCCTCTAGCTGAACTCCTGCACCCGTGGTCTTCCCGCTGGTCCGGACTCCTCTAGCTGAACTCCTGCACCCGTGGTCTTCCCGCTGGTCCGGACTCCTCTAGCTGAACTCCTGCACCCGTGGTCTTCCCGCTGGTCCGGACTCCTCTAGCTGAACTCCTGCACCCGTGGTCTTCCCGCTGGTCCGGACTCCTCTAGCTGAACTCCTGCACCCGTGGTCTTCCCGCTGGTCCGGACTCCTCTAGCTGAACTCCTGCACCCGTGGTCTTCCCGCTGGTCCGGACTCCTCTAGCTGAACTCCTGCACCCGTGGTCTTCCCGCTGGTCCGGACTCCTCTAGCTGAACTCCTGCACCCGTGGTCTTCCCGCTGGTCCGGACTCCTCTAGCTGAACTCCTGCACCCGTGGTCTTCCCGCTGGTCCGGACTCCTCTAGCTGAACTCCTGCACCCGTGGTCTTCCCGCTGGTCCGGACTCCTCTAGCTGAACTCCTGCACCCGTGGTCTTCCCGCTGGTCCGGACTCCTCTAGCTGAACTCCTGCACCCGTGGTCTTCCCGCTGGTCCGGACTCCTCTAGCTGAACTCCTGCACCCGTGGTCTTCCCGCTGGTCCGGACTCCTCTAGCTGAACTCCTGCACCCGTGGTCTTCCCGCTGGTCCGGACTCCTCTAGCTGAACTCCTGCACCCGTGGTCTTCCCGCTGGTCCGGACTCCTCTAGCTGAACTCCTGCACCCGTGGTCTTCCCGCTGGTCCGGACTCCTCTAGCTGAACTCCTGCACCCGTGGTCTTCCCGCTGGTCCGGACTCCTCTAGCTGAACTCCTGCACCCGTGGTCTTCCCGCTGGTCCGGACTCCTCTAGCTGAACTCCTGCACCCGTGGTCTTCCCGCTGGTCCGGACTCCTCTAGCTGAACTCCTGCACCCGTGGTCTTCCCGCTGGTCCGGACTCCTCTAGCTGAACTCCTGCACCCGTGGTCTTCCCGCTGGTCCGGACTCCTCTAGCTGAACTCCTGCACCCGTGGTCTTCCCGCTGGTCCGGACTCCTCTAGCTGAACTCCTGCACCCGTGGTCTTCCCGCTGGTCCGGACTCCTCTAGCTGAACTCCTGCACCCGTGGTCTTCCCGCTGGTCCGGACTCCTCTAGCTGAACTCCTGCACCCGTGGTCTTCCCGCTGGTCCGGACTCCTCTAGCTGAACTCCTGCACCCGTGGTCTTCCCGCTGGTCCGGACTCCTCTAGCTGAACTCCTGCACCCGTGGTCTTCCCGCTGGTCCGGACTCCTCTAGCTGAACTCCTGCACCCGTGGTCTTCCCGCTGGTCCGGACTCCTCTAGCTGAACTCCTGCACCCGTGGTCTTCCCGCTGGTCCGGACTCCTCTAGCTGAACTCCTGCACCCGTGGTCTTCCCGCTGGTCCGGACTCCTCTAGCTGAACTCCTGCACCCGTGGTCTTCCCGCTGGTCCGGACTCCTCTAGCTGAACTCCTGCACCCGTGGTCTTCCCGCTGGTCCGGACTCCTCTAGCTGAACTCCTGCACCCGTGGTCTTCCCGCTGGTCCGGACTCCTCTAGCTGAACTCCTGCACCCGTGGTCTTCCCGCTGGTCCGGACTCCTCTAGCTGAACTCCTGCACCCGTGGTCTTCCCGCTGGTCCGGACTCCTCTAGCTGAACTCCTGCACCTGTGGTCTTCCCGCTGGTCCGGACTCCTCTAGCTGAACTCCTGCACCCGTGGTCTTCCCGCTGGTCTGGACTCCTCTAGCTGAACTCCTGCACCCGTGGTCTTCCCGCTGGTCCGGACTCCTCTAGCTGAACTCCTGCACCCGTGGTCTTCCCGCTGGTCTGGACTCCTCTAGCTGAACTGCACCCGTGGTCTTCCCGCTGGTCCGGACTCCTGTAGCTGAACTGAACCCGTGGTCTTCCCGCTGGTCCGGACTCCTCTAGCTTAACTCCTGCATCCGTGGTCTTCCCGCTGGTCTGGACTCCTCTAGCTGAACTCCTGCGCCTGTGGTCTTCCCGCTGGTCCGGACTCCTCTAGCTGAACTCCTGCACCCGTGGTCTTCCCACTGGTCTGGACTCCTCTAGCTGAACTCCTGCACCCGTGGTCTTCCCGCTGGTCCGGACTCCTCTAGCTGAACTGCACCCGTGGTCTTCGACTCCTCTAGCTGAACTCCTGCAGCTAACAACTGTCTGTAACTCCAGTTCCAGAAGATCCAATGCCCTCTTCTGAACTCCTCAGGCTTTGCACGATATGGGTGCACTTACATGCATGCAGGTAACACATTCATACACATAGAATAAAAATAATAAATATAAAGTTATCTAATACCAAATGTGATGAGCAAGCATTGTATGTTAACTATATTTCTTGAAAACTATGAAAAGATTTTCATAGTAACAAAAAAAAGAAAGTAAGCTTGATACTAAAATGATTATTTATTAAACTGGAAATCCAGTTTGAAAAAGTAATGCCATTTTAAACCTGGGGGCTTTTTTATGCAAACCTTCTGTTTCGATTACTTTTTTGCACACTTAAGTCGGCCTATGTTGTACATATTTCTAATAAATACAGCAGCATGGGGCTCTTCTCTAGCAGGACACCTGCTAGCATCTTTTATTCATGTGTGTGCTCTCAGTGCTAAGCAATTATATTATTTCAAATATTCTAAAATGTTTTCTGTGACTACCTAGCATAACCTTAGCAGGTCACCTCACAAATTGCTGTTCTCCTCTGTACTCTCTCTCTCTCAATCTACAAGAGAAAGAATTATTTTTGGTGCTGTGTACAGAAGTCAATGATAGCTCAGAGGTAAGCCCAGCCTGGTTTAGCAGCACCTCATTACAGACAGGAGAAAGAGCTTCATGTGCAGGAGCATGGGGTACAGGCATAGACTTTGTTTCCTATCTAAGACCCAGGCCTCTGGCACTGGATAAATCAACCATTACAAATTCTGAAGAGGAAACTAAGTTTTAAAAGCTGGTTATTGCAGCTCTGCAAATAACCCCTAACAACCACTGGTCTGCTGGTCCCCTACAGAGGTGTGCCACGGTGCCGCATCTGCAGTCCACTTCGTGCTCCCTCTTCAGGTTTAGGCATACAAAGTGAGAGGACTCAGAGCAACAGGAATGCGCACAGTCATTTTTTTTCTTTATTTGTTGACATGCTCCGCTTAACATTGAAGCTGGTAAATCTGACATGCAATGAATTTCTGTACTAATTCCAGATCCACATGTGACAGATGCCTCGTGACATTTATTCCTAGGACTAGTATTTGAGGGGAGAAAAAGGTAGCTTTGAAGATTAATAAATTGATGTCAGATGCTGAAGTAATGATATCAAAATATAATTTAAAAATAAACTTGAAACTCTTCATTAACATTTGCCAGGTGAATGAGGATTTAGTGGAGCTATTCAAGTTATTTAAATCCATAATCTACAGGACATAAAGTGTTGTAGCTAGTGACTGTTCCTCAGCTATTACTTATCCTACCTCTTTCTCATCCAGCTTTTTCTCACTAACACTGACTACAGACAAAAACATATATTTAATCTCAATTTGACTGACATTCAACTCAACTCGAACCATCTCACACAAAGCTTCATCTCAGGGACAAAGGACCTCAGACCATTATTGTTTCATGACTAAAAAATGAGTGACTTAAGACAAAAAGCTCAACATCCTTAAACTTCATTTCTATTCATTCTCTAATAAATACCATCTGTTGTGTACTTTAGGGATATAATACCCGTCAGAAACTCCGTCGTATTATGAGAGCGGCACCAAGTTGATCTGAAATGCATATTTGAACAGATGTGTTTAAATTACAGCTCCGTCTATCCACATGCATGAATTCAGAGCAAGCGTGTGTTGATTTAAAATGCATAAAAGAAGGGCTTGGAGCTGCATGGAAACTGAACAGCCCCTCCACGGATCAAGGCTCGCATTACGAAAGGTCATTACTAAAAATAAAGTTTGCATTTACTGAGGTTGCACCGGGGGGCTGTTCATGGGAACTGACTTCATGTTGCCACAGAAATCAGCAGTGAAGCTGTACAAGTGTTTTTTTTTTTTTTTTTTTTTAACAAGTCTTCCATGTAAAACATTCAGATTGTTATGCACGGGGAAAAAAGAGTGGGAAGGTAGATATCAAAACAGAAATTACAGGGTGTGTCTATGGACAGACAGTGGTTCAGTCCTCCATTTTCAACCATATTTTGTGATTTCTACAGCCAGAAAAATGTGATTTTATATTTTGTAAATATGCTTCTAAAAGTTAAAAAAATTAATCTAATAAAAAATTTAGAAGAAATGAAACAAACACATAGATGTAAAAGCAGCTGACCCCTCATTCTCTGCACTCCATGGGACCTATTATTCGGTCACAAGTGAGGTATCTGGAGTTAGTGACTTGCCTATTCACCATTCAGTTAATGATATGTGTGCTGGGCAGCTTCTGTTGTCACTTGGAAGAGTAAGATCTAGTGACAAACCCTTTCTTCCCCCACTGGTTTTGGTCAGAGTGTTTTATCACATCAATAAAAAGCAGGTAAGATAGTATGAAAATACGCACTAGCTGAAGGGGCTTCCTGGCCTGAGTATCACTTTACACTACTTCTGTGACACCCCTGCTGCACAGCTTCTGAAGACTCAGGTCTTAGTGGAGACACTCAAGACAGGAAGGCACAGACAAACTGATTTTTAAATAGTCACTCCAGGTAATGACCTAAACCATTGATACCAGATATTTTATCTACCAGATATTTTCTTGAATCACAGATAAAGAAGGCAAAGTAAAACATAAGGCTGGGCGCTGGAGAGATGGACTGGCAGTTAAGAGTGCCGACTGCTCTTGCAGAGGACCTGGGTTCAATCCCCACATCACCCCACATGGCGGCTGAGAACCGTCTTAACTCCAGTTCCAGGGGAATCCGACACCCTCTACTGACCTCTGCGGCACTGCACGACATGGGTGCACAAACCTACATGCAGACAGTACATTCACACACATACAAAAATAATAAAAAAAAAAAAACATAAGGCTGAGGAAAAAGGTTGTTTTCCTTTTTTAAAAGATAATTACCAGCCAGGTGTGGTAGCACATGCCTTTAATCCTAGCATTCTGGAGGCAGAGGAGGTGGATCTCTGTGAGTTCAAGACCAGCCTGGTCTACAGAGTAAGTTCCAGGACAGCTGGGGCTACAGGGAGAATCCCCCCCCCCAAAAAAAGATAATGACCATCTTCCAAATTAATCTTTTTTTGCTTTGTTAAAGCAATTTAAGGAAACAGAGACAACCATGTCAAAACAAAATTCAGATTGATTCAGGAGAGCTCAGAAGTGCAGGAGGAGAACCAGCCTTTCTAGAGAGTACCTAGTTTCTGAAGATCTCAAATTACACTACTTTTTGTGTGTGTCTTTTTGAGGCAGGGTCTCCCTTTAGTCCCAGCTGGCCTAGAGCTCACTATGTAGAAAAGGCTGGCCTTGAATTCACAGAGATCCACCTGCCTCTGCCTCTCAAGTGCTGGGATGAAGGGTGTGCGCCACCATGCCCAGCATGACACTACATTTTACTGACAGCAAATTTTCTGAAATCTGAAGTAATTAATTAGGAATAGTAATTAATGAAATGTCATTGTGAAATTTTTTTTGTTAAAACTCCATGTGTTTTCTAGATAATTTTATTCACTGTGCCTGCTCTGTCTCCTCCTGTCCCCAGCCCTTCAATCTCCTCTGCTCTGCCCTTCACAAGTATCTGACGCTGCTTATGGCTCCTCTAAGACTCTGAGGTCTAAGTCCCTCCACCCACATATCCAAGGCTGGTCTTCAAAGAACCTTCCTTGAGCCTGGACTGCATTTCAGTGTCCCTTTCAAAATGCTAAACTCTGTGTATTTTCTAATGCTCTACTATAATTGCTTATTAGTTCTCAGGTTCTTCCATCAGGACTAGTAAGTTCCTTGAGGGCCATGTCCATGTCTATTTGCATGACACAGCCTTCCCAGAGCTCAGTGCATGAAAGGGTGCTAAATACACAATGAGTCAGTTAAAGACCAACAGGTTTCCCTTTTTGAAGAAAGAAAATTCAGATCTCACAAATAGTATTTATTCAGACTCAATTCTCAACTTATCTGGAATAGGTAAAATTAAATATTAATGTAATACATCTGAGAATATGTTGTAAGATAAACATAAATTGCATAATAACCTTCCAAAGTAAGAGGCAAAGTAAGGCAGAATCACTGGCCAATGAACCAGTTTGAATAAGAGTGTACCAATAACGGAGTGCACTGTCCAATGAAGTACATGCTAGCTACTTGTGACTATTTAAAACTAATTAAAAGAAAATAGCATTAAAGATTCAGTTTCCCAATTTCAGGAGTTGCCTTTCAAAGTGTTCAGCAGTCCAGTGTGCTAGTTCCTGCCATGTCTGGCAGCACAGGCTTAGAACATTTCTGTTCCCAAACAAGCTCTCATGGTTTCCACGGTTCTGTCTTGTTGGCAATGGGGCTCGAAGCCCAGGGCCTTAGACATCCGGGCCAACCTCTACCACTGACTGGGCCAGGGCCTTAGACATCAGGGCCAGCCTCTACCACTGACTGGGCCAGGGCCTTAGACATCCAGGCCAACCTCTACCACTGACTGAGCCAGGGCCTTAGACATCAGGGCCAGCCTCTACCACTGACTGGGCCAGGGCCTTAGACATCCAGGCCAACCTCTACCACTGACTGGGCCAGGGCCTTAGACATCAGGGCCAGCCTCTACCACTGACTGAGGCAGGGCCTCAGACATCCAGGCCAGCCTCTACCACTGACTGAACCAGGGCCTTAGACATCCGGGCCAGCCTCTACCACTGACTGAGCCAGCTTCTCAATCCTTCTTCTCGTCTTTATTGTTTTTACAGACACACTCTCACTAAGTTGCTCGGGCTGGCCTTGAATTCACTCCACAGCTCAAGCAAGCACTGTACTTGTGATTCTCTTGCCTCGTTCTTCTAAGCAGCTGGAGTTATGGACCTGTATCATCATGCTTAGCTTAGATATGGCTATTCTAGCAAGCTGGAATCCTGCAGCAGAACTTAAGAACAAACCCTTTACTAACCCTGAGCTCTCATTGCTGCGCTCTGTAGAATGGCTGGCCGATCTCAGATGGGGGCACTGAGGACGAACTGGAGATAATGAAAACCAGCTCCTTCCCTCCTGTCACGCTAGCATGTCTATGGGGTGATCCACCTTTTTTGTGTGTGTATGAGTGTACTGTCTGCACGTAGGTTGGTGCACCCGTGTCGTGCAATGCTGTGAGGTCAGAAGAGGGTGTCGGATTCCCCTGGAACTGGAATTACAGATGGTTCCCCTGGAATTGGAGTTACAGATGGTTCTCAGCTGCTCATGTGGGTGCTGGGGTTTGAACCCGGGTCCTCTGCAAGAGCAGTCGGTGCTCTTAAGTGCTGAGCCATCTCTCCAGCTCTAAGGGGTGATCCATTCTTTTTTTTAAATTTTTTTATTAATTTTATTTATTTATGTATGTGTATGAATGTACTGTCTGCATGCAAGTCTGTGCACCCGTGTTGTGCAATGCCGCGGAGGTCAGAAGAGAGTCTCGGATTCCCCTGGAACTGGAGTTCTCCTGGAATTGGAGTTTCAGACGGTTCTCGGCCACCATGTGGGTGCTGGGGATCGAACCCGGGTCCTCTGCAAGAGCAGTCTGTGCTCTTAACCTCTAGGCCATCTCTCCAGCCCCTGGGGTGATCCATTCTTACAAAACTCTAGTTTTATATTGCTGTTTTCTCTACTTGGTTTGTAGGGAGGAGCGAGTTAGCATGGCCTTCCAGGACTGCAGGGTTCTGTAGGGAGGGAGCGAGTTTGCATGGCTCCCCAGGACTGCAGGGTTCTGTAGGGAGGGAGCGAGTTTGAATGGCTCCCCAGGACTGCAGGGTTCTGTAGGGAGGGGCGAGTTTGCATGGCCCTCCAGAACTGCAGGGTTCTGTAGGGAGGAGTGAGTTTGCATGGCCCCCCAGGACTGCAGGGTTCTGTAGGGAGGAGCGAGTTTGCATGGCCCTCCAGGACTGCAGGGTTCTGTAGGGAGGGAGCGAGTTTGCATGGCCCCCCAGGACTGCAGGGTTCTGTAGGGAGGGAGCGAGTTTGCATGGCCCCCCAGGACTGCAGGGTTCTGTAGGGAGGGAGCGAGTTTGCATGGCCCTCCAGGACTGCAGGGTTCTGTAGGGAGGGAGCGAGTTTGCATGGCCCTCCAGGACTGCAGGGTTCTGTAGGGAGGGAGCGAGTTTGCATGGCCCCCCAGGACTGCAGGGTTCTGTAGGGAGGGAGCGAGTTTGCATGGCCCCCCAGGACTGCAGGGTTCTGTAGGGAGGGAGCGAGTTTGCATGGCCCACCAGGACTGCAGGGTTCTGTAGGGAGGAGTGAGTTTGCATGGCCCTCCAGGACTGCAGGGTTCTGTAGGGAGGAGCGAGTTTGCATGGCCCTCCAGGACTGCAGGGTTCTGTAGGGAGGGAGCGAGTTTGCATGGCCCTCTAGGACTGCAGGGTTCTATAGGGAGGGAGCGAGTTTGCATGGCCCCCCAGGACTGCAGGGTTCTGTAGGGAGGGAGCGAGTTTGCATGGCCCCCCAGGACTGCAGGGTTCTGTAGGGAGGGAGCGAGTTTGCATGGCCCACCAGGACTGCAGGGTTCTGTAGGGAGGAGTGAGTTTGCATGGCCCTCCAGGACTGCAGGGTTCTGTAGGGAGGAGCGAGTTTGCATGGCCCTCCAGGACTGCAGGGTTCTGTAGGGAGGGAGCGAGTTTGCATGGCCCTCTAGGACTGCAGGGTTCTGTAGGGAGGGAGCGAGTTTGCATGGCCCCCCAGGACTGCAGGGTTCTGTAGGGAGGGAGCGAGTTTGCATGGCCCCCCAGGACTGCAGGGTTCTGTAGGGAGGGAGCGAGTTTGCATGGCCCACCAGGACTGCAGGGTTCTGTAGGGAGGAGTGAGTTTGCATGGCCCTCCAGGACTGCAGGGTTCTGTAGGGAGGAGCGAGTTTGCATGGCCCTCCAGGACTGCAGGGTTCTGTAGGGAGGGAGCGAGTTTGCATGGCCCACCAGGACTGCAGGGTTCTGTAGGGAGGAGCGAGTTTGCATGGCCCCCCAGGACTGCAGGGTTCTGTAGGGAGGGAGCGAGTTTGCATGGCCCACCAGGACTGCAGGGTTCTGTAGGGAGGAGTGAGTTTGCATGGCCCTCCAGGACTGCAGGGTTCTGTGCCTCCTACTTACTCTTAAGTGAAAGTTTCAGAACTAACTGTTATGTACTGGGCTGACCCATGAGATTTTTAGTTTTACCTATTAAAGGATGATAAATATTAAGCAAAAGTAAGACCTCAAAAAGAAACCAATGTCCAAGAAAACCCACCTAGGCCTATGAGTTTGAGCACCCAGCCCCTCATTCTTTGACTCCTCAGGATCTTTTCAAGGTTCTGTGCATACTGTAGTAACAATACCAGTCCAACAGCAGCTGCTGACTTGAAAACAAAACAAGTATTATTGAATGATTTTCTGTAGTTCTGATGGATTGACAGATACTCCTAATATCACTAACTTGCTATTTGTAATATCTAACTTCTAACTGGAAGTGAGGGGCCTCCTGAAAGAGGGTTACTGCAGAGTCTACCAAGGCCTTCCAAGTGACAGACACACTCTGAATATCATGATCCCTCACATCATGAGCTGGTCGCAGGACTCCAGAGCATATGCATAATTATGTGAGTGACATTTCCATGAAAGTCATTAAAGCACAACTCATACAAATCAACTTCAACCACTGATTCTGATGGAAGGACATGTTGCAGCTTGAATCCCAGTGAACGCAACACTGTCCCAAATGAAGTCCTCCATTACTTCTACTAGAACTATATTTTAAAGTTATACTATATGAATATATTTTCAATTTCATCAACAAAAATGTGTGCAAATGTGTTTTAGATGTATATATGTATACATATTATGCAAGGAATTGTGATCTCTAGCTGTATGCTTCTCTACTTATCCTACATAGCTTAAAATATATCAAAGTAGTCTTCCTCTCAAATGTGACTTTGTTTAAAAGTAAGTGCATTGACAGTTACAAAAGAGGTGGTGGGCATGGTGGTTTCTGCCTGCCTATAATGCCAGCGCTCAGTAGACAGGGGCAGACTGAGCTTGAAGAACGCCTGGGCTACACACTGAGAGCCTGTCCCTAGACAAAACAGAACACAAAACAGTAAAGGGAAGCATCGATATTTAGGAGACACAGGAAGGCTCTAGGTCTTGTTTTACCAACTGTCTTTGGTTCGGTCTGAATAATTCTATAAGGAAAATTGGGTGGCTTTTAAACAGTCCCCAGCCTCCAATCATGGAGTCAGATTCTGGCTAATCAAGAAATGAAAGACTTAACTTGTTTTACTCATTAAAAGAAAGGGCTGGCTATGTATCACAGGACAGTCTTGAATTTACTACATAGCCCATGCTGCCTTGAGCTCTATCTAGCCTCCTGCCCCCACCCCCAAGAGCTAGTATTCTAGGCATGTACTACCATGCCCAGCTGAGAAATGAACTCTAGAAGCAATGTTTAATAATGTGTTCCCATGACGCCTGCTATTGGTCTAGATAAAAGAAGAAATGCAGAAATAAAATCCATGCTGAACCTCAATCACAAACATTAACACATCCAACATTCCAACAGGAAAAATTTTAACATGTTAATTTCTATTTTGTTTTCTTTCAATGAACCCCAGTTAAAGGCATCATAGCTTTGTCTGTGATGTGTGGACAATCCACCACATGGTAAACTTTGTAGGTTAAAATATTTAAAAGTAATTGAGTTGACAATTCACAAATAAGCATCCAAAAATGAATTTTTGGACCCTTATGGCCTTTTTTTCTAGATAGTGAAAATGTCATATGTGAATTGTTCATATTTGATTTCTTTGAGTTTATCAAGTTGAACCAAGATGAGTTATTTCTAAAAAATAACAGCAGCAATGATAATTTTCTGAGATTGGGTGATCCATTTTTGCTTGGATGAACAAACAGCTGCACCAAGCCAACTCCATGAACACGTCTTTTGTGTGTTGAACTTGTATGTACTTCTTATCACACTGATAACCAGACAGATGCTTCCTTAGTGGCCTGGCTAGCCGAATCAGGTACTGCCCACTCTTGGTACCAGGCTACACGCGCCCCTATAAAATAAACCCTTTTGGACAGCTGAGTGTGAGCTGCCTCAGCTGGCCACTTACTTGAACCCAAACAGGTGTAATTTCAAACACTGATTTTTATTTCATGAATATAGTTATTAATACTTAGTCTCCAGTGGTAAAAGAATAAAGCTGAGAGGTAAACTGGAACTCAGGCCGGGAGAGGTCAGAGAACCAGCAAGCTCTTAGAGACGGTCACACCCACTCCTTGTGAAGTAGGAAATCATCCAGCAACACAGTTCTGTCTTCTACATATCAGAGTGCAGTTTGGCTTAATTTTCTGTGTCTTCCTCTTGGAAGCTCAGAAACATTTACTGCCTTTTAGTAATTTTTTTTTCATCAGGACCTTGGGTCACATTTTTCTCTTTAGAACCTGCCACGGGTCTTTTCCCACCTTGCTGCAGTCTACCTCTTCCCTTTCAATCCAGCACCCCAAGTACCTCCTCCCCTTCTCTTAAGGAAGAGAAAGAGGAGAAGAGAGGAAGAAGACAGGGAGGAGGGAGAGAAAGAAGAGGAGGAACAGGAAGAAGAAGAAGAGGAGGAAGAGGTGACAACAGTGGCAGGCGTGGTAGCTCAAGGAAATCCTAACATTCAGGAAGGTGAGGCAGGAGAATCAAGGGGTCAAGACCAACCTGGGCTATAGAGCCAGTCTTTGTCGGTGTGTGCATGGGGGGGGGGTGAACAGAGGTCCTCCCTCTGTCTACACCTGGGTGGGGGGGGAATGAGCAGAGGTCCTCCCTCTGTCTACACTTGCGTGGGGGAGAATGAATAGAGGTCCTCCCTCTGTCTACACCTGGGTGGGGGAAGAATGAATAGAGGTCCTCCCTCTGTCTACACCTGGGTGGGGGGGGATGAACAGAGGTCCTCCCTCTGTCTACACCTGGGTGGGGGGATGAACAGTGGTCCTCCATCTGTCTACACCTGGGTGGGGGGAAGAATGAATAGAGGTCCTCCCTCTGTCTACACCTGGGAGCATACTGGAAACCTAGAGATGAAAAGGAAGCAGCTAAGTCTTCCTGCCTGGGCTATCTCCACCATCTGATACAATCTAAGCACACAAGCACCACCCCATCCTACAGAGAAGGCAAAGCAGCCATCCTTGCTGCTGAGAGGCATAAAATGGGCCAGGAGGGGTGAACCTGGGATCGGGTCAGGAAGAGCAAAGGGCTGTGGACTGCCACCTCAGAAGGCATCAGATGGTGGGAAGAAGCAGTGGCGAGGTCAGGACCCTCAGGAGCCCAGTGGAGTGAACACTGTGCCAGTGTTTATTCTTTTTTAAAATATTGCATTTATTATTTTTATTTTGTGTGTATGAGTATACTACCTGCATGGGAGTGCACCCGTGTCATACAATGCCTGCAGAGGTAGGTCAGAAGAGGGTATTACATCCCCTGGAACTGGCATTACAGACGGTTATTAGTTGCCATGTGGCTGCTAGGACCCGTGCTGCGGCCATCAAGTCCTGCCTCATGCCTGGCCCAGAGCCAAGGACTGTGGGCCGAACTCCTGGCATCATGACCCAGACGCCATGACCCAAATAAACCCTGCTTCCTTCCAGGCTTTTTTCCTCAGGTATTTGGTCACGATGATGTAAACCTGACTAACACAACTGGTATAAATCCGACAGTTCCCAGCAAGAAAGATAAAGGTTACACAGGTAATTGGAGAATAAAGGGTGACAAGACTCCGCATCTTTGAGACTTCTGGGGACAGTTAAGCATTTTCTGAATACTGTTCAAAACTCAAGCCAATAGTGTAGTACAAGGCACTGGGTAACTCAAAGATAAAAGGCTCAAGAGATGAATGGATTGTTGACCCCAAAAGTGAGGAGTAGGCAGACAAGCCAGTTAAATGAAGGGCATGCTGACTCACTGAATTCCACCCTAACCCCATTCTCAGGTTCTATTCTCTAAGATATTTTCCACCTCATATATGAGGTGGTCTCAGCCTCATAATCTAAGGCAAACTGTACACCAGAATGTGTTGGGCAGAATTCAGAGATGGTTCCCACCGCAACCTCCAGTACAAAGACATCTTCTCTCAACCAAATAGGAATCCAGGCGATGCTGTGGAGGATCCTGCAGGTGTGACTGCAGGTGGGACATGTTCAGCTGAACCTCTGCACCACTGTGGGAGGAGTCACAGAGACATGCTCTAGCTGGACCGAAAGACAAGCATGCATGCTGTGAACTCCCTGTGTGGTGGGGAAGAGCCCTGAGTGGTCTGTAAAAGAGAGACTGTACCCAGACTAGGAGGACCTGGGAGATCCAAGTCCCAGATGAGAAAGAAGCTGGAAGAGGAGTCAGCTGGTAGGGACCATGTTGAACATCTATCTACGGAAACTATAGAAAGAATACACTGTTGTCGTTCTAAGCCATTAAATCTGAGGTCATCTGTAATGCAGCAAGAGAAAAGATGCAGAGTGTGAAGCGAGGCCACCCTGTCAGCTTCAGTGCAGAGTGTGAAGTGAGGCCACCTGTCAGCTTCAGTGCAGAGTGTGAAGTGAGGCCACCTGTCAGCTTCAGTGCAGAGTGTGAAGTGAGGCCACCCTGTCAGCTTCAGTGCAGAGTGTGAAGTGAGGCCACCTGTCAGCTTCAGTGCAGAGTGTGAAGTGAGGCCACCTGTCAGCTTCAGTACAGAGTGTGAAGTGAGGCCACCCTGTCAGCTTCAGTGCAGAGTGTGAAGTGAGGCCACCTGTCAGCTTCAGTGCAGAGTGTGAAGTGAGGCCACCTGTCAGCTTCAGTGCAGAGTGTGAAGTGAGGCCACCCTGTCAGCTTCAGTGCAGAGTGTGAAGTGAGGCCACCTGTCAGCTTCAGTGCAGAGTGTGAAGTGAGGCCACCTGTCAGCTTCAGTGCAGAGTGTGAAGTGAGGCCACCCTGTCAGCTTCAGTGCAGAGTGTGAAGTGAGGCCACCTGTCAGCTTCAGTGCAGAGTGTGAAGTGAGGCCACCTGTCAGCTTCAGTGCAGAGTGTGAAGTGAGGCCACCCTGTCAGCTTCAGTGCAGAGTGTGAAGTGAGGCCACCTGTCAGCTTCAGTGCAGAGTGTGAAGTGAGGCCACCTGTCAGCTTCAGTGCAGAGTGTGAAGTGAGGCCACCCTGTCAGCTTCAGTGCAGAGTGTGAAGTGAGGCCACCTGTCAGCTTCAGTGCAGAGTGTGAAGTGAGGCCACCTGTCAGCTTCAGTGCAGAGTGTGAAGTGAGGCCACCTGTCACCTTCAGTACAGAGTGTGAAGTGAGGCCACCCTGTCAGCTTCAGTGCAGAGTGTGAAGTGAGGCCACCTGTCAGCTTCAGTGCAGAGTGTGAAGTGAGGCCACCTGTCAGCTTCAGTGCAGAGTGTGAAGTGAGGCCACCCTGTCAGCTTCAGTGCAGAGTGTGAAGTGAGGCCACCTGTCAGCTTCAGTGCAGAGTGTGAAGTGAGGCCACCTGTCAGCTTCAGTGCAGAGTGTGAAGTGAGGCCACCCTGTCAGCTTCAGTGCAGAGTGTGAAGTGAGGCCACCTGTCAGCTTCAGTGCAGAGTGTGAAGTGAGGCCACCTGTCAGCTTCAGTGCAGAGTGTGAAGTGAGGCCACCCTGTCAGCTTCAGTGCAGAGTGTGAAGTGAGGCCACCTGTCAGCTTCAGTGCAGAGTGTGAAGTGAGGCCACCTGTCAGCTTCAGTACAGAGTGTGAAGTGAGGCCACCCCGTCAGCTTCAGTGCAGAGTGTGAAGTGAGGCCACCTGTCAGCTTCAGTGCAGAGTGTGAAGCGAGGCCACCCATCACCTTCAGTACAGAGTGTGAAGCGAGGCACCCCGTCAGCTTCAGTGCAGAGTGTGAAGCGAGGCCACCCTGTCAGCTTCGGTGCAGAGTGTAAAGTGAGGTCACCCTGTCAGCTTCAGTGCAGAGTGTGAAGTGAGGCCACCCTGTCAGCTTCAGTGCAGAGTGTGAAGTGAGGTCACCCTGTCAGCTTCAGTGCAGAGTGTGAAGCGAGGCCACCTGTCAGCTTCAGTGCAGAGTGTGAAGCGAGGCCACCCTGTCAGCTTCAGTGCAGAGTGTGAAGTGAGGCCACCCTGTCAGCTTCAGTGCAGAACGAATGGGTCACAAGAATGACCAGATCAGCACCCCTCAAGCTACCCTGGAGAAGTCAGCCATTGTAGGACACTTACTTTGTTAAAAACAGACAAACAACATTTATTGGTTTTTGAGGCAGGGTAAGATGTAGCCCAGGCTGGCCTCAAACTTCCTATGTAGATGAGGTTGGCCCTGAACTCCTGATATTGCCTCTCTGCCTGTCAAGTGCTATGACTATAGGCCTGCAACGCCATGCTCACTGAAAGGCCTACTTTTCAACAGATCTCTCTAAAAATGTTTATTTTTTTCCCAATGAGAACACACCTTTTATTATAAAATGAAGATAGGTTATATTGTGACTTCTTCGTATTTACATATCACCTCAACCGCTTCACTAGCCCTCCTCCCAGCCTTCAAACCCTCCCCTCTTCTGCTGTGCCATTATGTCACCCTTGCACCTTCTTTGCATGCTAACCAAGAGAGGGGGAGAGAGAAAGCAAAAAAAAAAAAACAGTTTTTTCCTCCTCAAGGTTAAATAAATCATAGAGCATACAAGTAGATGAGTTCAGGAAAGCATCAAAAGAAGGGGTTTAACAGAAAATTGATGCTACTTTTCACACAAGCTCGAAGCTGAGGGTGGTAGTCCATAGGCATCCTCTCCTCATCCTGCAGGCCAAGCCCTAGCAGGATGGTCTGCAGGATATCTCCATGGCAACCAAACCTTACCACCTCCCTTTTACCCCAACTTGTCTCTCATTTTACACATTCTTATTTGGATGTTGAGCACCACCACAAGAAAATGAGCTAGTGACATCAATCTGGTGCTGCATGCAGGGGAGAGCTGCAGCTCTGCGCCTGCCTGCAAGGATTCTTGGCGAGCACCTACAGAACTTGGCTGCAGGGAGTCTAGGTGAGCACCTACGGAACTTGGCTGCAGGGAGTCTAGGTGAGCACCTATGGCTCTTGGCTGCAGGGAGTCTAGGTGAGAACCTACGGAACTTGGCTGCATGGAGTCTAGGTGAGCACCTATGGAACTTGGCTGCAGAGAGTCTAGGTGAGGACCTACGGAACTTGGCTGCAGGGATTCTAAGTGAGCACCTATGGAACTTGGCTGCAGGGATTCTAGGTGAGCACCTATGGAACTTGGCTTCAGGGATTCTAGGTGAGGACCTACGGAACTTGGCTGCAGGGAGTCTAGGTGAGCACCTACGAACTTGGCTGCAGGGAGTCTAGGTGAGCACCTACAGAACTTGGCTGCAGGGAGTCTAGGTGAGCACCTACGGAACTTGGCTGCAGGGATTCTAGGCGAGCACCTACAGAACTTGGCTGCAGGGAGTCTAGGTGAGCACCTACGGAACTTGGCTGCAGGGAGTCTAGGCGAGCACCTACGGAACTTGGCTGCAGGGAGTCTAGGTGAGCACCTACGGAACTTGGCTGCAGGGAGTCTAGGTGAGCACCTACGGAACTTGGCTGCAGGGAGTCTAGGTGAGCACCTACGGAACTTGGCTGCAGGGAGTCTAGGTGAGCACCTACGGAACTTGGCTGCAGGGAGTCTAGGTGAGCACCTACGGAACTTGGCTGCAGGGAGTCTAGGTGAGCACCTACGGAACTTGGCTGCAGGGAGTCTAGGTGAGCACCTACGGAACTTGGCTGCAGGGAGTCTAGGCGAGCACCTACGGAACTTGGCTGCAGGGAGTCTAGGTGAGCACCTACGGAACTTGGCTGCAGGGAGTCTAGGTGAGCACCTACGGAACTTGGCTGCAGGGAGTCTAGGTGAGCACCTACGGAACTTGGCTGCAGGGAGTCTAGGTGAGCACCTACGGAACTTGGCTGCAGGGAGTCTAGGTGAGCACCTACGGAACTTGGCTGCAGGGAGTCTAGGTGAGCACCTACGGAACTTGGCTGCAGGGAGTCTAGGTGAGCACCTACGGAACTTGGCTGCAGGGAGTCTAGGTGAGCACCTACGGAACTTGGCTGCAGGGAGTCTAGGTGAGCACCTACGGAACTTGGCTGCAGGGAGTCTAGGTGAGCACCTACGGAACTTGGCTGCAGGGAGTCTAGGTGAGCACCTATGGAACTTGGCTGCAGGGAGTCTAGGCGAGCACCTTGGGAACTTGGCTGCAGGGAGTCTAGGTGAGCACCTACGGAACTTGGCTGCAGGGAGTCTAGGTGAGCACCTACGGAACTTGGCTGCAGGGAGTCTAGGTGAGCACCTACGGAACGTGGCTGCAGGGAGTCTAGGCGAGCACCTACGGAACTTGGCTGCAGGGAGTCTAGGCGAGCACCTACGGAACTTGGCTGCAGGGATTCTAGGCGAGCACCTACGGAACTTGGCTGCAGGGATTCTAGGCGAGAACCTATGGAACTTGGCTCCAGGGATTCTAGGCGAGCACCTACGGAACTTGGCTGCAGGGATTCTAGGTGAGAACCTATGGAACTTGGCTCCAGGGATTCTAGGCGAGCACCTACGGAACTTGGCTGCAGGGAGTCTAGGCGAGAACCTACGGAACTTGGCTGCAGGGATTCTAGGTGAGAACCTACGGAACTTGGCTGCAGGGATTCTAGGTGAGCACCTATAGAACTTGGCTTCAGGGATTCTTGGTGAGTACCTATAGAACTCGGCTTCAGGGATTCTTGGTGAGCACCTACAGAACTGGGAGCCTCTCAATGCTTCTGGTCTTAATGTCCATATAACTGACTATTATAATTTGTCCTTACCTCCCCCACCCAAGTTACAGGTTATGCCCTGCCCCAGTGGGAACGAGTGTGGTAAATGAAGTCCAGAAGGTGAGCCTTAATTCCACAGGCATAGTGTCCCCCTGAGAGGGAAGCCCAGCAGAGCTCTCTACCGGAACCCACACAACAGGGAGAAGGCAGCGATCTGCAAGTTGGGGCAAGAGCTCTCACCAGAGACAAAATCTGCCTGCACCGTCCTGTGCTATTTTCGGCCTCCAGAACCCCAAGAAAACAAGTTTTTGTGGTTTAAGCCACTCAGTGTGTGGTACTTTGTTATGGCAACCCAGGCAGACTAATAAATCCTGGCGGGATGCTGTGAAGATCAAACATGATAATGTCTACTCAGTTCTAAGACACTGCTAGCAGAGAGCAGACCCTTACATGGCTCTGATTAGCTGACTGAGGAGTCAGATGTGGGGGTCATGAAGAGAAAGAACAGGAGGAGGGCTGATGTGTACCCAGTGCTGAGCACCCACTGATACACAGTCACTGCTGGACATGGACAAAATCATTCATAAAGTCATGTCCGGTAACAGATAAAGACACCCAAACAGCCTGGATTGTCTGGAAGGGAAACAGTTTTCTCTGATAGCATCTTTCTTATGACTGCATATGTGTCTGGTTTCAGACACAGGCTGTCTCCCTTTCCTCCACTATGAATTCCTGGAAAATGTATCACAAAAGTCTGCCTTTTCTCATAGAACTAATAAAAACATGATTGCTGCTTGCCTGCCTGTGACTCAGCACTAAATAAATTATGACAAAACCATGAATGTACCATAAAAGCAAAGACCCACTCAGAACCTCACACAGCTGGTTGAAGGAGAGCAGCCACCTTTATGGATGGGGTGAAATGATGAAGACTTAGAGCAAAGGCGACCGCGGAGCCTGCAGCCCCCATCCGGAGCCGGAGCTCCCACCCAGGCTGCAGAGATCAACTCCAAGGGAAAACAACCTTATTTCCTGCCTCCCAGTGGAAAGCCTTCGACAGCCTACCTCATAGGAATTACCCCAAATGGGCAGAGCCAGACAGTGTGTTTAGCCATATAGGGATATTTAGTGTTCCTGCAGTGAACCCACAGACAGGAAAATACGAATATCCTGTATCACTGTTTTATAGCACCTACAATTAATGGATTAGCTGTGATAGATGGTACCTCCTATTTAAAATTTTAACTTGCTTCTATGGTCTCCAACTTAAAAACAAAAAAGAACTCACAATCTTAAAATGCTGCTCACAAATTGAAAACAATCCAAGTGTTTCACCAGGAGGAATGACTAAGCAAAGAAAGGAAGTACACTCAATAAGATGTTATGTAACTTCTAAACAATGATCACTATATGAACAAGACTGCACCATAAAAATGTGCATTCAAAACAAGGAGCGGGATGAACGAGAATTAACAGGCATGTGGTTGCGAGTCCACGGGCAGAGTCAACAGCCAGGAGCGAATATCCCTTAAGTTCTCTTTAAAAGTTGTTCATGTCCATGGTGTCAATCAACTTTAAAAAGCAAGCAATCAAAGGAGCAAATCATTTAGGGAAGCCTCAAACAAAGCATCTTTTCTTGACAAAAGCCTCTGAGGTGGAAATGTAAGCAGCCACTGTTTATACATCATTCAGCTGCTTGTCTGGACAATGAATACGACCAGATCACCTACATGCTCAAAGGATGCAGTAAAAACTTGGAAAAGTAGCAGCTTGCAACTTACCCTTCTGCCCATCCTCAGTCAATTGTTCACCACCCTCACATCACCAAAGAAAGTGCCCCAAATCTACACATGTCCACTGGAACATCCCAACTTAAAAAAGAATTCACTCGTCTGATATAACTTCAGAAAATTTCTGGATGATGCCAAATAGAAAAAAGAAGTCAGAATGGATAGTTTTAAAAGTTCTAGAAGAAAAACGTGACCTTTAACTTTGTGGACTTAAAGAAATCACTTTAAAATGGATTCTGGTTACCTGTGGTTTGTAAAATCAGGCCATTTCCTCCCCTTCGGTAGTGGTTACTTTTCTTGTTGTTGTGACCAAATACCTGACAAGAACCAGTTTCAGGAAGGAAGAGTTTATATGGCTCATAGGTCAAGAAGATGCAGTGGATCACAGCAGGGAAGGCAGGGCAGCAGAAGCTTGAGGTGACATCACACCCAGTCAGGAATCAGAGAGCTGGGGTGAGCTGCAGTTCAGCCCACTTCCTTCTTACTCAGCATTAACCAGAATACCATCTTTCCCTCTGCCAAAAAAGGCTGACACAGTATCTTTGGTCAAAGTAATTAATAGCCAAATATACAGTTCTTCTTATGAAACATTCCACTATATGCTTCACTGTTTTGACTTTTTGTTAAAGGTTTACATGTGATTTGGTTCTTTTATTTGGGTTTAGTTTTGTTTATTTCTTTTTTATTACATACTTAAGCAGGTTTTCCAAAAATTGTAAAGGTGGATGAATATTCTCATTTATCTTCTTCTTCCAGAGCTTTCCGGCCATCTTTTCTACTTCTTTATTCATGTGGAACTGTCCAGAATTTACTGCAGATAATACCTCAGACAAATGGATTTTTCTTTAAGTCACTGGATACATTGTTAAACTGGCAACAACACTTTTATTCCATGCATTGTTTAGAAAATACAATAATTAAATTTTCCACGAGTCAATGTTTTGTCGAAAACATAGCTATGAGCAGTAGCAGATGGCGGCCGGGAGGATCTGGGTTCCACTGAAGGGGGGGTGTCACTTCCGTCCTAAAGTAAGCTATGCTGTGAAAGGTCTTTGTATCTGGATTTTTTCTCAACTGTGATTCGGCACTCACCAATAGTGAAGAGGAAAAGAAAGCACATCCCATGGGGGCCAGGGGAGAAAGAGGGTGTTACACAGATGGCTACAGCACACACATGAGGATCAGCAAGCTGGGTCCTGAGCTCACACATTTCCAAGCTCACAGTCTTTATCATGTAGTGTAACATCCCCCCTCTTCCCACTGGCTTCTAAAGAGTCTGTGGTCAGAAAGACAGATCTGGTCTGTCAAGTACACAGGAGGAGAGGGCAGCTTTTTCTTCCCCTTGTCCTCCTCCTTTGTGTGTGTGTGTGTGTGTGTGTGTGTGTGTGTGCGCGTGTGCGCATGTGCGCACGCGCATGGTGGTGTGTATGTGGTACGTGCCCAAGAAGCCAGAGGTTGATACTGGGAACCTTTCTCCATGGCCCTTCCAATTATTCACTGAGGCAGAATCTCTCAATCAAACCCAGAGCTCACCCACATGGCTGGCCTTGCAAGCCAGTTTGCTTTGGAGATCAAGGCTCTGATTTAGGGGTCTGGAATCACAAACCTGCTGGCACACCCACCCAGCGTGTTCTCAGGCCTCTGGATTATACAGAAACTGCTGCACCATTTGCCCAGCCCAGAGTTTCTTTCTGACAGTCACCTCAACATTTCTACACTAACTTTGTGTTTTTCTGAATTGATACATTAAAAAACTCTAAATCTCACATTTCCTTGTAAATTCCATTACTGAGTGAGGATGTAAATAAACAAGTATTACTACTACATGTCAGAACTGCATGGCCTCATGTGACCTCTCAAATCGCTCCACAGTTTGTT
This sequence comes from Rhizomys pruinosus, assembly GCA_009823505.1. Taxonomy (NCBI): domain Eukaryota; kingdom Metazoa; phylum Chordata; class Mammalia; order Rodentia; family Spalacidae; genus Rhizomys; species Rhizomys pruinosus. Next base: position 414,125 of record VZQC01009509.1, on the reverse strand, counting down.
TCAGGGAAGAAAACGGCTTTAAATGCTTTTTGTTGACTGGTCCCCAGTGGTGATCTGCTTACATCTCCTAACAGTGATGCAGCAACATAAACACTGGAAAAGATGGGCTTCTTACTTTGTTGAGGCTTATTTTTTAATTTTATTTATTTAATTTTATGTGTATGAGCATTTTGCCTGCATGTATGTAAGTATACCTGCACAGAGGCAAGAAGAGGGCACTGGATATTGTGGAACTGGAGTTAGGTACGGTTAATAGCTGCCATATGGGTGCTGGGAACCCAGGTCCTTTGCAAGAACAGCCAGTGCTCCTAACTACTAAGCCATCTCTCTAGCCCTGTACTTTCTGGGTTATAACAATACTGCCAAACTTGTTCTTTTATTACCTCTATCACATTAATTCAGAAATAAGGAATGAAAGGCCACATGTTAAAATTTACAAAACTTTTTTCAATTGGGAACATAGGGATATGGAAATATCTCGCAAGCCAGAGTGGAGCAGCCTCAAGGACCTTTCCCATGTCCCACCAGACAAGCAACTTGTGCAGGACACCAGGGCCAGTGACAGGTGAAGTCACAGGATGGGTGCTCCCACACAGGCTATGGAGAAGTCACAGGATGGGTGTTCCCACACAGGCTATGGAGAAGTCACAGGATGGATGCTCCCACACAGGCCATGGAGAAGTCACAGGATGGGTGCTCCCACACAGGCCATGGAGAAGTCACAGGATGGGTGCTCCCACACAGGCCATAGAGAAGTCACAGGATGGGTGCTCCCACACAGGCTATGGAGAAGTCACAGGATGGGTGCTCCCACACAGGCTATGGAGAAGTCACAGGATGGGTGCTCCCACACAGGCCATGGAGAAGCTAACCAGGCATGATCTATGGTGAAACATGCAGCTCCGCTCTCCATTCTCTGTGAAAACCTACACAGCTTAGCACAAATGAAAACCAAACCACAAAGTGAAATACAAACCAGGAATATTCTTGACAGATATTCTTTGGAGGATACAATTTCAGTCACCAGAAAATGGAAGCATCAACAACTAAGAGGCCAATTCCTTAGACAAGTTGGAGACTTAACTGGGAGAGACAGAGGAGACAAAGCCAGAGCAGGGTGCAGAGGAGACGCCGGTTGGACCACGTGCTACAGACTTGGCATCCTGTGGACCAGGTGCTTACGGACTTGGCATCCTGTGGACCACGCGCTTACGGACATGGCATCGTGTGGACCACGTGCTTACGGACATGGCATCATGTGGACCACGTGCTTACGGACGTGGCATCCTGTGGACTCTGTGCATACGGACTTGGCATTGGTGTGGACTACATGTTTACGGACTTGGCATCCTGTGGACTACGTGCTTACAGACGTGGCATCCTGTGGACCACGTGCTTACGGACTTGGCATCCTGTGGACCACGTGCTTACGGACTTGGCATCCTGTGGACCATGTGCTTATGGACTTGGCATCGTGTGGACCACGTGCTTATGGACATGGCATCGTGTGGACCAGGTGCTTATGGACATGGCATCGTGTGGACCAGGTGCTTACGGACTTGGCATCGTGTGGACCACGTGCTTACGGACGTAGCATCCTGTGGACCACGTGCTTACAGACTTGGCATCGTGTGTACTATGTGCTTACAGACTTGGCATCGTGTGTACTACGTGCTTATGGACGTGGCATCCTGTGGACCACATGCTTACGGACGTGGCATCCTGTGGACCATGTGATTACAGACTTGGCATCCTGTGGACCACGTGCTTACGGACATGGCATCCTGTGGACCACAAGCTTACGGACATGGCATCCTGTGGACCACGTGCTTACAGACTTGAGCATTCTAGCTTCAACACCCAGAACCGACTCACAGACAGCACAAAGCTGCGCCCACCAAAGCTGGCCTCAAGCTTCTCTCAACTCAGAGCCAGGTAGGATCAGGTGAAAGCAGGGTACAGTCCTGAAGCAGCACCTTCCTGAGGGGGACTTGGTCTTTCGAGTACTGGCTAATCAAGGTCAGGAGCCCCTTCAGCTGGTGAACTAAAGCAAACATACCTTTGCATCACCCCAGAATAAAGACACAGAAGTAGGCTGAGAGCTTTCCACTTGTGTGTGTATAAATTAATAAAATCTGCTACTGCTCTGGTTCAAAAGCTAATGGTAGGGAAAAAATAAATCATAGTTTATCTTCAAACTTTAGAAACTCACATGAAACAAATTCCATTTTCCTTGTATTTATCTTCATGCTTTAAACTCAGATCACTTTCCAGCCAGTATTAACTTGAAGGACCTCATCAAGAAGGAGGGGACAAATAATGAGGATGCATCCCCCCAGCACAGCTGCTCCTGTCCTGCCTCGGCCTAAATCATGCTAGACAGGGTTCTCTAAGCAAATCAAACACTCTACAGTAGACATAGACAGGGAAACGGACCAATTAACATCACCAACAAAAGCTACAACTGAATGGAGATGCAGCCCAGACTTCACTGTCAGCCTCGACAGGGCCGGCCCTCGTCACACACCATGGCAGAGTTTACTGGTAATGGTTACAGCCAAGCCAGCTGACCCTAACCAGCATCAGGTCTGAGTCAGTCAACAGGTTAAGTGCAGTCAACCGGCCACTGAGCCTGTTCCCACCACGATCTACTGTTTGGAATTAACTGAAGTTTGTTATATTTCTCAGGACTCTAGGCAGCAATCAAACATGAAAGTTTGGAAGACAATTCGTCCCCTTGAAAATAACATTCAAAATTTGGTTTGGAACTCAGCATGACCCTGAGAACAACAGGAGACAAACATTCTGTATTTTTACTCATTTCTATCCTAACAGAAGGGTCACAACAGCAGGTACAGTCTGAAGACCAACACTCCCGGACTGCTGGCCAAATAGAGGGCTGTGTTCCAGTCACTGCCCACCCCCATCCCCATAGCTTACCTTTTTTTTTTTTTTTGGATATTGTTGGAATTTTTTAATTATATTTTAAGGGATTCACAATATAAGAGCACAGTTGTTTTCAGATCACATTGACATTGCTCAGTTTGCCACCAATTAGGTAATTGGTGTTAGCATCCACAGTTGAGGGATACCGTTCGTCGTTTTTCTGGGACTGTGTTACTTCACTCAGCATGATGTTTTCTAGCTCCAGCCATTACCTGCAAAGCTCATGATGTCATCTTTCTTTACTGCTGCATAGAACTGCATTGTATAGATGTACCACATTTTCTCTATCCACTCGTCAGTTGAGGGGCACTTGGGTTGGTTCCAGCTCCTTGCTATTGTGAAGAGTGCTGCAATAACCATGGCTGTGCATGTATCTCTGCAGTAAGATGAGTCTTGTGGGTACATGCCCAGGAGTGGTATGGCTGGGTTAGGTGGCAAGTTCATTCCAAGGGGTTCCTTATAAGAGTTCTCCACACTGCTTTCCATAGTGGCTGTAAGAATTTACATTCCTGGGGCTGGAGAGATGGCCTAGCGGTTAAGAGCGCCGACTGCTCTTGCAGAGGACCCGGGTTCGATCCCCAGCACCCACATGGCGGCCGAGAACCGTCTGAAGCTCCAATTCCAGGAGAACTCCAGTTCCGGGGGAATCTGAGACCCTCTTCTGACCTCCGCAGCATTGCAAGACACAGGTGCACAGACTTGCATGCAGTCAGTACGTTCATACACATACAGAAATAAATAAAATTAATAAAAAAAATTAAAAAAAAAGAAAAAAAAAAGAATTTACATTCCCACCAGCAGCGGATGAGTGTTCCTCTTCCCCACAACCTCTCCAGCACTGGGTACCATTTGTTTTCTTGATCTTAGCCAATCTTATTGGAGTAAGATGATATCTTAGAGTGGTTTTGATTTGCATTTCCTTAATGATAAACTTCTTAAGATGTTTCTCAGCCATCTCTAATTCCTCACTTGTGAAGTCTCTGTTCAGCTCTTTGCTCCATCTATTGAATGGGTCATTCATTTCCTTCTTTGTTTTTTGAGTAGTTTGTATAGTCTGGAAATCAATGCTTTGTCAGATGTTTCTATGGTGAAGGTTTCCTCCCACTCTGTGGGATTTTTCTTCACTTCCTTGATTGTTTCTTTTGACGTACAGAAGCTTTTGAGTTTAATGAGGTCCCATTTGTCAATTGTCGACCTTAATACTTGCACAGCTGCTGTCTGATTTAGGAAGTCTTTTCCTACACCTATTGTTTGTAGTCTGCTGCCAACTTTTTCTTCTATCACCTTCAGAATTTGGGGTTTCACGTTGAGGTCTTTGATCCATCTGGAGTTGACTTTTGTACAGGGCGAGAGGTAGGGGTTTAATTTCATTCTTCTACAAGTGGTGATGCAGTTTTGCCAACACCACTTGCTGAAGATGCTGTCTTTCCTCCATTGTGTCTTCTTGGCCCCCTTGTCAAATATGAGGTGGCTGAAATTGTATGTGCTCAAGTTTGGATCTTCAGTTTTATTCCATTGGTCAACTGGTCTGTTTTTGTGCCAGTACCAAGCTGTTTTTATGACTATAGCCCTGTAGTATAGTTTGAAGTCAGGTATAGAGATCCCCCCTGTATTGCTCTTTTAACTCAGCGTTGTTTTGGCTATTTGGGGACTTTTGTCTTTCCAAATGAAATTAAGGACTTTTTTCTCCAAGCCTATGAAGAAACTCTTGGGGATTTTAATTGGGATTGCATTAAATCTATACAAGAGTTTGGGAAGAATAGATGCTTTTACTATATTAATAGTCCCAATCCATCAGCATGGGAGGTTTTTCCATCTTCTGATGTCTTCTTCAATTTCCTTCTTCAAGGGCTTAAAGTTTTTGTTGTAGAGAACTATAGTGTCTTTGGTTAGGTTTGTTCCTAAGTATTTTATTGTTTTTGAGGCTATTGTGAGTGGGAAGGTCTCCTTGAATTCCTTCTTTAGTTGCTTGTTGTTGGTGTAAAGAAAGGCTACTGATTTTTCTAGGTTAATTTTGTATCCTGCCACTTTACTGAAGCTCTTAATTGTTTCTAGCAGTTTTCTGGTGGAGTTTTTAGCATCCCTTAAGTAAACAATCATATGGTCAGCAAAAAGGGATAGCTTGACTTCCTCTTTTCCAATTAGTACTCCTCTAATTTCCTTTTCTTGCCTTATTGCCCTAGCAAGTGTTTCAAGCACTATATTGAAGAGGAGTGGTGACAGGGGGCAGCCTTGCCAAGTTCCTACCTTTAAAGGAATGCTTCTGTCGTTTCCCCATTTAGGATGATATTGGCTGTGGGTTTCTTGTATATGGCCTTGATTACATTGAGGAATGATCACTCCAATCCAATTCCCTCTAAGACTTTAAGCATGAAGGATGCTGGATTTTGTCAAAGACATTTTTTGCATCAATTGAGATGATGGTGTGGTTTTTGTCTTTCAGTCCATTTATATGCTTGATATTTATTGATTTTCATATGTTGAACCATCCATGCATCTCTGGTATGAATCCAACTTGGTCATGATGGATGATCTTCTTGATGTGGGTCTGTATGCGATATGCCAGTGTATTAATCATTTTTCTGTTGCTGTGATAAAACCACCATGAGCAAGGGAATTTATAAAAGGAAGAGTTTATTCCAGGGAATCAGAGTCCATTGTGGCAGGAAGCATGGCGGCCAGGGCTGGAGCAGGAAGCCGAGGGTCACATCTCACAATGAGCACAGGAAGCAGAGAGAGAGAGAGTGACTGGAGACCACAAGGCTTGTTAAACTCACTAAGCCTGCCCCCAATAATGTACTTCCTCCAGCATACCCACACCTTCTAAGACCTCCAATAACAGTGCCACCAACTGGAGACAAAATGTCTGAATACTTAAAGCCTATGGGGATACTCCTTCAAACCACCACAGCCAGTATCCTATTTAGAATTTTGGCATCTGTGTTCATTACTGAGATGGGTCTATAGTTCTCCTTTTTGGTTGTATCTTTGCCTGGTTTGGTAATAGAGGGATGCTGACTTCATACAAAGAATTTGGGAGAATTCCCTCTGTTTTGTATCCTTCTAAACAATTTGAGTAATAATGGTTTTAAGTCTTTTTTAAATGTTATATAGAATTCTGCCATGAAACTGTTTGGGCCTGAGCTTTTTTTAGTTGGGAGGTTTCGTATTACATCTTCAATTTCTTCATATATTATGGGTCTGTTTAAGCTGTAGATCTCTTCATGGTTGAGCTTTTTCAAACTTAATAGAGTACAGGTTTTTTTTTTTTTAAGTATTCCCATATTATTGTCCGGATCTTTTCATTGTCTGTTGTGATATTTCCTCTTTCATCATGGATTCTATTGATTTGGAGTTGTTCCTTCCTTCTTTTGGTTAACTGGGCTAGAGGTCCATCTACCTTGTTTATTCTCTCAAAAAACCAACTTTGGGATTCATTGATTTTTTTTTTTTTGTATTGTTTTCTTTGTTTCTATTTCATTGATTTCTGCTCTGATTTTTGTTATTTCTTCCTGTCTGCTGAGTTTAGGGTTCATCTGTTGTTGCCTCTCAAGTGCTTTTAGCTGCAGTGTTAGATCGTTCACTTGTGCTCTTTCTGTTTTTCTAATGTAGTCACCCAGGGCTATAAACTTCCCTCTTAGGACTGCTTTTAAAGTATCCCATAGGTTTTGTTGTGTTGTATTGTCATTGTCACTCAGTTCCAGGAATGCTTTTATTTCTTTATGTGTTCCTTGACCCATTCATTATTGAAGAGTGTGTGGTTTAGTCTCCATGTGTTCTTGTAGGCAGTAGGGCTTATCCTGGTGTTGATGTTGAGCTTTATTGCACTGTGGTCTGATAAAATGCATGAAATTATTTCAATCTTTTTGTATTTGTGGAGGTTTCTTCTGTGTCCCAGTATGTGGTCAATTTTGGAGAATGTTCCATGGGGTGCTGAGTAGAAAGTGTATTCTCTAGTATTAGGGTGGAACATTCGGTAGAGGTCTATGAGGTCCATTTGGTGTATCATATCATTCAGTTCAGATGTCTCTCTGTTTATTCTTTGTCCTGTTGACCTGTCCAAAGGGCTCAGTGGGGTATTGAAGTCCCCTATTATGAGTGTACTGGGGTTAGTCTGTGATTTGTGGTCCTGGAGAATTGTCTTTATAAAGTTTGGTGCACCAGAGTTTGGGGCATATATATTCATAATTGTGAAATCTTCTTGGTGAATTGTTCCTTTGATAAAAATGTAATGGCCTTCTTTGTCTCTTCTGATTTCTTTTACTTTGAAGTCTATTTTGTCTGATATTAAAATAGCATACACATGCTTTCTTTTTTGTACCATTTCTTAGAAATATTTTTTTTCATCCTTTCACTCTAATGGTGGTTTGCCTATCCTTGAAGGTAAGTTGCCTTTCTTGTAGACAGCATATATTTGGGTTTTGTTTCCTAATCAATCTCCCAGTCTATGTCTTTTGCATGGGGAGTTTAGTCCATAATAATTAAGGTTATGACTGATACGTTTGTGTTGCTTCCGTTTGCCTTATTATCCATCTGGGTTTTGGGTTTCGGTTTCTACTTCCTGCAGTTATGCTTTATTGATTTCTCTTTCTAGTGGCCTGGGGATGGTTGCTCCGTTCCTTCTGTCCTTTGAATTGCTTCAAGCTATTTCTCTGAAGGGTTTGTTCTCTGGGACTATGTGTTCTTTCATCTGTTTATGTCATGAGATTTTCTATACAATTGACATTTTTGAGGTATGTAACCGGGTGGCAATCTATTGTCCTTTAGCACAGGGAATGTTTTGCTCCACATTTTTCTTGTTTTCATAGTTAGCACTGAGAAGTCAGTTGTAATTCTTATAGGTCACTTGTTTTTCCCCTTATAGGTCACTGTTTTTTCTCTTGGGTTCTTTCCAAATTTTGTCTTCGTTTTTGGGTGTCTAACATTTTAAATATGATATAGTGTAGGGAATTTCTTTGCTGATCTTGTCTTTTGGAGTTCTATGTGCTTCCTTGTATTTGTATGGGGTTTGATCTTTTTTTTTAGTTTGGGGGAAATTTTTCATCTATTATTTGTTGAGAATCTGATCAATCTATTCTCTTGGGATTCTTCTTCTTTCCTCTATTCTTCTGATGTGTAGGGTTTTAATCTTTTCATTAGTGTACCCCACAGTTTCCTGGGTTGTTCAACTGTTTTTTTTTTTTTTTTTTTTTTTTCAGGATTTTTGAGGAAAGGTTTGTTTTTAGTTGTTCTGTGTTATTCTTCCAGTATGATATTCTTTGTTCTGCTTCCTCCAGTTCTGCTTCTGAGGCTTTTTCTTCCTTTCCTCTTGATTGGATGAGTGTTTGATTACCTTTATCATTACCTCTTGTGATTTCTTTAGTATTTCCACTTCCTTTTGGACCTTCTCAATCTCTTCCTATAGTTCTTTGCTTCCCTGGTTGGTTTCCTTATCTTTTTCAACATGGGATCTTTTCAGTGTTTCCACTTCCTTCTGGAGTTTGTCATTCTCTCTCTCTAGGTCCTTCTTGAGTTTTTCACTCTTTTCTTAATTCTTTGATTTGCTCTTTATAGTCTTGTACTTCTTTAAGTATGTTCACAATTGTACTTCTAATATCTGTGTCCTGGGCCATCCCCAGGGGGAATCCCACTGTAGGAATCTTCCACAGGGTTGGTAGAGCTTGGTGTGGAGTTATTCTGAACATTTCCCATGTTGTCCCTTCTTCGTGTCCCTGGCATATGGGTTTCTCTTTGCCTGTATTCCAGTGTGAATCCCAAATGCCTCTTCACTGTGTTGAAGGCTTGCTTTGTTTACCTCCTTCAGGTGCCTTCGTTGTTTGATTGTTTTGTTTTTCTCCTTTTCTCCTTGCTTATGGAGTGTTGACTTCTCTAAGCTTCAGGCTTTCTATTGGAAGTCTAACTCACTCTTCCCTTTCTGTTCTGAAGGTTCTCCAAAGAATCCACTTAGACACTCCTTTGGCAATCCATGGCGGGGGTGGGTGGGGGTGGGGGTGGGGTTTGCTGTTTAGCCCGCCTGTGCTTCAGGTGGTCTTGGGAGATCCCTGATCTCAAGACTCACACAGACCCACCTTTTATACCAGCTGGGAGGACAACTCCGCCCCCACAGCCACACAAGCCAATCAAGCCAAAGTCAATTAAATCATACCAAACAATCAACCTGGCTGAAGCACACAGCTCCTACCTGTGCTTCAGGTGGTCTTGGGACCCCCCCCCCGCCACAGCTTTCCTAAAACCTGGGTGGTCCAGTACAGAAACAAGCACCAGCTCAGGGAGAACAGAGGCTGAAGCTTCCAAACAAGCATGTCTTCTTCTATGAGTCATGCCTGTTGCTCTAACAGGTACTGAAGTATGTAGTATTCAGAAGTGGTTTATCTTGGCTCAAGATTAGGGGGGGTTGGAAAGTGCAAACAGGCTGAACCTAGCAGCCCAGCGAAGGACCTATATGGTAAGGCTGAACCGAGCAGCCCAGAGGAGGACCTATATGGTAAGGCTGAACCTAGCAGCCCAGCGGAGGACCTATACGGTAAGGCTGAACCTAGCAGCCCAGCGAAGGACCTATGTGGTAAGGCTGAACCTAGCAGCCCAGCGGAGGACCTATATGGTAAGGCTGAACCTAGCAGCCCAGCGGAGGACCTATACGGTAAGGCTGAACCTAGCAGCCCAGCGAAGGACCTATACGGTAAGGCTGAACCTAGCAGCCCAGTGAAGGACCTATGTGGTAAGGCTGAACCGAGCAGCCCAGCGAAGGACCTATATGGTAAGGCAAAGAAGCAGAAAAGCATCTGAGGGAGAGGCAGCACTTGGAGACAGGCAGTAAGCAAGTGCCACTCAAGGGCCGGCTCTCTTTTTGCAGCAGTTGCCTCCTCCTGTGGGAACTAGCCTGGTCCTGAAGGTGATGTCTTATTACTTCCCAGAGCAAGGGCTCAGCAACTTCGATGGCATCACAAACGTCGATGGCATCACACTAGAGAGCTTTCTGCACCAGAAATTCTGAGGGACATTTCTAAACCACACCCAGGGCACAGGCACTTGTGCACTGGCCTCTCAGATTCCTAGCCTGCGATTCTGTTATTTTTTTTTTCATTTTGGTGATACAAGACCCTAAGCAAACACAAATTGTATTTAAGAATGAGAAGTTCCAGGCAGTCTCACCAACACTTCAATGAGAATGTTACTGAGCGAAAGATGGCTTCTATTTTTCAGTGATTTTTGCTAGTTTTTCTTCCCCTATCAAAATTCTAAATCCGGGGCTGGAGAGATGGCCTAAGGTTAAGAGCGCCGACCGCTCTTACAGAGGACCCGGGTTGGATCCCCAGCACCCACATGGCGGCCGAGAACCGTCTGAAACTCCAATTCCAGGAGAAATCCAGTTCCAGGGGAATCCGACACCCTCTTCTGACCTCTGCGGCATTGCACAACACGGGTGCACAGACTTGCATGCAGACAGTACATTTATACACATACAAAAATAAATAAAATAAAATAAAAAATTAAAAAAGAGATAGTGTCGATTATGTAAATATAGTGTTCTAAAAAAGAGGTTTAAAATTAAGCTGGAAGCAACTTTCAGAATTCTCTGCATACTAATGGGTGAAGAAAGTAAAGTACTCATCCTTCCTGCTACCCAGACTCTCCCAGTGGCCTTCAAGTGTTGGAAGCATTCTGAGGCAGAAGCCTGACCAAAAGATTACATTCTGTCTACCACTGATGTCTCCTATATATTTCCAATTAATTACAAAATCACTGGAATGCACAGTGTACAGCACAGCGCATTCATCTCCCAGAGCGGCTGAGCCCATAAGCTTCTGTGAAAGCTCAGGGTTGCCTATAGCTTCTGGCAAAAAACATGACTTGAATTTCATGGACCTAAGCCACCAGTGTTTACGTAGACGGCCTCAAGTCTTTTTTTAATGCAAACCCAATGTCCTCTAGGAGTTCTAATTCTACATCCAGCATCAGGTAGAAAGCATGACATGACTTTAAATTAAGAAAAAATACAGGAGGTTTGCAGTGCCATGCAGGTGTGTGCAGAATCAATTCATCTTAGAGCTAAGTCAGAGAGGCGCTGTAAAAGAATCATAATTTAATGGCTAGAACAACAGAAACCACTTAATTAAAAACCAACTAACACATAAATATGACAGAAGATGTTGCAAAGGAGGTCACCCAGGTGGGCCAGGTGCAGCCTCTCCATTGCCAACCAAACAGTTCTACTTCACGTGAAGAGATCACATTCTTTAAAAGATATGTGCAAATTTAGAACAGTCACGTCCAGCCACAAAGAAAAGATCAAACTAAACAAAATGCAAGGACTAGAAACCTGATGATGAACTGGCACTGTTCAGTGCAAACCAGTAAAGGTGTGCTCTGACCTAAACAAGTTCATAAAACCAAAGCACTCAAGGTCCCCGCAGGCTGCGCTTCAGATCCAAACAGCGTCTACCACTTTGGCAGAAGGTTCTCTGCCTCTGGTCCAAGCCAGTCTTTGTGACACAGTGATCCTCCTGACTGAGTATCCTGTGTGTTGGGATCACAGACCTATGTAACCACAACCTGTTTTTTTTTTTCTTTTTTTTTTTCTTTTGGTCTTTTCGAGACAGGGTCTCCCTGTAGCCCCAGCTGTCCTGGAACTCACTCTGTAGACCAGGCTGGCCTTGAACTCACAAAGATTCACCTGCCTCTGCCTCCCAAGTGCTAGGATTAAAGGCGTGCACCACCACTCCCGGCTTGTTTTTTTTTTTTTTAATTGCCACCACCACCAACATAAATAGTTATGGAAGCATGGGCAAAACCAGGTATGATACCCAAAAAGAAGGACCAGAAACTCAGTTCTCTTTAGAGACAGCTATTAAACCTAACCTAACTTTAAAATGCTCATGCCCTGACAGAGGCTCTTGGGAACCCCTTCACATTCAACCCATTTTGTCTAAAACTAGACACAGAGATTCCTGAAATAAATGCCGCATTGCCCACCTTCCCTTAAGCCTACGGATGACCATATTCCAATCAAATGAAATACACAAAGAAGAATCACATTTTAATACAACTTCCCAGAGAGCTTATTTATTTATTTATTTATTTATTTATTTATTGAGACAGCATCTCCATGTAGCTCCAGCTGTCCTAGAACTCGCTATGTAGACCAGGCTGGATTTGAGCTCACAAAGATCCGCCTGCCTCTGCCTCCCAAGTGCTAGGATTAAAGGCATGCCATCACGCCCGGCAAGAGTACCTTTTATGTAGTAAGTTATACATACTTTCTCCTGTTGACTGTAATTCAACTCGAAAGCTGGCTTTGAAAAGTAGTCAGTGTGGGTCCTGAGGCAGAAATTCATGTCAGAGGTCACTAACCAAGAAGCTATCCTGGATCACAAATTTAGTGTCTCACTACGTGTCCCTGACATCCAGGGACAACATGTTCCTGCTGCCTAGCTCTGGGCTTCATTGATGTCAATGAAAGACCAGCCTCTATCTTCTTTATTCTATGAGTGTTTATTTCTCCCACTCAAAGACAAGCCAAACTATAACTTTAATGTGCATAAAAAAAATGGGCATATACGCCGGGCGTGGTGGCGCATGCCTTTAATCCCAGCACTTGGGAGGCAGAGGCAGGTGGATCTTTGTGAGCTCAAGGCCAGCCTGGTCTACAGAGTGAGTTCCAGGACAGCTGGGGTTACAGGGAGACTCTGTCTTGAAAAAACAACAACAAAAAAAATGGGCATATAAATATATGGGCAGCCCCCTCATGCAAGAGCGCACGCGCGCACGCACACACACGTACACACACACACACACACACCACCACCAACCCAATTAAAGTTTTTCTCTATATAAGTTCAGGTCTACCTATATCACAAACAAAAACAAACTTACACTTTTTTTGTTTAAAGAAATTTTTTTTTTTTTTGGTCTTTTTAAGACAGGGTCTCCCTGTAGCCCCAGCTGTCCTGGAACTCACTCTGTAGACCAGGCTGGCCTTGAACTCACAAAGATTCACCTGCCTCTACCTCCCAAGTGCTAGGATTAAAGGCGTGTGCCACCACCCCTGACATTTAAAGAAAGATTTTTTAAAATTTATTTTTGTATATTTATGAATGTATTGTCTGCATGTAGGTTTGTGAACCCCTGTTGTGCAATGCCTCAGAGGTCAGAAGAGGGCATTGGATTCTCCTGGAACTGGAGTTAAAGATGGTTCTCAGCTGCCAGGTGGGTGCTGGGGATCGAACCTGGTTCCTCTGTAAGAGCAGTTGGCACTCTTAACCACTAGGCCATCTCTCCAGCCCCAAAGAAAGATTTTTATGTAACAACTGTGACTTAGAATTTCCTTCCCTATAGAAAACTTATGTTTAAAAAGAATTCATTAAAAAAACAGCATTCATGCACCTCACCTTGATCAGATTTACCATATTTACCATCAGTCACTTAACATGGCTACAGGCACCAATATGCTAACCTTGATGTACACACATCTGAAATAAGTCCATAATCAATAAATAATAGCTGAATACAGGTAGAACATGAGCCTTTTCTTTCTGTGCAGTCGGGTTGGCTTCACACAGGTAAGCTTCCTGCCTCAATCTATCCATGCTGGGATCACACATGTGCTGCCATGCCTGGCTCTCACCTTCTTTGGAACTGATGTTACTCTTTGGTGAGGCTGCTTCCAGAATGTAAACAGGTTGGCCAATGTTTCCCCTTCCACTGCTGACTTGGTAAAGACAGTGCAGCTGGAAGTCCAGCAGCACATCTGGATTCTGAACTCAGTGCACACTCCCTTAGCTAGTGGAATGCTGGGTCACAGAGCAGACCATTTAGATAATGGAGCCTAAGGCTATGTGTGCCAGAGATGACGATGAGCACAATGCCAAGGGGGGTATATGCCTAGGTGATCTCTGTGAGTTCGAGGCCAGCCTGGTCTCCAGGTTCATCCACTGAATGCACCAGTGCTGAAGATGGTCTCACTTCTTTTCCTCAAGGTAACATTTATCCATGTCCTCATCCCATAATCCAGTTTCTCCCAGCCTGGACTGGGAGTAATGTACATTGTCCAAGGGAGAGGTGGGGTGGTGCTAGAAGACGACTTGTATTATATTAACTCTTCTGTCTGATTTCAGTCTAATTTGTGACTGATAAACTATCATCCTTGCTGTTTCTAAAGATCACCCATAACAGTAGTAACATTTGGAGGGTCATAGGCTATGTGGACTCAGTTACTGGCTTTTGACTCTGGGCAGGTCCCTTAATCTCCCCGTGCCTGCATTTCCTCAGCTATAAAATGGGGATAGTGCTTTCTTCTTGGTACAGTCCACTGTGGGAATCCAATAAATTAATCCATGGAAAGCACTCAGCACTCTGCTTTCAACACATTATATGCTGTGAATGCTGCCTGATAGATATTGCCAGTGAACAGCTAACAGGGTTCCCACAACACAGACTCTCTAAGGCAAAATATTATGTTCTGTGAGGAGGAGTCTTGTTTCTCTACAAGAGTGGGAACTTTCTTGTTGATGAAAAGGCCAACTGAGCAATATTACTCCAAGCCTTACTCCTACATAGCTGCAAAGTGAGTAACACCCATTCTTGTCACTCTAGCCTCCTGTGTGGCGGGGCCTCACAGCCCAATGCAGTGGAGGCGGTGTGCCCTTTGCTAGGAACTGGGGCCACAGCTGTCAACACATGTCCAAGAAGACTTTTGCCTCTTGACACTTGTCCGAGGCGATGGCTGGTGAACACATGCCGTGTGGGGCGTGGAGAGGTGTTTCAACAATGCCATCTTTTTAATTGTTCACATTTCCCAGAGCACCTAGGTTACTCCCAGGGGCCACGCTGGCTGTTTTTGGCCCTTACCACTTTTCTTTCCATAAGCTGCAATGTTTTCGTGGCTTCCGTGCGGTTATTCCTTCCTGGGTCTTCTCCTCTAGAGGCCTGACTCTGCCACTTCGATCCATCACAGAACCACGTCCTTCTCTGTCATTAAATACTGCTGTTCCCTCCACTTCCATTCTCACTGTTCTCTCTCTCTCTCTCTCTCTCTCTCTCTCTCTCTCTCTCTCTCTCTCTCACACACACACACACACACACACACACACACACACACACACACACACGGAAATACTGATTACCAGTAAATCTCCAGACTGCAGTCCCAGCTGAGGCTCTGACCCGTACTCCCTACAGACCCTGGGGCTTCAGAGCTCTGATTCCAGCCAGGATGGAGCATGGTGGCCCAAGATGGAGCCTCCAAGGAGTGGAGTTTCATCCTCAGAACACCTTCCTTCCCTATTACCCCAGCACAGCCCAGATGCTTCTTTTTACTAGTGCTGATCTCTTTAATAATTATAGCAGTTTCTTAGCACCAGCCTGAATGCTTTATTCCATTCAGTGAAACTGTGCTCAGGTTCTTAGGACACAGGCAGAATGGAGCTCATGTCCTGGCTAAGACATCACGGAAGGCCCCAGCCGAGGTCCTGGTGGCAGTCCTTGTTCCCCCAGAAACCTCAGGGCTGGGCCCCCCTGCCTGCACTCCTCTCAGCGTTCCTGCCTTCCAAGCTCTCACCAGAACGGTCCAGTAAGTTCTGCTTCCAGCATTCAAAGACTTCAAACCCAAAGATTCAAACGCTTCAAACATTCTACCCACAAAGCAGTTCCAGTGGCCTAAGAAACACAGTCAAATGGAGCACGGTACTGGCCCCGCTTCTAGGCACTGATGACTATCGTAGCTTCTTCCCGATTGATGTGAGAAAGCCAACTTAGGGAACAGAGGGTTTATTCTGGCTCACTGCTCAGGTACAGCCCGTTACGTGGGATGTCATCTTAGCAGCTGCTCACACACGGGCAGAAGAAAGCAACGAACACACAGGTCCCCTCGGCTCCCTTCTCCATGTACTCAATCACGGATCTGGCACCACACATAGTGGGCGGCTCTTCACCCCCGAATGGAATCAAGATAACAAGATGATCCCCTGCATGCAATCCTGGAAGCCCACTAACCACCACCACTCCTGAAGCCCTCACTCTAACTCATTCTTTTTACCTGTATCAGTTCCTTTCCCTGTTACTGTAGCCAAGTATCTGACAAGAAGCAACTCAGAGGAGGAAAGGTTTGTTTGGCTCAGAGTTTGGGGATGCAGTGCATCACAGCGAGTGAAGGCAAGGCGGCAAGGGCATGAAGCTGTTGTGCCTATAGTCAGGAGCCGAGGCATGGATGGACGCTGGGGCTCAGCTCCCTCTACTTCTCCTTTTTATTCAGTGGGATGGTGCTGCTAACACTGAGGGACGGTCATCCTCCCTTGGTCAATTATTTTTGGAAACAGCCTCAGATTTACACAAAACATGCTTCATTAACACTGTAGGTGATTCTTAACCCAATCAAACTGATAATCGAGATAACCAGTACACCTCACAAATCCTCCCCCCACCCCCCGGGGCTGGAGAGATAGCTTAGCGGTTAAGAGCGCCGACTGCTCTTGCACAGGACCCGGGTTCAAACCCCAGCACCCACATGGTGGCTGAGAACCGTCTGTAATTCCAGTTCCAAGGAAATCTGACACCCTCTTCTGACCTCCGCGGCATTTCACGACATGGGTGCACTAACCTACATGCAGACAGTACACTCATACACATGAAAATAAATAAAAAAATATATTAAAAAAAATCCCCCCCTTTACCAAGTGTATTACTTTCTACTGTAGCCTTTCTTATTGTATCATCATCATCATCATCATCATCATCATCATCACGTGTATGTGCATGTGCACATATGGTCACTTGCTGTGCTACACATATGGAAGTCAGAGGACAACTTTCAGGAACTGGTTCTCTTCTATAACGGGTCTTAGGGATTGAATTTAGGTCATAAGGCTTGCAAAGCAAGCACTCCTACCAGCTGAGCTGTCTTGCTGGCCTGATGGTGTCTTGAGATCAGATACCAAGGAGAGTGCTTGTTATCCACACGTGCCTTCATTACCTCCAACCTAAGTGAATATTTTGTCTCCTCACCATCTGCTGAACCCACCTGGATTCTAGATGGCATGGCAGCCTGCAGACAGATGAGCAGCACACCACCACTGTGGGGCACTGGCTGGGTTATGAGAAAGCCTGAGTTTGCATTAAGAGTCTATTGCTAACTGCACAACCTTAGATAAATTACTCACTCCCTTTGTCCTCAACCACTAAAGCAGCCAACACGCACCCAAGATTCCTGGCACACGACGTCAGATATTGGTTTTATTAACATTATCTAATTGAGTATCACTGTAATTGCTGCTGTTCCATTTGCTTCATTTAATTAATGTGTATTGTTAGAACCAGGAGAATAATCACAGCTGAACATGATAATCTGGTCTGCTATGCATTAATACACTGTACGATTTCAAGAAGTCTTTTAAAAATATTAATTATTTTTATTTTATGTGTACGAGTATATTGTATGCATGTATGTAAGTGCACCCATGTACTGCAGTGCCCACAGAGGCCAGAAGAAGGCACTGGATCCACTGGAATTGGAGTTATGGACAATTGTTGGCCAATGTTTGGGTGCTGGGCACTAGACAAGGATTGCCTGCCAGAACAGTCAGTGCTCCCCCTAACCACTGAGCCATTTCTCCAGCCCCTCAGAAAAACCTTTTCAACCGTTCTAATTCTGCAATATTCACTTGCTAACATGTCAACTGCAAACGTCTGTACAGCCAGTATGGCTGAGCTATGGCAAGTCCACGGGAGCAGGAAAAGCACTCTGACAAAGGTGAAATGCCCATCACTAGTGTCGTACCACACAGACTAAGTCCACGGGAGCAGGAAAAGCACTCTGACAAAGGTGAAATGCCCATCACTAGTGTCGTACCACACAGACTAAGTCCACGGGAGCAGGAAAAGCACTCTGACAAAGGTGAAATGCCCATCACTAGTGTCGTACCACACAGACTAAGTCCACGGGAGCAGGAAAAGCACTCTGACAAAGGTGAAATGCCCATCACTAGTGTCGTACCACACAGACTAAGTCCACGGGAGCAGGAAAAGCACTCTGACAAAGGTGAAATGCCCATCACTAGTGTCGTACCACACAGACTAAGTCCACGGGAGCAGGAAAAGCACTCTGACAAAGGTGAAATGCCCATCACTAGTGTCGTACCACACAGACTAAGTCCACGGGAGCAGGAAAAGCACTCTGACAAAGGTGAAATGCCCATCACTAGTGTCGTACCACACAGACTAAGTCCACGGGAGCAGGAAAAGCACTCTGACAAAGGTGAAATGCCCATCACTAGTGTCGTACCACACAGACTAAGTCCACGGGAGCAGGAAAAGCACTCTGACAAAGGTGAAATGCCCATCACTAGTGTCGTACCACACAGACTAAGTCCACGGGAGCAGGAAAAGCACTCTGACAAAGGTGAAATGCCCATCACTAGTGTCGTACCACACAGACTAAGTCCACGGGAGCAGGAAAAGCACTCTGACAAAGGCAAGATGCTCTTTACTAGTATCATACTGCACAGACCTTGGATTGGACACCTGCATTCAGTGCCATGGGACTGCGGCAAGAAAAATGGAACACAGTGTCTTGTTTTCTGAAAGGAGTAACACAATTGTAAAGCTCACAAATTTCTTGTGAACTAGTGGAAGCCACTACTTGCCAATTTCTCTCAGGCTAGAAGGAAAATGGACAGCCAAACCAAGAGAAAATATATTTGCTATCAAACAAACGACTGAAGTCAAAGTGTTTACCAACATGATAGCTATTAAGCACATGACATGAAAAGTCCACCCAGCATGCAGTTCTCTGAGTGGAGCACATGCTGAAAACATACAATTCTCTACCTGATATTTGTTCCAATAAAACACATTCACTCTGTTGGAAAATTCTGCAAGTACCAAGAGAAAGATGAGGAAGAAAACTCTGCCACTTTGTAAAGCAAACTGCCAAAGGATAAAACAGTGAACAAGACCTTAGGGACACTCAAAATAGCAACCTGCTTAGAGACGGCAGAAAGGGCGCAGTGGCAGAAAGCCAGAGAGTTCCTGTGCGGACAAGATTCCGTGAGCGCCGAGCCTGCACGGAACTCGCTTACCTAAATCTGGCTGAATCCTCTTTTCTTTTCTTATTTTCCTTTTATCAAGCTCTTTTACTCTGACAAATATTGTTACTTATGTATCTTTTTTGTTTTATCTTTCTTCGTTTGTGTGTGTGTGTGTGTGTGTGTGTGTGTGTGTGTGTGTGTATGTGTGTGGTTTTGAAACACAGTTTTATTCCATGGCCTTGAACTTATATTATAGGGTGATCATCCTGCCCCAGCCTTCCAAGTGTTGAGGTACAGGCATGAAACACACCCAGTGACTTCACACTTCTATGTCATTAGGAATAAAAGGAGATGGACAAGGGGACAGAAACACAAAGCTACCAACTCACTTTCACCCAGTGTGGACTCATGGGTAACCTAGACTAATGACAGGAAAGAGAAATAACCCAAGTTGTGAATGAAAGCACAGTGCTTTTGCAAAGAGGCTGGAAAAATGGGTCCTAGGACAGAGGGCATCGCGCTGTAACCAGGACTCAGAGACACCATCCCAACACTGTGACTACAGCTGCAGCCTTGTGCCCCGCACAGAAGAGCACGGTGGTCGCTGGAGGTGGTGCACTCCAGCGTTAGCAGCCGATTCTGCGTGCTTCTATTACGGGAAAGGATCTCTTGCACGCATGCCTTGGGCTGGTCTGGAACTGCTGGGCCCAAATCACCCTCTTGCCTCAGCCTCCAGTGCAGCTAGGACATAAGGCTCAGGAACCCTCACCAGGCTTGACTGTAACACACATAACACGGGATTAAATACCAGCACAAAGGTCTATGAACTCATCCAAAATGGATTTTCTGAGTGAGGAAGATGGGAATGCTAAGCATTGATAGTCTAATGGCATAATCTCAAAGGCTGCTGGAACTCCAAGACAATTATGGAGAGGCCTTTTAATATATAATTTGTTTCATTTCTTAAAAGACAGCAATGGACATTCTTACACACTTATTTCACACTTAAATGCATGAATCTGAGGACTCAAAATTCTTTATATAGCATTGGAATATATGCTGGAGAAAACTATGTATGTTATCATTTTTGATATGTTGGACAATGACTATATGAATATACTACTGCTCAAATGAGGTGAACCCAACTAAAACCATGTATCAGACCCCAAAGTGTGGGAATCCGAACTACTCTAATAATCTGGATAACTGTGCTTAACATAGCAAAAAAAAAAAAATCTTCAAATTGGGAGAATACCACAAAATGACACAGAAAAGGGGGAATGATTCAGATTTTACATATTTAAAAAATTCAGAAATATACTGAAGCAGTAAAATTTGTGATGTGCCTATTAATAATAGGAAACAATTTTTTTCTGTAACCACAACTGACCTCACCCTCAGCTGTGTGCATGCAGTAACCACAACTACCGTCACCCTCAACTGTCTGCATAGAGTAACCACAACTGCCCTCATCCTCAGCTGTCTGCATGCAGTAACCACAACTGCCCTCACCCTCAGCTGTCTGCACAGAGTAACCACAACTGCCGTCACCCTCAACTGTCTGCATGGAGTAACCACAACTGCCCTCATCCTCAGCTATGCATGGAGTAACCACAACTGCCCTCACCCTCAGCTGTGCAAGGAGTAACCACAACTGCCCTCACCCTCAGCCGTCTGCATGGAGTAACCACAACTGCGCTCACCCTCAGCTGTCTGCATGGAGTAACCACAACTGCCCTCACCCTCAGCCGTCTGCATGGAGTAACCACAACTGCCCTCACCCTCAGCTGTCTGCATGGAGTAACCACAACTGCCCTCACCCTCAGCTGTCTGCATGGAGTAACCACAACTGCCCTCACCCTCAGCTGTCTGCATGGAGTAACCACAACTGCCCTCACCCTCAGCTGTCTGCATGGAGTAACCACAACTGCCCTCACCCTCAGCTGTCTGCATGGAGTAACCACAACTGCCCTCACCCTCAGCTGTCTGCATGGAGTAACCACAACTGCCCTCACCCTCAGCTGTCTGCATGGAGTAACCACAACTGCCCTCACCCTCAGCTGTCTGCATGGAGTAACCACAACTGCCCTCACCCTCAGCTGTCTGCATGGAGTAACCACAACTGCCCTCACCCTCAGCTGTCTGCATGGAGTAACCACAACTGCCCTCACCCTCAGCTGTCTGCATGGAGTAACCACAACTGCCCTCACCCTCAGCTGTCTGCATGGAGTAACCACAACTGCCCTCACCCTCAGCTGTCTGCATGGAGTAACCACAACTGCCCTCACCCTCAGCTGTCTGCATGGAGTAACCACAACTGCCCTCACCCTCAGCTGTCTGCATGGAGTAACCACAACTGCCCTCACCCTCAGCTGTCTGCATGGAGTAACCACAACTGCCCTCACCCTCAGCTGTCTGCATGGAGTAACCACAACTGCCCTCACCCTCAGCTGTCTGCATGGAGTAACCACAACTGCCCTCACCCTCAGCTGTCTGCATGGAGTAACCACAACTGCCCTCACCCTCAGCTGTCTGCATGGAGTAACCACAACTGCCCTCACCCTCAGCTGTCTGCATGGAGTAACCACAACTGCCCTCACCCTCAGCTGTCTGCATGGAGTAACCACAACTGCCCTCACCCTCAGCTGTCTGCATGGAGTAACCACAACTGCCCTCACCCTCAGCTGTCTGCATGGAGTAACCACAACTGCCCTCACCCTCAGCTGTCTGCATGGAGTAACCACAACTGCCCTCACCCTCAGCTGTCTGCATGGAGTAACCACAACTGCCCTCACCCTCAGCTGTCTGCATGGAGTAACCACAACTGCCCTCACCCTCAGCTGTCTGCATGGAGTAACCACAACTGCCCTCACCCTCAGCTGTCTGCATGGAGTAACCACAACTGCCCTCACCCTCAGCTGTCTGCATGGAGTAACCACAACTGCCCTCACCCTCAGCTGTCTGCATGGAGTAACCACAACTGCCCTCACCCTCAGCTGTCTGCATGGAGTAACCACAACTGCCCTCACCCTCAGCTGTCTGCATGGAGTAACCACAACTGCCCTCACCCTCAGCTGTCTGCATGGAGTAACCACAACTGCCCTCACCCTCAGCTGTCTGCATGGAGTAACCACAACTGCCCTCACCCTCAGCTGTCTGCATGGAGTAACCACAACTGCCCTCACCCTCAGCTGTCTGCATGGAGTAACCACAACTGCCCTCACCCTCAGCTGTCTGCATGGAGTAACCACAACTGCCCTCACCCTCAGCTGTCTGCATGGAGTAACCACAACTGCCCTCACCCTCAGCTGTCTGCATGGAGTAACCACAACTGCCCTCACCCTCAGCTGTCTGCATGGAGTAACCACAACTGCCCTCACCCTCAGCTGTCTGCATGGAGTAACCACAACTGCCCTCACCCTCAGCTGTCTGCATGGAGTAACCACAACTGCCCTCACCCTCAGCTGTCTGCATGGAGTAACCACAACTGCCCTCACCCTCAGCTGTCTGCATGGAGTAACCACAACTGCCCTCACCCTCAGCTGTCTGCATGGAGTAACCACAACTGCCCTCACCCTCAGCTGTCTGCATGGAGTAACCACAACTGCCCTCACCCTCAGCTGTCTGCATGGAGTAACCACAACTGCCCTCACCCTCAGCTGTCTGCATGGAGTAACCACAACTGCCCTCACCCTCAGCTGTCTGCATGGAGTAACCACAACTGCCCTCACCCTCAGCTGTCTGCATGGAGTAACCACAACTGCCCTCACCCTCAGCTGTCTGCATGGAGTAACCACAACTGCCCTCACCCTCAGCTGTCTGCATGGAGTAACCACAACTGCCCTCACCCTCAGCTGTCTGCATGGAGTAACCACAACTGCCCTCACCCTCAGCTGTCTGCATGGAGTAACCACAACTGCCCTCACCCTCAGCTGTCTGCATGGAGTAACCACAACTGCCCTCACCCTCAGCTGTCTGCATGGAGTAACCACAACTGCCCTCACCCTCAGCTGTCTGCATGGAGTAACCACAACTGCCCTCACCCTCAGCTGTCTGCATGGAGTAACCACAACTGCCCTCACCCTCAGCTGTCTGCATGGAGTAACCACAACTGCCCTCACCCTCAGCTGTCTGCATGGAGTAACCACAACTGCCCTCACCCTCAGCTGTCTGCATGGAGTAACCACAACTGCCCTCACCCTCAGCTGTCTGCATGGAGTAACCACAACTGCCCTCACCCTCAGCTGTCTGCATGGAGTAACCACAACTGCCCTCACCCTCAGCTGTCTGCATGGAGTAACCACAACTGCCCTCACCCTCAGCTGTCTGCATGGAGTAACCACAACTGCCCTCACCCTCAGCTGTCTGCATGGAGTAACCACAACTGCCCTCATCCTCAGCTCTCTTCATGCTATAACCATAACTGCCCTCACCCTCAGTGCTCTTCATGACATCTCCAAAGCCCACTGAGCACTTCCAGAAATCCACCTATTCAGGTACATAAAAGCATCCACTGCAGTAACAAATTTAAGTGGAGTTTAAGGCATCAGCTCTCTGAAATGAGCATATGAAATGGTTTCGATACTCCTCTTTGCAAAGGTTGCATGCTTTCACAAACTCCCATATGCCTCAGCATGTGCCAGCCCTACTGGTTTATCTTCAATCCAGCTGCTGTTAGAATAATAACCGCCAGCTCCCAAACAACGAAAGAAAATACAGAATCCGGGTTCAATTGGCTCACAGAGAAACTCAGACTGCTCTCAGCTAAAACATAGCCCATTTTCAATTATCAGAGAAAATTAATTAAAAAGAGTTCACTTCCACTGTTTGGAGAAACAGGGCTCTACAAAGACATTCAATTTGTAATCTACACCTTCAGGTAAACTCCCCAAATTATGTGGATTCCAGTCTTAAATGCTGTAGGCTGTTAAAAATTGGCTTTTTGCAGGCGTGGTGGTGCATGCCTTTAATCCAAGCACTAGGGAGACAGAGGCAGGGAGATCTCTGTGAGTTCAAGGCCAGCCTGGTCTACAGAGCATGTTCCAGGTCAGCTGGGACTACAGCGAGACCCTGTCTCAAAAAAAGACCAAAAAAATGGGCTTTTTGAGGAAATAGACTGGGAAATGTCTAGTTCCTGGTTTACAACACGAAGATCTGAGAGCCTCATAGAGTTGGAGGAACAAGAAAAGTGAGTGACTGATATTTGTTAAAGAGTCATTCCAAACAACTTTGAAGACTTCAGGGGAAAGGAGATCTACATGAGAAGGGACACATGTATATTACGTACATACACAGAACTGCCAAATAACAAAGATAATCAATAAAATATAAGAGGAAAAAAGAAAACTGAAACAGGAAAAAAAAAACAATTAGAACAGCTCACATCAAGATCATTTAGTGAACAAGTGCTGGACGCAAATCAAGACAATGTGGGTTTGAGAACATTGATAGATGCTGGGCAACACAGAATTCATGGTCCCAAGCCCTGAAACTTTAATGTTTCTAAACAAGCACTAATCTATTTTGCATAAAGTCAGATTAGTTTTTAGACTAACAATCTACTTAAATATTCCCTCTATTCCCAAATGTCCATGGTAACTGAGAACTATTCACTGGATGGAGGAGTTTCCTCAAGAAGATAGGACAAGCCTGTTTTTAAGCATAGAGCACAGCTGGTCTATGTTGCCTTCATAGGAGAAGAACTGTGCCATTTCTCGCCAGCAACTGGATGGTCCTCGTGGTCCTATGGTTCTAATGAACTAGGGCAAGGACTGCTTTATTACCATGATAACTGGACTACGGGGGACCTAAGTTTTCTCAGTTGTCATAGTGCCTATGGTTTCCAATGCAGCACAGTGACAGTCATATGCAGGTGAGCTTCAATACAGTAGAACTGCTGCTGTCCTTGCAGCATGAACACAGTGCTTAGGCAATTTTAAAATCCACTGGAGACTGGAACGGCTAGGGTCACATACTCCAGAAATTATGGATCTATCCATAATTTCAGCACTTCGCACTGAAATTATGGATAGATCCTGTGTGGGATGGAAGACATTCTCCAGGCTTCTTTGGTACCTATATTCTTGTTGATCTCTAAGATTTGTGGTGCTTGAAATAATAGATAGAGGTCTATGGGTGACAGAACACTTGGTTCCAAAAGCTCTGCCTAGACAATACATCTCACAAAGCCACACAGATGCCTCAGGCGAGTGGGAAGAGAAAAATGACTAAGAATACCAGCAAGAGAAAAACAGCCTTCCACCACTTGGAGGGATCAGCACTTGACCTCTACATCCTCCAGGAGGCTGCTGAAACCACTCAAGAGGCAACAGATTCAACAGGTGCATCTTCAGAGCAACAAGAATGGCTGGAACGTGTTGCAAAACTCGCCCAGTTTGGTAGCCACAGCAACTCCCCAAAGAACTAAGTCCCCTCAGCGGAGGAGAAGCAGAGGGGCTGAGTCCCCAGCTGCACTTCATCACAATAACCCAACAAAGTACTTGGAAGTGGTTTTGGCCTACCATGCACAAGGGGATGTTGTCTATACTAGCAAGATACAGTGTATTGTGTATGAAGTGTGCACATTCTTTGCTACCACTTTAATAAGCAAAAGATAAGGAATTTCAAAGATGTAACGAATTATTGCCAGTGGGAAAGCATCCCCATCTCCAGTGTCAGTGTGCTGTAAAGGACTGTATTACAGGAGGGAAGCTGACCTCTGAAAGCAAGGAGAGGACACGGGCACCGTACTACAGGAGGGAAGCTGACCTCCGAAAGCAAGGAGAGGACACAGGCACTGTATTACAGGAGGGAAGCTGACCTCCTAAAGCAAGGAGAGGACACGGGCACCTTATTACAGGACGGAAGCTGACCTCCTAAAGCAAGGAGAGGACACGGGCACTGTATTACAGGACGGAAGCTGACCTCCGAAAGCAAGGAGAGGACACGGGCACCGTATTACAGGAGGGAAGTGACCTCCTAAAGCAAGGAGAGGACATGGGCACCGTATTACAGGAGGGAAGCTGACCTCTGAAAGCAAGGAGAGGACACGGGCACCGTATTACAGGATGGAAGCTGACCTCCTAAAGCAAGGAGAGGACATGGGCACCGTATTACAGAAGGGAAGCTGACCTCCTAAAGGAAGGAGAGGACATGGACACTGTATTACAGGAGGGAAGCTGACCTCCTAAAGCAAGGAGAGGACACGGGCACTGTATTACAGGAGGGAAGCTGACCTCCAAAAGCAAGGAGAGGACACGGGCATCATATTACAGGGGGGAAGCTGATCTCCTAAAGCAAGGAGAGGACATGGGCACCGTATTACAGGAGGGAAGTGACCTCTGAAAGCAAGGACAGGACACGGGCACCGTATTACAGGAGGGAAGCTGACCTCCGAAAGCAAGGAGAGGACACGGGCACCGTATTACAGGAGGGAAGCTGACCTCCGAAAGCAAGGAGAGGACACGGGCACCGTATTACAGGA